>UYYA01000015.1:0-195744 GCA_900624975.1 Angiostrongylus costaricensis | reverse complement strand
CTTAAGCATCGTTTTATAGCTACGCTTACTTCATCGCTTATAAAAGGCAACATAAACGGGACTTTCTTTTGGCCAAGTGTTTCGCGTGGGCACCTTGTAGTTCTCCTTGTAAACTTATCTCGTGGGGTTACTATTTCGTAGCCATTGGAGATGGCTATTTGCCGAGCCAAGTCGCGCGGTTGTTCCTTCCCTGGTAGTGCACACAAAGGTGGCTGTTCGAAACATGTTTCTCACAATCGCCCTCTTAGTGTGTGAAGGGTGGGAAGAAAGGAAATGAACAAGAATGTTCTTGTTACTTGGTTTTCGATACCACTTTGTCAGGTAACCGCTACTTGATAGGTTTATTTGAACATCCAAAAACGTAAGTCAGTTTTTTTCTAGGTTTCTCCCGGATAACTTTATGTACTCGGACTGTTCGTTCAATAATTCAAAGCATTTGTCTATCTCCTCTTGCGTAGAGAAGCCGACAAAACAATCAACTTCATATGTTTAACGTTTTGTTTTCTGCCTTCTATAATTTTTCACGGCAGGGTATTACACGAAATTCAACCACAACGTTGCTGAGATATTTACAAAACTCGGGACCGCAGGTGTATGCGGTGGGGAGCGAACGCGCTATTGTCCTTTCCGGGGAGTAACGCGTTCACCACCACACCATGCGGGTCCTTCGTTTCGCCTGTCTCTCAGCTATTTCTATCGATCTTTTTGCCACAGCAATCACCCGTCAGCGGGGTACATATCTGCAGTAGAGTAGTGGCCGAAGATCGAGAACAGGGGCTTCTATCTAAACTCTACAATGAATAGGAGGGATGAATGTCCGGAGGTCATACGCGACCTGATCCCGTATGTTCGCATCGATTTTTGATGTGGGATGGTGCAGTCGTCAACCATATGCGACTATAATCAGCTGTTCTAAACTTCCTCATTGGAAGTGACGAAAAAGCGGTGGGTTTTTCGACAGGTTGTTGGTCATGTAATTACCAAAAAGTCTTTCGTCTTTTTGTAAGTGTTATTGAAGCGTTTGGCCTAGTAGATTGTATATCAGCATACCCTTCCAGGCTTTGAAGAAGGCGATACTGCCGAAACGTCAGCTAGCGTTGTATTGTATTGTGTTTTTATGGAAGTAAATGTATGCTGTTTAAAAACCTCGCGATTGCTGAACGAGAAAACGACGCATTCATATTCCGATGCCGAGGTTAATAGAAAGTCGATCCTACGAAATAAGATGGAATCAATTAGCTCCAATGCAATGACTGAGAATTTTGAATAAATGATGCTGCCTTAGAAAATCTTGGACTCTTTCGGAAAAAATGTGTCCACATTTTAGCAGACATGAATTGACTGCATCAAGTCCATCTCTTTCCTGTGAAAACATGAGCAAAGCTGGAAAAAGGTGGTTTCGTTGTGATGGTGAAAATTTTATTGCACCAATAAATAACTGAGCAGTATTCCGTCGTTGCAAAATTATCGCACGTGTGAACAGAAGGATTTCCAGTCGATTCTATCCAGACAATCGCTGTAGTTCTTCGTACTTGTAGGCAACAGCTATGCGCAGCAATACAATTACGTTTGCTCTTAATGCCAACTTAATGTTTGAAACTATTACCACTGAGAAGATCCCCCCATAGGAAGATTTCCTATCGCGTAGGCACGAGACAACGTGATGGTATGTCCAAAGGTGGCGGATGGAGTGTTTATCGCACACCAGAAGCGACCTCACGCTCCACTGAGGCGCAGGTGGATCCAGAGGACGGGCTCCCTTTTTCTGCATGCGCCAATTTAATTTTTACCTTCTGCATTTACGATGCATATTCATGCATGCGTGTGTGGGTGTGTTCTCGTTTATGGGGATTGTATTCTACGAGTCAGTTCAGTTCGAAAGCCTCCAAAAAAGTGAAAGCGAAGCATATCGGAGGCGGTCAAGAGTTGTGCCCCGCAAATAAGCTGTCTGCCTACTCTAGGAGGAGAGAGTGGCAAGCTATTCGTGGGTATACCCAGCCTCCACGTTCGGAGCTCAGCATGATATACGTTGCTATTAAAAAGCTTAGTATAGTAAAATAAAAGGGCTCCATTCATCTGGCTCCGACAGAGCTCTCGATACGGTAGTCTTCGGTAGGACGGGTACGGAGAGGGTGCTAAAATCCCAGGTGACAATAAACGCTCATTTGCATGTGTCCTCTATATAGGATTTCATCATACAGGCACGAAGGATAAGGTACGACGTCATCGGACAGGCCGAGACGAGACGACGCCACCTATTCAACGCCGTCTTTAACGCTGGAGAAGAGCTGTTCCTCTAAACATGCGACACTAATGGAGTCAGCGTCGTCAGCGTTCTCGTTGACACGACTTAGGTTGTGAACATCGATTCCTTCGAACAACCAACACTCGAGTTGGATATTTACGGTTGAAGAGATTTGGACCAATACCGATTTTTGTAATCTTTGTCGTCTAAGCATCCGCATCAACCTGTGAGGAAGAAGTCGAAGCGTTTCCTATGAACTTCGAGAAGTTCTTTATAGAATACCACATATTCTTTGAGGTCACGACAGGTGATACAAGTAATTCTCATAACCTTTACTGATGTTTCAAACGTTGTACTCAAGAATATATACTTAACAATCCAGAAGTTTCAAAATTCTCTTTTTATGCACTCTGAAGGGCGCGTATGGCTCAGTGGTTAGAGGTGCCTTGCAGTGCACATAGGTTCAATCCCGCACCCCACGCTCGCCAAGCCTTCCATCTCTCCGACTCCGGTAAAGTGGAACCAGACCTGTCTGGGAGGATGACAGTACTAACTCGATACATCGATAGCCCCTGTAAGTCATTGTATGTGCCAGATATCAGCCAACCACATCTGCAAAGCTTGATGAAGCGAATACATTGCGCATCTCTCAGGGGTTTCTCAACGCCAAGAGTCCATCTTTTTTGTCTTTTATGCACGCTATAACCATCATATCTCGCAATATCTTCAATGTACACTTTTTGCAAACAACTGACTTACAACTACAATCTTTAAAACTCTGCAAAGTTTACAGTTAACAGTATTAATGTGTAAGGAGAATACATCCGAACTATTGAAAAGGGAACTCCATGTAATTAAGTCATAGAACAGCAGGAATGCATGTGCCGTTTGCTAATGTTCTGATTGGTGGATAACTTCTTTGCATGACCAGCTCGATTTTCCCCCATAAGTTCCAGTATGGTGGGTTTTCATTTTAAGCAATTTTTGAGCAAGTGGGAGATTAGGTCGTCAGTTCAGCATAGAATGATCGTCGAGTCTACAAGTGTACCACTGGCATTAGTTGATTCAGTACAGAGTACGCGCGAGGCCAATGCAGCTACAGTTGTATTACCCAGCTCAATATAAAATGCTCAACATCTTGGGAATAGTCACACAACACTTTTGTGGGATCTGACTTTGTGAAAAATTACGCGAATAACGTTCGCCGTTTCCATTAGGAAGCCCAGCTAAGAGTAAGCCAGTCCAGCATCCACCACCATCCTGCTATCAAACTAGTCGCATGGTGGCAAACCCTCCTGGGACCCACGACGATTGCTTGTGGTGGTGACGACCTGGGGCAGACTTTGGCTCTGCTAAACTCGGAACTTCAGGGAGCCACGATGGCTAAACCAGAAAAACTCCGAGAAAGTAGAAATTATGCTAGGGCCTGCACGATCAGTGAGGACGAGCCATCCGAGTATCCAAGTATTCGAATGACGTAGAAAACAGTATAGTATTAAAAAATAGAGAATGTTCTCTACGAGGTAGACAATGGTCCCTTTAAGTGATTTGTGTAACAATGACATGTATAAAGGTATACACATTCATCCAGTAAACCGTATACGAGACTTGTCATCACTGATTCAAACGCCGTACCCTTCCTTGAAGTATAATGGTACGCGCCAGAACTTTGGATCTCTATCTACCTTTTGCACAGACTTTGGAAGTTTAATGGCATTTTTGTGCTTCATACGAGATATATGCTCTATTATGCGAGATATGTATTATTAGATATGTGTAACCCACCAACGGTTTACCCCCTCATCGTGGCTGGGAGGTGTTCCTGGGTGTCGGACTGCAATGTACAGCGGGGATTCGTCTCCCTGGCAGGGTCTCTTCCAAGCTGAGGGGTTCGGCGTTTCCATTAGGAAGCCTAACTAAAACTAAACCAATACCAGGTCCCACCACCATCCTGGTATCAAAGTCGCATGGTGGCAAATCCCGCTCTAGTCGACAAGGGCTGCGGCTGCCTATCCTGGTGGCGACCTGGAACATACTTTGGCTAGGCTGTAGTCGGGATTCCAGGGAACCACAATGGCTTAACCAGCAAATCTCCGAAAAATGGTGATTGTGCTGGGGCTCGCACGACTAGTGATGACGGGCCGTTCGAGTATCAAGTATCAAGTAAGATATGTGTAAAAAAGGAGCGTGTAGCGCAGTGGTCGGAGACGCCCTATAGCACACATGGGATCGATCCCCGCGCCCCAGACTCACGAAGCCCTCCATCCCTACGGGGTCAGCAAATTGGTATCAGACTTATCTGGGAGGATAGCAGCACTGGCCCGACACATCGGTAGGCCACCACGAGTCATTGTAAAGGCCAGATACGCATTCATTCAACTCCGACGATCCCTAATGAAGTCAAATGCATTGCGCATCCCTCATGCATTGATCAAAGCCGAGAGCTTTACTCTTTATACTTTATTTTACGCGAGATATACTGGTGAAACACTACTATCCATACAAATACCACCAAAGACCCGTCAATAAGGACACTTTTTCTGTCTGTGAGCTCTCATTGAATTCCTGATGACAAGCTGGACCAGCGAACTTCTAGGCTCTTTCTCTTTCTTACCGTATTATATTACCTAACAAATGGAGGTAATTTAACAGCTTCTCAAACCTATCTCTAGAAAACAAGCAAAAAGCACAGACCAACGAATCTTCCTGTCCCTTAAACAGTTTTTGGTTCCTACGACTTATCTTCTCTTGTCCATATTCGCTGCTTCTTACAATGGATTTCAAATTCTTTATCGACAAGTACCATAGTAAATGCTATCAATTCAACACTGATGTGCAGCAATTCGGAAATTAAGCCTTATTCCTCAACCGCCGCCGTGATTCAAGCCCATACAATTCAATCTTTGAGTTCAACCAATTGATTGTTCTTCCATTCCCAATCGATGTGATCACACAAATTTACCACATGAGATTCGCGGATATAAAAGCAGATAAAATACCGAAATATACATTTTGTACCACCTACAACATTACCAAATGAGGACAGCAGTGTGATGGATGGTGGACGAGTTTTAATTCATCAGTTCGATATGTTCTCAAAGGCATAAAAAACAAAAGTATATCGAAGATGTGTATGCTATACAAAACACGAAGACCACAACAAAGAAGGCGGTGAAATGTGGAGGGGCACTTCAGCCGAAATGTGTCACATATGACTCACCGCGAATGGGTTCGAAACGGCGTCGGTCCATACGCGTGCCATTCAAAATGGGGCGTCGCCACAAATATGTTATGAACAACTAAACATAGATAATCATGTCTTTTTAAACATCTACATGCTTTTCTCAACAGAGCTTGTAGCCAAATTTTAATCTATTCCTCCTAGATATTAAAACAATTCTGCACTAACATCATCACCCCCAAAAGGACGTGTCCAGAGTCTTAGCCAGATTTTAACCAGTATTAGTTAGTACGTTTACCGCCTTATCGTGGCTAGGTGTTCCTGGCTGTCGGACTGTGATGTACGGCGAGGGCATTCATCCCTCGGCGGAGTCTCCCAAGCTGAGAAGGAGTCCGGCGTTCCCATCAGGAAGCCTAGCTAAGAGTAAACCCAGACCAGGATCTGTCACGGTCCTGGTATCAAGATAGTTACATGGTGGCAAATCTCCCTCTGATTCACAAGAGTGGTAACTGCTTGTGGTGGTGACGACCTGGAGCAGACTTTGGCTTGGCTGACCACAGGACTCCAGGTAAACACAGTAGCTAAATTAACAAAACGCCGAAAAAGTGCAAATTATGCTGAGACCCGCACAACAAGTGAAGGCGGGCCATCCGAGTACCCAAGTAACTCAGTCTCGCCGGAATAAACTAGCAGCACTGTCCGTGCTTACAGATTCACGACTAAATTGTCATCATGGTGAACTCGCGTTTACCACCATTTTGCAGGAGGTTCTCCTTTTCTTTAAGAGAGTCCATGATCTTAGACTTGCATTTCTTTGATGTTTGTCCTGCAATTTCATTGTTTGTTCTTATGGTACCAAACTTGTCTGAGAGGGTAGCAACACTGGCTCGATACATCGATGGTCCACCGCGAGTCATTGTTAAGGCCAAATATGTATTCAATCACATCCAAACGATGCTTAGTGAAATTGAAAGCATGGCGCATCCCTCTGGGATTAATCAACATCGGGAGCTTTATCCTTTTGTCGTTGTTGTTTTCAAAAATATCATACTTTATTCTTCTATGTCATGTTTATTTTAAATAAGTTTGAAAGCGAGTGTCGTATTGCTAACTCAGGTTTTAAAACCATGGCAGAGAATTCAGCTACCAAGGTAGAAGGAGAGGGCAACTATGATAAGGAGGTGGAGCACTTGTAATTTCTTTACAGCATCCGTTTTGTTTTATCATGTATTTTTTGTATGCCTTTATTAAGGTATTTGTAGGTGATTTCGAAGCATCCAGATATGGAGTTAGCTCAACTCCGCTTTCTGGTTAACCATCCTGATCTCGATAAAGACGTTAAAAAGCAGAAGCTCGATCAGTTTCAAGCCGTAGGTCAACCTCTTTGTAGTAACAGTTTCATGGTTTGGTACTGAGTTCCTTCATTACAGGCAATAAAAGAAAATAATATGGCTCCTTTGTACGAGCTGATCTGCGGAGAGGTTGGCATTCCGGTGGACCAGTCGCTGCTCGCTAAGATGAAGGAAACGAATTCCAAACGCATAAAAGAAATCGATGCCGAAATTGAAGATGCGGAGAAAAATCTTGGTTTGTATTTCGTTGCACTCTGTTTCATTATTGGCTTATTTCACTATTTTTGTGCCCCCTCTTCATGATTAGCGCAATCGGTGCTAAATTTTCCAAGTGAGAAAGAGAGGGAAAAAGGGAGAATTCAGTTTCAAGTGAAATGTCCATCAAAGTAATTCATTTTATAAATGACAATGTCAGCCACTTTAATCCCTGCGGTTCCTCTCCCTGGGATATCTCGTGCAGCTGGGTAGGTACATTTCTAACATACAAGACAGTGTTCTCTTTTTAGAGGGTCTTCCTTTAGCATACAGTGAGTTGCAGCCAGAAGATCTAGTCACAAACTCTGTTCCCATGAACCGCTCGGTATTGATGGAAAATCCATCTTTGATGGAGCGAAGCACGCTTATCTTTATCACAGAGTTGTTTCCCAGGAAGCTCATTTCCTCTTAAACGTTGTTTCCTCGTACGACTTCTCCTGTATCTATTGGGCGATACTAGTTTGTTTTCCGATCTTATGGTTAGAACGATTTCCGTCGTTTTGGAGCAGTGGAAATCTTGCAAACACAAAGTCTCCACGTATTCCTACAGAGTCTTTTTTTTGCGCTCGCTGTTTTTTATTGTTTAAGTGGTTACTGGTCACCTCTTAATTACCGGAATTCTGTTTAGGTGGTACCGAAGTTCGTCAGGCTTGGTTGAAAAAATTCGAGTACTATTGTCAAATTGGGGATAAGGAGAATGTGTGCAAGACTTTCACGGTGGTCATTTAAAGTCTTTATGAGCACAAATTTCATCTGAATATGAAAAAATGCTCTTTCCAGTCCACCTACGACAAAACAGTTGGTATGGGCTACCGCATTGATCTCGTGTTTAATATGATTCGTGTAGGATTGTTTTTCCTTGATCATAGTTTAATCAATCAGCACATCACCAAAGCTAAGGAGTTAATGGAACAGGTTTGAATTAGCCTCTTGGGTAGTGCCGTTGTACGTAGCTCTCTTACTGTTACAGGCTAGCGTCAAGCAAATGTTTCAGGTCTTTGCTCGTCCTTAATAGAATTTGTTCTAAAGTTTTTTTCTTTCTTTTTCTAAAGGCTACTGTTTTCCTTTCTCTTCATGTTAACATATCCAATACAGGGAGGCGATTGGGAGAGAAAAAACCGTCTTCGATCCTATGAAGCGCTGTATAAGATGTCAGTGAGAGACTTTAATGGAGCTGCTCACCTTTTCCTCGAAGCCGTTCCCACATTTGGATCCTATGAATTGATGACCTATGAGAATCTTGTGTTCTACGCCGTAATAACATCTCTATTCGGTTTGTATGTTCATGTTTATTTCTATTTACTTTTGTTTGTTCACAATCACTTAACTTTTGCCTTTTAGCTCTTGGTCGTCCAGATCTGAGAACCAAAGTGATAAGATGTAATGAAATTCAGGAGCAGGTTTGTGCAGTACTTTTTAGCTCTATTCTTTAATGTTTTTCTTCCTTTTTTCTCAGCTTACAGGAGGTGGGACGCACGGAGCGTTAATACCTGTTCGAGAATATCTTGAGGCTTACTATGGGTGCCATTATGATCGCTTTTTCATCCAATTGGCAGCTCTTGAGAGCGAACGAGTGAATTTTTGCTGTTACTTCGTTTAATTCTTTTCTAAGGTCGTTATGTTTCAGTTTAAATTCGACCGGTACCTAGCTCCTCACTTTAACTACTACTCACGTGGTATGAGATTGCGCGCATACGAACAATTCCTTACTCCATACAAAACTGTGAGTGCTTTCATTTGATGTTTGGCTCTAATATTCTAGAGAGATCTAAACACATGGGAATTCAACCACAACGATGCTGAGATATTCGCAATGCGTGGAGCTCGGACCAGATCCTACCACGATTTCCGTTTTCGGGAGCTCGCACATTACACACTACGCCAAGGAGGCCCTAGCTCTGCGTTTCTCTCAGCTGGTTTTTCTATCTACCAGTGCCATCAGCAATCACCCGTCAACGGGATTGATCTGGGGAGCCCACATCGGCATTGAGCCCAGTTAAGCTGAGGCTGCAGTCGAATCACAATGGTTATTTTTTTATTTACTCCCTACTATAATTTTCACTCCAGGGTATTATGCGAAATTAAGCACAACGATGTTGATATTGGTTGTGGTTGATTTCGCATAATACTCTGCCGTGAAAGTTGTAATTGGCAGTAAATAAAAGCAAACACATGTGGGAATTATTTAACACTCATGGCTGATTGTTGATGAGCGTTGATTCGTTCTCAATTGTGCGGTGCGCGGCAGAGAAGCCAGTATGAAGTAACCTCCACCCCTATGTGGACGAACATTTCCGCGCCTTTCGATTTCAAGCAGGCATAATTCATAGTGAGCTTTATTACTTGAAGTAGAAATCAGTATAATGTGTAGGTTTTTCCAACAGGGTAAGTCTTCTTTCAGCTTGCTTATAGTTAATACATAGTTCTTGTAAAATGAACCCATATTGTCAAAGCATTCACTTCATATCGATGTGCGCTTTTGACTGAATTGCCTTGTAGAATACGATCTGATTATTCGGTAATACACATGTATGCATGCAAGAACATGCTTACATAAATTTTTATTTTCTTATTCTATACGACCCGTTCTCAAATCCATTGTGCGGATTGCAGTACTTCTCACATTCGATTCTTTTCGTCCCATCCATTGTCCACAAAGGTCTTTCAATTTTTACTTGTAGCTTCGCTGCTGCTTGAGCACTTCATCTTGAATGTCATAGAATGCTGGTCGAGTCGATTCTCACTGTAGGAGTGAGATAGCCGAGCGTTACCAATTTGTTTGTAGTGATTTTTTCCTCGGACAAATCCGGTACCAATTCTCCGACTCCAGAGGGTGAAAGGTTTGATGAGCCTTGAGCAGGATTTAACCGCTACCATTCTAATGATGGTTGGCATCACTACCACAGTGCTATCCGCCCTCTATTTACATAATTAGGAAAGCTATATTGGCAACCGATGCAACGGAAAAGTTATCGTATCTCATGGATCCATCTCTGTTTCAGGGAAGCACAATGACGCCGTTGTTCAGTGTTTAATCCTCTGTCCACCTATCGAAGGTGTGCTACATAAACTCGCGAATAACTATTTGAAGATCCTACAGTGAATGAGATCCACTGAAATACTTGAGGAAAATACGCGCGTACCGCTGAAAATTAGGAATTCGGCTCTAAGTATCACTAGAGAGTACCATTACTCATTGATAACTTATCACGATGGTATGTGTTTGATTCACAAGTTCGATAAGACGGCGGATATGAATTGTAGCTAGAACCGCTATTTGGCTGGGAAAACCAGGTTACAAAAGATTAATAGCTTATACATAGTCAACGAGTGTCATATGGATTCTCCGCTTAGTTCCATGTACTACTGGAAACAAGCGAAGAGGTTGAAATAACCTGTTTTTTGATTAGGTGCGGATGGATATGATGGCCAAAGATTTTGGTGTATCTCGTGGTTTCATTGACAAAGAGCTCCACCGCCTCATTGCTGCTGGGCAACTACATTGCAGGTGAACTGGACTACCAAAAATGTTTTTTGGAAACTTTTTAATGTGCGATGATTATTACAGAATTGACGCCGTTCGCGGTGTAATCGAAATGAACTATCCTGACTCAAAGAACTACTTATACAAATCCGTCATAAAGTAAGTTAATTCATACGCATTTATAATAGTAGCTGAAGTAGTACTTCGTAGTAGTCATATGAATATCGAGTTGCAAAATTTTAAATACTCACAAGGTCAGCGTTCTCTCTTTATTAGCGCTTTTGAAATGTCTTTAGTTTTCAACTGTATGTCGTGTCAAATCAAAAGAATGACTTTTGCAAAACTTCGGACTGCAGCTGTTTGCTGTGTGAATCAAACTCGCTATTACCCTTTAAGGAGCTTGGCGCGTTCACCACCACACCATGCGGATCCTTCGTTTTACCTGTTTCTCAGCTGTGTTATTGACCTTCAGGTGTTATAAAACCTTTAACACCACCTTCAGGTGGTGTTAAAAAAAACATAGTTAAGCTGAAGCTTTAGTACACAACTGTTTTTTTTTTCATAGGAAGGTATCTCTGCCATGAAAAACGAATAGACAGTAAGTAAGAAATACTTCAAAAGAACGATTGTCAATTAACCTGGACAATGGTATGTGGTTATTTTATCCCTCTGAACTATCATTTATGAGCTGACGAAAGGTTGACACTTATCGTGATTTACAATGACTAATGTTCAGCTTAGCTCTGGTAAAGGAGGAACCGCCGATAAGTGTTAACAGCTTTCCGTCGGCTTGTTACCGGCAGTTCATAAGAGCGGAACAACTTTTATATCGTATATCTGCTTGTTCGCATTTGCGAACCGTATTTAGTGTTCTGTTGTAGATCTTTTTAAGTAAAGGGAAGGATAGAAATAATGAGATAGCTGTCATTTTAAAATGAAACTTTCTGATAAATCCATTTTGTTGTGCTATCCTAATAGCGTTCTAGTTATAGGTTTCCTGTCTCTTTTTCAGTACATTCGTTATGAAAAGAAAGCCATTTAGTCTTCTTATTAGATTTGAATACCCATTTCTTTGTGTTTCCAACTTAATTTAGTTCATTATTTGCAGAGACGGAGACATTCTTTTGAATCGGATTCAGAAACTAGCACGTGTCATCAATGCATGACGAACGTATTGTAGTCATTCACACTGATTGATTTTCACATGACCTCAACACCCCTAATGTTATTTTATTTACTCTTGTAATGTGCGTTACGATGCACTTTGACAGCTTATTTGTCTTGTATCAAGAAGATATGTCCGACAGTCGTCTGGAAAGCTTCTTACGGAGATAACCGAGATAAAGTTGATAAATACTTGTTTGTTGTAATAGATGTGGCAGATTGTAGCTTCATGAAGACAATGTTATATTTTTCGCATCAATACTTTAACAAGTGGTGGGTCTTCAGGCTTAGTTCATTCTGTATTTTGATTCTTTTATGTGGAAATGTTGTAGATTATGAAATACATTGCATTTCTGGTCCATTATATGGACTTAATCCAAGTGATATCCTCCCCAATATTGAGCAAGGAGGCCTTCATTCATGTGGGTAGAAGTGTAACAGGATGGTTGAGTCTGTGTTTATAACAAGGTCAAACAGAATTTTCATTGAAGGGAAGTATCATATGACTCTATTCTCATGCGTTATTTCTCCATAGTGCCGCATAGTATCCTTTTTCTCCCCTTGAAATCCGTGCATATGTGTGAGTACCCGGTGCGCAGTATGTGGCTCTCAACGAGGCAGAGAACAATCGGACTAACGGTGGCGCCTAAAAATTGAGGTTCACAATGGCAGTAATTCTGTAATCATACAATGGTCACCTTCATAAGGAGGCTATCGTAACGTGCGGCTGTCCGTTCTATTCCTTCCAAAATATTGTCTGTAATGTCCTCCCAGTGTTCCTCGAAGAGTCCTGCACGAAGGGCCTGTTCACGAATTTCAGCGACCTAAATTCTTTCCAGAATCTGCAGATAATTTGTGTGATTTGTGTACAAAGATCTAGTCCTCGTTCACTATTTTTGTGACCAGGGAATCGAAATCCTTACCATCGAAATTCGTATTTGTTTAACCGACCTGAGATCTATAGAGTAAGTCGGTCCAGCAAAGGTATCCATCCTTCCGGAGTACTCTTGAGCACTCGCGAAAAAATTGCTCGCTGTCAGCGTAGAGATGAGATGACTCGACATTTAGTACTGTTGGAAAGAAAGTACTACACTTTACTGTTGCTAAAGAAATGGTGTTTCTTACTTATATCAATTTGACTACTTCTGTGTGGTAGATGATGCGCATCACCGGGAATTATGTCGGGATTTGGTACCGCACATCTATCCACGCCATGTATCGATCCGATTTTTGGATGAACTCTAAAATTTGTAATGGTCCTACTCAATAGAGGGAAAGATCAGTTCCGAACAACTTTTTAGTCCATTTTATTCCTTCACCCTGACCGCATCCCACGTCCACTATTCGCAGTCCTTCTAGATCGGGGTAGTGGCTGTGCAGTTTGAGCGCTCGTTCGTACAGGAAATAATGTGGGCGATCCAAATCTGAATTTGTGAAGATGTTTGTATACTTAACTTTGATATCTTTAAGCGGATGTAAGTCTTGCCTGTTTCTGAAGAATACCTCTCGACGAGAGCTCGCGTCTGTTCGTCCTCCGTAGCAGATTCCTTTGTTGGCCAGTAACCAAGATTCATGAATTTGGTGCCGAAAGTTTGCGAGAGCTGATTCATCAACGGGTAGAGTATAAAACGATCGAAGATGAAGAACCAGAACCGTCGGGTAGCGTCGCTGACTATGTGTAAGAACCACATATTCGCTGTTGATCATAGAAGGATTCTGAACATCGTCCAGAGTCCGAGACGTTATGTAATTATCCCAATCCAGAACGACTCGGACCGTCTGTCGATGATCATGTCATTCATTCAGATAATACAACAAGAGTGTAGATTACAGCCAATCATGTCTGGTCGTCAAGGCGGCAAAGCGAAACCTCTGAAGCAACCTAAAGCAGTCAAGAAAGAACTTGATGAGGTAAGAATTCAAAGTTGATATTACTATTCTAGTTCTTCTATTTTTCTTGCTCTTAATGCTCAGGAAGAAGTGGAGAGTGGAGGGCCGTTATTTTAGGATGACATTGAGTTCAAGAAGAAACAGATGGAAGAAAAGAAAAAATTGGCTGAAATAGCGGCCAAAGCCAGTCAGAAGGGACCACTGGGTAAGTTCTAGTTGCTCAAAATCTGTAGTTTGTTTTAGATTGAAGTAGTCTGTTTCAGTAGGTGGTGGTATAAAGAAGTCCGGTAAGAAGTGATTCAGAGGCGCGATTTCTACGTACGTACCTCTCTTCTCACCTATTGTCCGTATTATTGTCTAATTTTACGGATAAATATTTGTCTTTCTTTATAGATCATGCAACTAAGACATGACAGCAAAGTAAACGTTCTTGTTTTTCAGTTGCTTTTGTTTTTGAAGGTATTTCGAAAGCAGTCAAGAGGTTGGCGTCACCTCATAGCAAGACAAGAGCGCGTATATTCGTTCTTCTTGGCAATCAGATATGATTTGCACAACTTTTAACACATTCGCTAGCAAACTGGTTTTTCGCCAATGGACGATTAGTTCTTGATTAGTGGAGTGTTTCAGTAGTTAAGCACTTCATAGATTAATTATGGCGCAGTGGTCGGTTGCGCTCTGCAACACACGTAGAATCGATCTACGCGCTCATGGCCCACCAAGCTTTCCATCCTTCCGGGGTCGATAAATTTGTACCAGACTTGTTCGGAAGGATACCAGTACTGGCTCGATACATCGATAGGCCACCGTGAGCCATGGTAAAGGCCAGATATACATTTAATTACCTCCGATGGTTCTTAATGAGGTTGAATGCATAGCGCATAACTCAGGAATTGGTCAATGCCGAGAACTTTGTCTTTTATCCTTTTGAGTTATTGACGAGATTTCGCTCTATCACAGTAATTAGTTATACATTTTTATACAGTCTCCATTCAAATCCAGACGTCTGGAACTAAAGCTTCCAAAAAGTTGATGATGGAATCGAGTTTCTTGGACTTTCCAACGGAAAACCAGCAGTTGCAAACGTAAACGGGGAAAACCATCTTGTGCTGCGAGATCCTGCTTGTTCATTTGTTTTCGTGTTCGAGATATGAGCCTCGAAGCAACAGAGTAGAAGAACTACACGTCATGAGCTTTAGAAGATCGCAGCATTATCATGGTAAAACAAGAGAGCTTTTATAGTCCTGGCAAAGATTTGAAGATTCTGACAGTTCTGATCAAACTGTGAGATATGTATATTTAAACTTGTAAGCAGACATTATTTTCTTACGACTCATAAAGATCACAGCGTCACGAACGTGTTAGATAGGCTACAAGGTACCTTCCTACACTGGCACAACTGCGGAATTGTACTGCGCATTTGATGCACTAAATCCAATCATCAGGAATGAAGTGGCAGGGTTAAAAATTGGATCTGTAGTACAATAAGTTAAAAACTGGACTTAAAGTACGTTAAAAGTGAAGATACTATAAGGACTACGCTCCCTCGATTGCTGGAACTCTGCTTAGGCTTGTTCAACCTGACCACTACTATATGTATGAAAGTAGATATAAAAACGAGCAGTTGCTTCTATTTGTGAAGTATGTATCTCCACCTTGTGCAATGAATGGTTGCTGTGTTACTGAGAGATGTAGCTCTTTCCACACGTAAAAAACTGAAGAGTAGTATAAGATCCGACAGTGGTACCTTCTGGTGTATCCATACGTCTAATGCACAAAGATATTCTATTGATGTGACACATCATGTTCTACAGGTTGGTGATGATGGGTTCCGGTTTTTGCAGATATCTCAAAATCACCGTAGTTGTACTTTACATAGTACGCTGCCATGAAAAAAATAATGTGCAGTAGAGAAAAAGCAAAAACTGTGGTTGTAAGGGAGCTCGCGGGACAAACGCTTTCTCCTTTTCTTCGTTTTGCGACTGCATCATTTTGAATCCTCTTTAATGTCTAGTAAGAGCTCGTACGATCAAAGAGTCACAGGAGTCAGATTCAGGACTCTTCTTCTGTCCCATGTACGAATGGCAATGACTAGGACTTTGTTGCTGCCACATTTCGATCTGCACATGATATAATACAAAAACTTCTGTGTCGGTTGTTTCAACAGGTTCCACAGATCAATGCGATACAATTTGTGATTCGTTAGTGAATGAAGAAGATTAATATCTACAAAACTTTGCTTTGCCCATGACAAGCATGGCACAATCCCATACGATGAATTCATTCAAAAAATTATCAAAAGCGTTCGCAGTCATTAAAACCAGTCTCAGATACGTCACTACCGAGTTAAACTTACAGTCATCATCGTGTCAGGTTTGTACTCAAGACATAAAACGCGTTTTTGACCACTGACTGAAAACCTAAAACTTTGCCTCACAGAGAAAGAGAATCCGAAGGAGAGACATAAGGGAATTCATTACTTATAATCAGTAAAGTAGTCATACAATATCGAAGTAGACAATGTACATTTGGAATTCAACAAACAAGTGAAAGAAATCACCAGGTTCAAGGAATTGTATCTGATGTTGTCATAAACCTGAGGATCTACTAATTATGCTAAGCTACCAAAGTTGTGAGAATAAATACAAATTTGAACATGGAAGCTGCCATCACAGTAATGATACTTAGAATACCGTTGTTGCATTGTACTTGTTTTGCCAAAAAACAAGTATCAGGGTCACACCATACATTCCTGCCGCTATCCAGCATTGCATTGCCTTCTCGCTATACTTGGTCTCAATATCTCTAAAAGAACAGGAATTATTGAGAGGTACACACCTACCTACAGATCGCCGTTGTATCTTACGAAACTATTAGAACGCATTTTCGTCCATAGCTCGTCCGATACTACTGTTGCTGTTTCTTTTAAATCAACTACGCCTTAAAAACTTAACATTACCAGTTTACATTCTACAAAATTACATGGTTTTACACAGTAACATAGTACAAGAAGTGCATCTATATTGCCATGTACTACCTAATTTCTCTCCAGGAAGAACATATGGGAAAAGATTTGTCGTTTCCATGCGAATACCTTCTTTTCACAAGGAAAGAATGATGGCAAAACTGATTTCATAGCCCTTTGCCTATCAATACGAAACAGAAAACATAAAATGTGAGGATAAACTATGTGAATAACTATGTAACTCGTTTTTAACCTTAATTTCAAAGAGCAAATAGGAAAGATAAACATACTCGACACTTGGCGCAACATGACCACCATCCTTGGTCTCTTCCGAGAAATGAAGATCAGGGAAGAGTGTCACAGCTTGTACGTAAAAGAACACACCCAGCAGACCCAGGAAAATCACGCCCCAAATAGACATCACCATACTGAAACATTGAAAACATTGCTGCGCCGTGTTCAAAATATTTAAAAATTTAAAACAATACATATATTTTGCTAGTATCCTGTCTAAAAATACAAACATCGAGGCAGCCATGTAATGTTCTACGATTTCCAGTTGCAAAGGACACCAACGATTCACTATTCACTAGCAAAACAAATAATAATAACAACTGGATAAACCCGAGAAAGTGATCGCCCATCTAGAACAGCGAAGTCCTATGCGCAGGTGATTAGTAACTTCGCAAACAAGTCTCACTCGCAAAGTGATGATTACCCGGCATGAAATTCTATGAACAAAACAAGACCAGACGCCCCATGCAGTCTAGGAGCAGCTGTTTCACACAAAATAGCCAACATGTGTCGATGGTAATGCATGTCTGCCCAGAAATAGTTGCGCTTTTCCTCTAACCATCGCCTGTTTCCAAATTAATCCTTCTCCATTAATTACATTCCTTTTCCAAATACGAGCTTTGATGCAAAGAAAAAAATGGAGAAGGTAAGCTTTGTAGGTTCCAGAGAATCAGAATTCCATCACGATAAAAGATGACTTCTATCCCGCAAGCAAAGATGTGTACATTCTTCTAGTTCCTAGTATAATCTACAAAATTCACCAACTGCTGAGAGGTATTGATTAACACTCGGAAGCGACATCATCTCCATATCGTACCACTCCCAAAGAGGGCTCACCATCGCGTAAATGTTAAACACAAAGTTATAACTGAGAAAGTGTTTTAGAAAATCTATTTAACCCTTATGGGAATAGGAAAAGCTATTAGAATTGGAAGGAGCGATACGAAAAGACTTGTTGCATAAGTCTACTCAGTTCTCAACTCTTCAAGTTTCCTAATTAGTGGAAAGCTGTCGGAAATTATCCAAAACCACCCAAAAGTTGATGCGTTTAAAATGACAATGAAACAAACGAAACATACCATCGGCCTTCCAAAAATACGGTTAATTAGTGCACATATTAGATATTTTATTAAGCCCCATCCCTATCTCTACTAAGGACATTCAATAAGGCCATGCGTACATCTTCGATGAGTATGCGAAGGACATCTTTGAAACCCGGGAAACTTAACAGATTGATTTCTCCGGACTATATCCAAAGGATTCACTAAAAAGTGCGACAAAAGAGTAACACATACATCACGTAAACTCTTGCTGAATACTGAAAAAGGTGCGCAAACGGCTAGAGATGGATGCCATTCGGTCTGAACTGGTTGACGGTCTTCATGCTCAGAATGGAGAGAAGAACAAAGAATTCAGCGAAAGGACCCACGAGTACTCTGTAAGGAGGACAACGATGAAAGCGGAATTGCAGCACGGTGAACTGCCATATTCGACTTAATAACTGTCTTCAATTCAGCAATATCAAAAGCATTAAAAAACCTGCCAACGTATTCAGTAGCAACCTAGCATTGACGCTGAGATCCTCAAGAAATTTTAGCTTCCAATAGTCTGCAAACATTTCCTTGCATTGAAATTCTACGGGAACATTCATATACTGAGAAAAAGAAACAACATGTTGCAATGAAATACAGCAGACTGGGGAACTTCTGGAGGATGATTTCGAAGAGTATCATTAAGTGAATGAAGTGATGTGCCTGTATCTCGTATCCTACTTCGTTCTTCCAGAATTTCCTATGTGATCGTTTCGAAATCTGATTATTATAGCGAAGTCCGAAAAAAATCGTTATCAGTTACATCTGCCTGTGACGACAACAAGAGCAGATCCAACCATCAAAAAAAGGAACAAACAGTAGACTCGATGAGGTCTTCTAGATGCGTGGCCCTCGCCCACCCACCCTCGATGAGATCTCCCAGAAGCATGGACAGAGGTCACGGGTAATACAAGCATCGAAATATTAGATTTTTCTTGACCAATATCCAACTAGTCGGCTCTGGTTGATGAGCAGTTATCCAAAGATTTAAAAAAAAGAGATCTAAAATCTTCCGATTTAAAAATGCATTCTACATATGGATGAAGACATACCAGAAGGCGGACATCTTGGGACCCATCAGCGGACATAACTTCCGCATTCTAGCGATCTGAAATAGACGTATACAGCCACAGTATCAAACCATTCAACGAAAACGGTACGTAAAAAACGAGTAGAGCACAATCACGTACAGAGAGATTTGCAATGGGAAAGCACCTATGCCAACTTTACAAGCACCTAGGACACAAGGACTACAAGCAGGAACGGAAAACAATCGTCTTAGACTTGAACCGTCAATAAGTCCTAAAAAAGCATCAACCTAAACTGCGAAATGAAAAGCAAGCCATCGTTTAAGCGTAGTGGCACGGCCCTCCTTGCTCACCCACGGCAACAGAGTCACAGAAACATGGACGTGCCACACGGTTTTTGACCGCATACACTTCCGCACACTCTTTCGAATACGCCACACTGCAGATCAGTTATCTCCTATATCCGGAGGTGCTCTGGATTTCCTGTTGTTGACCACCTGATGGGCAGACTGTACATGGACAGACAGTTAAGTGTCTGAGAGGGAACTTGTTAACAACTCTCAGAACTCATGCGGGCGATCTGTGGGACGTATGGCGTGTATTGGAGGCGACTCGATCTCTGGTTCTGTCGGTGTCGGCAGTTGAAGACCGTCGGAGCTCTCACTCGGCAATTTTCCGATTGGTTTTTCGTCCATGTTGTTTATTTTTTTTAACATTACCGATTTTTAGGCTGTTCTAGGGCAGTTTTTTATTGGATATAGATGCTTGCTTGGTGTCCAGGTTGGTGAGGCGGATTTTCTGTGAGCTTTTTCTGTTTTTCATCGCCGGGTGAGTGGAAAATCACGTCGTTGGCGTTTCACTGCTGGTACTTCACTACGAGATTCAGTTGTTTTCGTGGTTTCTCATATGCTTCGTCCATTGTCCTATGTTCTTCTAGGTAGCCTTTTCAATTTCAGACATGTGGCGCTTATTTTGCAGAACAAATGTTCCACTTTCAAGTTCTGCTGATCAAACAGAGGGAGTTACCTTGGCGCTTTGATCAGTCCCACTAGGAAGTGGAGCAATCATTCTGATCAGTTCTTGCCATATTCCTTTTTATAAGTAATTTTTAATTGGTTGACTGAACCAAACAACAAAAAAGTGGGGAAATCTCGATATTTAAAAGTATGACGTCTTTTTTTGACGAAATATTTATTAGGTAATCGTTGTAAGCCTCCCAACGGTTTATCGCCTCATCGTGGCTACGAGGTATTCCTGAGCGTCTGGCTTCTATGTACAGCGGGGGATTCATCACGCCTGCCGTGTCTCCCAAGTTGATTGGGAATCCGGCGTTTCCATCAGGAAGCCCAGCTAAAAGTAAATCAATACCAGGATCCACCACCTTCCTGGTATCAAACTAGTTACGTGGCGGCAAATCTCCCTGTGATCCAAAACGGCGTGGACTGCCTGTGGTGGTGACCTAGGGCGGACTTTGGCCAGGGTGACCGTAGGACTCCAGGGAAACACGGTAGCTGAACCAGCAAATTTCCAGAGAATAGAAATTATGCTAGGGTCCGCACAACCAGTGAGGGCGGATCATTCAAGTGTCCAAGTAGGTAATCGTTGTTGGGACCTCATGACTCGATCTTGTTTGGAAAAAACTGTTGCTCCACTTTTGCTTAAGCTAAAAACACGTCTAGTTCAGTACGAAAATCACTGTGGCTCTAGAGCGAAGCCATCCTTAATGTTTTGAGACAGTTTAACCTATCATGTATTCGTTTGTGTTTGTGCGATGTTTCCTTATACGATGACGTTTCGATAGTGATATCGATATCGTGGTTGGAGTTCACGTTTCAGATGGGTGTGGTCATCCCTCTCGTGGCGGTGACTGCATTTTGGTTACTCATTGGCATTGGTGGTCCATTCCTTGTTCCCAAAGGACCCAACAGGGGTATGTTCTGTCCTCGCTTCTTATAGAAAATCCTTGAGGGTCTGATGTTTTGTGCGACGATATTCGGAATTACTTCCATTATTGTTATTTTAATCTATGTATACCATTCGTTTTTATGAGAAACTCTTGCTTTTAGGAATCATTCAGACTATGATCATCATGACTGCCGTCTGCTGCCATCTTTTCTGGATCATGGTACGTATTAGAAATTTTTTGTACTCATACACCCTTTTAATTTACAAAAGGAAAACTTCCTGGTTAGTTGATGACGTACTAGGATTCTGGTATATGGAAGTCTATTTGGCATTAAGTGCAAGCCATGGTTGATCGTAGAAACTTTTATATCTGAGAACCTCGGAGCCAGCAGTGAATAAATGCCAGGTATTCCCACCAAGCAAATGTTATCCCGATTCACCTTGGCCATTGTAGCAATGCCCTAGCAAGCTTCTAGAACGGTTATTCCGACATTGGGCTGAAAGAAGTATTGTGAAAATAAGATGAACATCTTGATTAGCTTTTACTAACATGAGCTGTGATCATGCATTACAAATTAGATTGGCAATTGGAAGTTTGACAGTTTGTCTTTAGAAGAATCATGCAAACTCCAACGTAGTTGGCACTGGACTGATACCAGAACTCTTGTTTGCACAATATTCCTTCGCGTCAAATGTCGGAATTACCGTTCTAGAAGTTTATCAGAGTATTACTACAAACGATGGCCAAAGTGAATCGGGCGAACATTTGCTGTCCTGCGATTATTTTCCTTCAAAAATGGTGGGGATCACATGTCACCTGTATCACCCGTAGTCCCATTCATCGTCGAGTGACTCGAGCGGGTGCCAGTAGATCTTCCATTTTTTCCTGTCGCGTGCAAGAGTAGACCAGTGGATTCTACTCGCTCTAGGGACTCTTCGTGAAGAACTCTGACCATCGGGTCGGTGGTCTTCCTGCACTACGTTTGATATCCTGAGGAATCCAGTCACTAACGGCTCTTGTCCATCGGTTGTCATTCATACGCATTACGTATCCGGCCCACCTTATCTTCGACTGTTTGGCGTGCAGAACAGGATCTATCATCCTGCTTACGCAGCGACCAGGTCTCTGAGGCATATGTTAAGGTGGGAAGTACCGTTGAGTCGGAAAGGTGAGCACGGAGTCGGGCGTTCTTTGTCCTCTTCACTACATCCTCGATGCTCTTAAAAGCTCCCCAGACCGCTCGTTTCCTTCTGCTCAACTCTGGAGCTAAGTCGTTCATATGGATTTCCCGATCTAGATAGACATAACCGGAACATTCGGAGATATTCGTTCCGTTGAGCTTGAATGGAGCATACGAAACGAATCCGTTCTTCATGAACATCGTTTTTGTGAGATTTAGTCGAAGACCAATCTTTCCACAGGCTTTATCAAAGTCGGCAAGCATAAGTTCCGCTTGGCTAATGTTTGGTGTTATAAGGACGATGTCATCAGCAAAGCGCAGATGATGTAACTACTGACCATCGATTTCCACTCCCATATTGCCCCATTCCAATGTTCGCATGACGTTCTTGAGGGTGGCGGTAAATAATTTTGGAGACATGGTATCGCCTTGCCTGGCTTCTCGTTTGACGTCAACGTTAATATCGTTGTGGAATGGTGAAATCTTGGTTGCGAAATTTTTGTACAGCTCACGAAGAATCTTTAAGTACTGAGTAGGGACTCCTTGACTGTCAAGGGCTTCCATGACTGCTTCTATCTCAGTTGAATGGAACGTCTTCTGTAAATCGATGAAAGCGAGACAGAGCAGTCTTTTGTACTCTCGCGATACTTCAATGAGCCTTGTTTTCGTGTGGATATGGTCCATCGTAATAAATCTCTTTCGAAGCTATGCTTGCTCACATGGCTGTCTTTCGTCCAGTGTTCTGTCAATCCTGTTTAGGATGACTCGAGTGAAAAGTTTGTAGACGACAGACAGCAAGAAGATTGGGCGATAGTTGCCGATATCGTGTAGGTCACCATTCTTGAACAATAACACGGTTTTGCTGGTCTTCCACTGAGTAGGGACTTTGCATTCAGACAGGTAGCGTGTGATGAGCCGAGCCAGTGTGTTTGCGAGGACTGGCGGTAGGTTCCTCAACTGTTCTGATCCTATCCCGTCCAGAACTGATGCTGTTCAACTTTTCACCGACGAAATGGCATGTCGGATTTCGGAAGGTGGAACCGATGGTGCAACATATCCATCCTTCTTTATTTCATATGACAGGAGGTGGACGTGGCTATCGAAGAGATCCGAGTAGTATTCGTGAATGATTTTCTCTATTGCCTTTCTAGACGCTATAACTGTTCCGTTTGGGCGTCGGAGTACAATCATCTTAGTGTTGTAATTGGCGATGCTTCGGTGGGCTTTGCGAATGCTTTTCCCAGCCTCTGCGGCTTCGACCATTACTGCTGCTCTTCTCTCTTTAAGATCTTCTTTTATCGCCTGTCTGCACTGTTTTGCAAGTTTGGACGTCAGTTCGCGGTTGCCTGCAGCACGTGCGATTTCAAGCTGGCGTATCAGCTTGAGTGTTTCTGGAGACAAACGTCTCTTGGTGACTTTCGAACTCTGAGCTTTCATAGCGCTAACGTGAAGATGTTGAATGATCCGGTCGTATTCTTCGTCGTTGTTATCGAGAACGGCATCTTCCCAACAGCCGACTAATGAGTTGAATAAATCCTAGTTTGCGGTGGTTCTGGGACTTTGGTTTTGGAATTTAGCGGCTTTTTCTCCTTTCCGCGAGAAATAGAATTTTGCACGAAGAGGACGGTGGTCTGATCCCGTGTATAATTTTTGAACAACAGCTACATCGGTTAGGCAAAACCTTATATTCACTGTGATGTGGTCTATTTCGTTAGGGTACTCTCCACTGGTAGACCTCCACGCCCAGCGCTGAGAGTGGGGCTTGTGGAATTACGAGTTACCATAGATTGTCTTGGTCGTCATGATGAACTCAGAGAGCCGCTCACCCCGTTCGTTCCATTTTAATCCGCGGATCACAATGTGAAATTCTTCAGACGATCTTCTTGGTTCATTCTTAATGTTGAAATCTCCAATGATGACCCTGAAGGTTTTCTCCGGTGGTCTTTTCTGTAGAACTTTTCCAAGTCTATGTAGAACGCTTCGACTTCTTCTTTGTCATAGTTTGATGTCGGCGCGTAAACGACGAAGATTGTCAAAGCTGGTGTTGATCCACATCTTTTTAATCTCGGGTTGCAAGCTGTTCGAATGAATCGATGTTCATAGACAAACTCGTGTTGACGAGAACACCGACGCCGCTGACTCTCTACTGTCGCATGTTCCGAAGAACAGTTCTTGGTGTCATAGACTGCATTGAATGGGCGGTGTCACCTCGTCTTGGCGAGACCGATGACATCGTACCTTATCCTTCTTGCTTGCATGAGCAAGTCTTCTATCGAGGACTCGGATACAAGTGTACGTGCATTGTAGTTACAAATCATCACCATAGTTCTTCGCGATCTAGGCAGCTTCCATTGGCCCTGAGATTTCAGCAGGCTATCTTTCGTGGTCAGGGGAATGAGGCCCGTTTATTTTACTGTGTTTAGCTTCTTGATACCCACGTATAGCTTGCTGAGCTGTGGACGTAGTATACTCACGGGCAGGTTACCAGTCTCTTCCAAAGTGGACATGGAGCTTGTTTGTTTGAGGCGACTCCTAAGCACCTCCCATATACTACCCTTTCACTTGATTGCAGACTTTTAGCCGAATTGACTCATAGAATACAATCCGCATAAGGGAGAACGCACCCACACACGCATGCATTAATACGCCTAACAAATACAGAAACTACGTGCCAAATCGGCGCAACAGAAATAAGGAGTCCATTCCATGGATCCACCTACGTCTCAGGGAAGCAAAGGTTGCTTTTGGTCCGCGATTAACCTCCTATCCGCCACCTGTGGACGCGCCACCACGTAGCCTTGCGACTCGAGATCCCTCATATGAGGGAGATCTATGGATGGTGGGGATAGTTGGCATTAATTTACTGCTAGCTCCGAGGATCCCAAAAAGTCTAACTGTTCAGTATATACAAACTTGTTGTGATCCATTGTTGTAAAATCTGGTTAGTTAAACTGAAAATGGAGCAAGGCGGAGTGATCGAGAAGAAAAGGATATCGTGCAGAACTTGTTTCTTTTCGTTGAATACGTGCTGAACTTCAGATTATACTTCGAGTACTATGTTAAACCTTAATATTTTCCCCACAATGACTTTTATTTTCTAAACTCTACGATGTAAGGAAACTGAGCTGATTTTCGTTTCATAAGTTTGAGCATTGGCGATGGTGGGAGTTGACGTTTTACCCGTTACACTGAACATAAACAAACGTTATTGTTATTCAGTGTACAAAAAGCAACAGTCTATAATTCATTTTTGAGATTTTATGGTAGCTATTATTGGGAAGAACGTTTGAGAGCGCTGAGCAGAAGCAGTAGTATTAAGTAAACTTCAGTAAAGGAATTGCCATTTCAGTGTGATTAGTCGCTCAATTTCTTTAGATTGGTTAGAATTTATTGTTTCTCACTGATCTAGTTATCTCGTAATTCTAAGACGATACACTGACACCAGCCTGTTGCAATGCTTACTATTTTCCTTACAACTTTCTTTCTTACGCTGTTGGAGATTAACTACCTCTTTACACTACGGGATTATCAGTCTCATGCTTTTTTCTTGTTTTAGTTAACTTCGCTAAAATTGCTCAAAATTATGTGTCGAGTGCAAATCGCAATAACAGTATTATTATTTTAGATATACCTGCATCAACTCAATCCTCTCATTGGGCCCCAAATCAATGTGAAAACTATCCGTTGGATCTCCTTGAAGTGGGGCGACTCTCCAAATCCTGTTCCACTTGGGTCGTAAGCGTGAATAGCTCGTTAGTCTTCTTACGAAGTTGATTTTTTATGATCAAAGTTTAGTTAGTATTTTAAAAACTGTATTACGAACGCTCTTCGGTCACATTCTTCATGGAGCGAACGTGCTTCTGAAGTTTTGTCGTGATTTTTATATTGTACTTGCTTTAGCTGTTTTATGAGTATCACCTTTCTTCAATGTTCACTTACTGACTGTATTCAATCAAATTATCATCAGCTGTTACATTTGTAGTCGAATTCTTTCGGTACTATGAAGAATTTTCACGTGATTACCTTTGAATTACCATTTGCGCGTATTAGAAACCCAGGTTTCCACTTGTACATTCCATGTCATTTTTCAGTTTTACGAAGATAAATCTTCTACTGCATATATAATAATTTACCTTTATAACTCTGTAAAGCTATAACAATACGATTTGCACTCTTACAGGCAGAAATAGAATGATTATGCACGGCAGTATTTAAAGCAAATATGACTTAATAATTAAAATGAAAAATTATAAATAACAAAGTTGAGAGTGAACAGTATCGAATGAACAACCGTAAAAAATCTGTTTTGTGTGAGTGAGGGACGAAGCAGATTGGCAGCATTAGGAAGTTGTAGTTATCATATGAGGCATATGTTGACAGTTATATTCACAGTCGCATGGGGAAAGGAAAAGACAGCAAAAACTGAGTGAATGAAGCAATGAAGTAATACTCACTAAGGAAGTGCTCCCACCCTTTTGGGCAAAACGAAATGCGAAGGTTATGCCTAGATTTTTGAGCACAAGAAAGCAGTACGTGAAAGGCAGGTTCAAGAAAAAAGCCTAGAAAAGAATGATAATCTAACATATTCAAATCAAAAAGAAAAATCAATAAGTGCGTGAATAGAGTAAAGTACAGACACAGCAATAGCACAGGACGATATCGAATAATTCGAAGTGGGCAGTGAATAAGAGAAATGGCTAGTTTAGTGCCCGGTGAGTAGTGAAGTATAAAGTATCGGCTCATAAAATAATAAACAAATAAACAAAATCACAAATACTGCAACAGATCACCTACGTTTCACTATTAACGGAACAATCATGCTTTCCTAAAAGGTTTCGGTGAGAAGATGTACATGGCGGGATGGCAGTTGTCAGCTGCCGTCAGCGACCAGTTGTTTCTGATCTATGCTGAACACGAGTCCTTTGTACTTGTCGGGAGCACACTTGCCACAGTAACCACCACATCGTCCATCGATTACGGCGTTATTCTTTAAATCGATATATGTGTAATAAAACAAACAATTTCGGAAAACGTTGTATAGCAGTCAGATTTTCTGGCATTTAGTCCATAGTTACTTGGATACTTGGTTAGCTCGTCTTCACCGGCTGTGCGGACCCCAGAATAGTTTCCACTTTTTCGGAGTTTTGCTAGTTCAGCCATTGTGGTTCTCTGGAGTCCTGAGGTCAGCCCAGCCAAGCTCTGCCTCAGGTCATCACCACCACAGGCAGACGCCGTCTTGGTGAACAAAGACAGATTTCCCACCATACGACTAGTTTGATACCAGGACGGTGGTTGATCCCGATATTGGTTTGCTCTCAGCTGAGTTTCCTGATGGAAACGCCGGACTCTTCAGATTGGGAGACCCTCCTGAGAGGATGAGTCCCCCGCTGTACATCGCAGCCCGACACCCAGAAACACCTCGCAGCCACGATGAGGCGGTAAACCGTTGGAGGAGTCTTTGCTTCTACCACGATAAATTGAAGTGGCTGAGTTTCTCAAACATTCTAAAAGAAAACCAAGAATGGAATCGGTTCGACCAATGACGTAAAATGATAGGGATTCAAATATTTCACTGACTGTGTTCACCGATCACAGTGAAGGAGACAGTTTCTAAGCAACTTATAAAATAAGACTTCATGATAACTTGTCATTTCCACCTGTGATCTGTCAATTCTTGACGTGGTTCGATGCCCTTTGTCTTCCCACTGTAAATCGTCAACAATTCTCAACCCCGTTCCACGGAGATCTATAGAGAATCGACCCTAAAAATAAATTGCTGTGGAATTTTTAACACTTACTAGGAAACCGCTGGATTAGTAACAACAGGGATTTCATACCTGAGGACAATCCTTCATGCTGTAGCAATCACCAGCCGTACCGTACGGTACAAATGAACCGTAGAGTGTGTTGGAGAAAGCCATATCGTTAACTAAAACTGCTGTTATTGTCTAAAGGTCGTTATTTAAAATTATAGTGACCAATTGACCCAGTGGTGATTACTTACCTTAACACATACAGAACTACTCCAAATTTTGAATACCGCTCTCATAAGATGCTACTTAATTCTTCGTCGTATACAGTGAGCATTGAAACCAATACACCTTGTACACTTTTACGTATACTCACTGTTCGCTTGTGTATATGTCCATGCTTTTGAGAAATATCCAACTCTTGTGTAAAGTGAAAAAAAAACCCGTCCACCATCCGTTCACAGTTTTTAAGACATGCAAAGTATATTTCGGTGTTTTTCATGTGGAGCAATTCCATATGATAACTATAAATTATCGAAGCGAATGAAAAATAAAAAACCATTAGTTACCGGTCGAAAAACTTAACTGCATAGATTTAAACTATGCTGGCTAAAAACTGGTTGATTCTCGCCTTTGAATGACCGCTTATCAATAGAGAAGTTGAGGAAAATAAAAAACTTTTTCTGGTCCTCATCGAAAAGGCTGAAGAAAATTAGACGAAGGATGGAGATAAGACTGTTCATGATGATGTGGTCGTATGCTGCGAGTGACCAGTAGTCTGACTACGCGGTGCCTCGAGAACACTGGACTTTCGATGACGGTGAATTTCGAGTGAACCTACTGCTTCGCTTTGGATTCACAAGGCCAACAAATTTTATGAATTATTTATAGCCGACATTTGGGCTCTGTATGTAATATGGATGTAAAATGGGGAAAAAAAACTAGATATGGACAAACGACGGAATCCAAGAAAATCGGCGACAATTGGAGGGATGAAGAGATTCACTGGCCTCTATCTCCAAATGAGAAATGCTTACCTGCCAAATTTCAGTCATTACTCAAGTCCATTCCTATTTACAAATCCAATGCTATTCGAGTCAAAAGTAATGATAAATTTGGATTGGAAAAGTTGTTGGTATACCCCAATTTCCAAGGACAATGCAACGTACGATGGAC
The DNA here is from genome assembly GCA_900624975.1 of Angiostrongylus costaricensis. Taxonomy (NCBI): domain Eukaryota; kingdom Metazoa; phylum Nematoda; class Chromadorea; order Rhabditida; family Metastrongylidae; genus Angiostrongylus; species Angiostrongylus costaricensis. The sequence goes on along the minus strand of UYYA01000015.1, from coordinate 166,786 downwards.
GAGACAAGCTATTCAATAAGAGTGTGCATATTGATCCTGTTATCTGGAATTGTAAGAGCATATAGATCGAACAAGGAGGTCTGCACTGACCGCTTGGTGCTGTTTACAGGAAGGGTCTCAATCCGTCAAGATATGCCACACGAGAAGCAAAATTGTAGAAAAGAGGTGATTCCACACATGGCATTGTAGTGCATTTCGAAAAAAATTTTTTTCTTTATTTGAAGAAGTAGTTTGACTGACTACATGATGGCGACCATCACGCATGACTTGTTCGACCAACGAAGACACCTACTGACCGTAATACGATACCTTCCACTAAGAAATCAATGGCGTAAAACGGGTGAAAGGACAAAGCATAAAGCTCTCGGCGTTGATCAATCCCTGAGCGACGCGCCATGCATTCGACTTCATTTAGTATCGTTTGAAGGTGATTCAATACATATCTCGCCATTACAATGACTCACTGCGGGCCTACCGATGTATCGAGCCAGTGCTGCTATCCTCCCAGACAAGTTTGGTAACCCCGGAGGGATGGAAGGTTTGGTGGACCATGGGCGTGGGGATCGATTCCACGGGTAGGTTTCAGTAAATGTGTTCGAGATGAAATCATATTTCGGACGAATAGAGTATGTTCACCTTCAGTTAAGCATGGTCTGGAGGAGACTCTAATAGCAAGACAAAGTGGAGGTGTTATGTAAACTGTTACAAGGCATAAACAATATACCGCTTCACGCTTGCTATAAAAGTTGCCAAGCGGATCAGAACCAGATGCAGTCAGAGCAACAACGATTCTTGTTTAGGATATTTCAGTATTACGCAAAAAGAACAAGTTGTAAAAAACTGTAAACAGTAAAGTTGTAAATTCTAGCAAATTGTAAAAAGCTGTAAATAGTAGAGTTGTAAATTCCATGTTCCTACACTTGTGGAGCTACAACGCTTGTAACCGTTCGTGAATTGTGTGCAAGTGCATATTGCAGAGGTTGCGGATTCCGGTGAATGTGAATAGGATGTGAAAACTGTTGCTTATAAAGATGGTTGATTTTGTTTGACTATAAAAGGATAAATGGATAAAGTTTTCGGTGTTCATCAATCCCTGCGCTATGCATTCCACTTCACTAAGTACCGTTGCAGGTGGTTGCGTGCATATCCGGCCCTTAACAATAACAAGGGGTGACCTGCCGATGAATCGAGCCGGTGCTACTATCGTACCAGGCAAGTCTGGTATGAATTTGAAGACCCCGGAGTGATGGGAAGCTTGGTGGACCAAAGGCGCGGGATCGACTTCACGTCTGTGTTGCAGGGCACCTCCAACTCTCTACACGCGCTCATTGTTCTGTTTGACTAGAACGCTTATAAATCGCATATTTTATGTTCGTTTATCTAACGGAACACATGCAAACTCTTTAGATTTTCGAAACATAATGCTTTTCCTAAAACAATCCAAAGATGGCTGTGTGGTGCTTAACGTTCACTGATCACATTCAATTCAAAACCTACTGTTGATTTTCCGGTTGAGCAGATCGACACGAACTTTGTGGAAATGAGTCAAGCCGGCATTTGCATCTCCATCGTCAGAACACTGACATGAATCGTTCCTTTCACCGTTGAATGGACAAGTATGTGGGTATATCAAGCTGAAAACCATTACCAACTTTACTCACAGTGCTACTTTTAGAATATAAAATTTAACAATTATTTATTCCACTTTGTATTGAACAGGCAATAACTACCTAATTATTTCACTCTCTGCAACACTAAGAACCTTGTCTATAAATGTATGCTACGATCTTTTATTTGAATCCACCTATTCGCGGCGGGATAAATTTCACCATAACAATTTGGTGCCTGCCTGCAAATTGGTCAGCTGCCGGATGATTTTGGCTTTCTTTACGAACGATGTTGAATGCAGGACGTTTCTATTCTCCGTGGAATCCTGGGATAGGCTAGTGAGCTCCTAGGTCTTCACTACAGACAGTGGTAAGGCCCTCTCGGATTTGAGGAAGTTTCTTGCACAAATTTACTGCCAATTTCCCGACCCTGGTGGAATGGGAAGCCCTGTAAGCCGGAGGTGGGATGAAACCAGCGCACTGCTTCTGAACGGCGTCACTACCACTGCACTACCACTCCCTAGAAGAGCAATTATAAAGTCTAGATGATGATTAAACAAAACTCCAAATTCTTAACAAAAGCGCAGTAGCTGCAGACATTAATGACGCCTTCGGTGACACCATTACATCATGCTGGCCAGCTTGTTTAGTTGCTTCGTTGCTCGAGATAACAGCTTCGATAAAAGTAGTGAAAAAGAGACAAAATTCCGTCGTCGTAGGAAAAGAAAACACTATGTGGTTGGCAAAAATCTGTAGAGTTCAACCCTTCCTGCTTCAGCTGATGAATTTCACTGATACATGAGATACGTTTCCCCAAGACAATGACGAAAACGACAAATTTTCGTAGACCACCAAGTATTTTCCGATAGACAGTGTAATTGAAGAGCTGAGAATCTGATGTACTTATAGAAGAAATTTCATTCTCTTATAAAACAAACTTTACGCTATCACCTTAATGGAACAACCAGGGGAAAAATGCTTTGTATAAAAGAAAATGTAAGTGCCGGCATGTCCCGTCTTATACTTACTTATCAAAACCCATAAGTTAATATCCACTGATGATCTGGCGTCTACTGACCCTTCCAGCTTTAAAGTTAGACTCATCACCAGTTGTGTAGACGGGCCTACGGATAGAATTGCTTGGTTTATAAATCTAAACCTCAACCAGTTGCTTAAGCACATACCAGCCCATCTCACGAACACCCAAATGTTCCTAAACCACCTGCGCAACGCACGTCCCAAAAGCGCATACGTTATGGAGTCGTTCGATGTTACTGCCCTTCACTAACGTGTCGAACGACTCCGCAATGCAAGCCATCCGCGAGCTCCTTGAGCAACAAGAAGGAGCAATTAACATGTATGGCCTTTCGATTCAGCAGCTTATAGTCCTCTTAAAGGTCTGCTTAAACTGCTCGATCTTCAGATGGTCTGGGAAATATTACACGCAAATTAGAGGGTTGACAATGGGATAGCGACTAGCACCAACCCTTGCCGTTTCCTTTATGTCTAAAGTGGAAGCACCAGTAATCGATCTCACGCCATTACTCTACTGTAGGTATATAGATGATTGTTTTGTCATCTGCTCCACACAAGAGGAGATGGACAAACGCTTTGAGTTATTGAACGAACAGTCAAAGTACATAAAATTCACCTGTGAGAAACAGAAAGAAAACTGGCTTCCATTTCTAAACGTTCAAATTAACTTATCCGAAAACGGCTACATCACAAAAAGGTATCGAAAGCCAAGCAGTAAGAATATAGTGGTTCATTACCTCTCCTCTCATCCCTCACACACTAAAAGGGCGTTTATAAGAATTATGTTTCGAACCGCCACTAGCGTGTGCACAGGTCGAGAGCAGAGGGAAGAATCCTCGAAACTGGCGCGCCAAATAGTCACTTCAAATGGTTACGAAAGTGTAGCTTTTCGGCATAGGCATACAGGAAAACTCACGCCCCAGAGCGATAACTCTAGCGAAGACAAGGCTCCGGTCCTCTTGCCCTTTATTTCAAACGAAATAAGTGCAGCCATAAAACGTTGCTTAATAGCGGCCGGTAGAGAGAATTCCGTAATAGTGATAAAAATACCATCCACATTCTAAGACGTCAGCTAGTTCGCAACCATCTATATGACCGTCTGCGTACAACGAAAGAGTGCATAATTTGCACTAACAGTAAATACGGTGATTGCACGAGTTCGGGTACAGTCCATCTGATCTCTTGCAAGGCGCGCGGAGACGAATACGTTAGCGAAGCGGATAGACCGCTCTGAGTCTGCATAAAAGAACACCTAGTCGGTAAATCTAAATTAAAGCCAAACACTCCACTAGGTGAGCATAGGATGCAGGAACACACGGGAGAAGATTTTGAAGTAGAAGTCACTAACATCACGCAGGAATCGACAACATCAGAGCGTAAAACTCTTGAAGCGTTTTGGATCAATTCCAAAAATTCAAAAATGAATCACAAGGAGGAGCGTCTTGTCATCAGGCGTGACCTGGCGCCATACCTCAGGCCGATCCAACGACCTGACACAGGCACAGTCCTCGCCTGTGTTACTCTGTGCGGCTGCTATCCACCAACTAACTTAAATAATTACAACAAATAAACGGTAGGTGTTTAAATGAAGCTGTTTCCTATGCAAATACAAATTTATTTGTTAAGTTTTGTCTGCTGGGGTTATGAAAGTGTTTGGCTGAGTAGATCACATCTCAATTTGACCTTCGCAGGCTCCGAAGAAGGCGAAACCGCCGAAACGTCAGCCATTGTATCCTAATAAATTCTATAATAACAACCTTGTGTCTGCTTATTGAAGAAAAACATCGAATGTAAGAAGGCTTGCCTCTTACAAGGGAACATCTGCAGATTCCAACGATTTATGTTTAAAATGATGAAGTTCGTATGAGCTAAGATATTATTGCTTAACAATTAGGGAATGAAGCCGGTTTTTCACAAACTACTGAAAGTCCCTTGACAACTAGATTGTTTGAAGAGTTGGAAAGCGATCGGCATATGGAAGAGACCTTTTCATACATATTCAAAAAAAGTATGGTTCTTCCGAACTGCCACTTGACTTTTTATCACAATTAGAATTTCCAAATGAAATCGAAAGAAGAACTTGAGTTCCGAAAATTCCAAACGAAGTCCTGGAAGCCATGAACTTCAACAACTCATTTGGGAACATCATTGTGGTCTAATGAATGAAATACCGCTTGTTCATCTGCCCTCACTTCTGTACTACGAATCTAAACAATAAAAGTTGCACAAAATACGCTTGGTTGACTCCAGAAAGTGAAAATTTCATCCTGATGGAACAGAAGCGCTTTTGCTCCATAAGCAGACTAGTGGTTCTAATACTATCTACTATAAATAATAAACAGACTTTGTCCTACCGTTCTAAAAGAACACATGAGTTTTCCTTTGAATAAGCTATACTATACATAGTTGACATCTGGTATCAGGTTTCTAAAAACTAGCGCAGGTACAGAACTCACCGCTTTCCGTAAACCTCAGCAAAATTCGTTTCCGCATTTAAATTGATGTAAGACTTCGGGATTGTTTCGTTCATCTGATGGCAATAGACGATAAGTGGGAATCCATCTAGCAGCACCGTGTAGTTGCCATCGAGCAACTGTGAAGCAGCACTCTGAGCACGTATCTCCTGACAAGTCGCTGGCAGACCTGACAAACACCGGAGTTTTGCATTGAACAATAACACACGAATAAGGGCAATAACCTCAGTTACTGGTTTAACCAACTTTATTGATCTGTTTGGTCACAAATTTATACTACTACCAGTTTTTGGACTACAAATGTAAGGCAATATTTAAACCACTATCATTGATGAAAGCAGTGTCTTAACCTTTATCATCAGAAAGAAAACACAGGAACAACATGCTAACACTATTTTTTTTTTCCAACATAGAGACTCACATTAAATGACCGACCCTACATAGTCAACAACATAGCACAACTAGATATCCCATAAAGCCTAATATCTAGAATGAAATCAATACTCTTTCAAATAATAAAGGTTGGGCTTGCGAAGAACCTAAATCGCTTTCAAAAAACTTAGCCATGTTCAGATACGAATTTGTGTGTGAAAGAGGAAGTGTTTTGTTCCGTGGCAGTTTTTTACTTATTACATGCTTGGGCCGTGCGTAGCGCAGTAGTTAAAGGTAACCTATAATATCAGTGGGTCAGTCAAAGGTTCGATTTTGCGCCTCGAGATCACCAAACTTTATATGCTGACCTCACACATTGTTCATTCAGCGCTAATGTTGTACAGGCCAGATATATATTTATTCACGTCTATGATGTTTGATGAAATTGAATGCATGGCGCTCGCATCTCTCAGGGAATGATCAACGTCGAATACTTTCTAACGCCTTATGAAATGTTGTTTTTTGGAAGGAAAAAACTGGTGTAGCATTTCCACCTTCAGTTATAACTCTATTCCCCGTTTAAAGTAGCGTAACTTAACAAACCGCAAGAAGGTTTTTAAATATTCTAAACATGTAGGAATCAGACGGTACCTAGTCCGAATTACTCTCAAGATGTGATTGTTTCCAAGTAGAAGGTATCCAGCTCGTAACAGAAAAATAAAGCATTGTTCGGTTGCAAAGGAAACAGAATCAACATCCGGTTCTTTCTCACAACAGTACTCACCCGACAAATTGAATTCATGTAGACATCCACGATAGATTCCTCGATGCCTGATAAGTTTACACCTCATCCTTGCGGGGTAGCGGATTAAGCCTCGGCTTAGGATAGAGCTATTGTCTAGGTGGTCAGAACGCAAGGCGAATGGTGGGGAGAGCAGGGGAAAGAAAGCTCAACTAATATTCAACGTGATAAAAACGAAGACAGTACCGGATCCAAAAAGCAAAGATACACCTGTGACTCGCTACGAAGACTGCTCCTGATTACAAAGTTAGGTCGGTTTATTCGAAAGTCTACCTCCATGCCCCTCATTACGTCGAACACCACATCGAACAAGATGTGATCTCCTTCAAGGAACAACGAATAAGAACACAATCACTAGGCAAATAAACGATAGAGCCCTTTTCATCTTAACTGAGATGACTCCAGCAACGAATATTGACAAAGTTGGCTTCATAGTCTGCTCCTTCATTATTCAACTTGTTGATTCTCATGAAATTCTATTTCACCACTTTGCGATTCCATGCTTTGCACTGCCTTGTTAAAAGAAAATTGGTCCCGTTAACTGATACTGGCCTACATTCACGGCTGATTCCATACGGACCTGGATACTTTTTGTGAAATCTCGAGGGACTCGTCTTTAACAACTGTTTCTAGAAATTTAGTACTGGCTACTTCCATGCAAAGTGTAGAGGCACATAAATACGGTTGCAGAATCGAACATCTTGAATAAGTATGTAGAAATGAAAATAGACATCGTTTCACAGGACTACTTTACGCGTGCTTCCATGGAAATCCCTTTTACCAAAAAAAACATTGGCGTTAGACGTCAGACTCGCTGAACGGTACGGCTCATGTGGAGACCGATAACATCGCAGAGAATAAAACATGGAATCTATTCGACATGTATCGTTTCGTCTTCTTTTTATTTACTAGATCAGATCGATTCCTCGTATGAAGAATCGCTTTAAGCATAAAGTGCGCGCGAAAGAGCGATTTCGATCGAGGACTACCGAGATGCTGCTAAAAGCTCTCCGAGCTGAAAGAACTGGTCATAATCCTAAGACGACTTCTTAACCATTACGAAATGGAACCAAAGGACTTCAAAAAAAGAGAACATGGTTGTGCAAAGATCCAGATGTAACACTTGGTTAGAAATGGTTGCCAACATCATTAGCAGAAATTGCAATATGGAAGTATCTTCATATGCGGCAGATGAGAAATCCAGAGATATTAAAAGAACAGAAAAGCATGAAGAAATTCTGTAGCGATCATTAAGTGCAAAATTCTGCGCTTGGTTCAATGAAGACATGTTATTGAGTGATTTACAATTTCCGACCATAAGATGGTGTCAACAACACAGAGATTTTAAACATTTGGATTCATCAACAGCTGTACCCCATCTACCATTTCCACTGGAAGAACGCCACCAACAATCCTTTCTGGAGAAGCAAGCCATAAATAGACGAAAGACGTCTGGTACAGCTTCTCAATCAGATAAATATCATATTTCGTCCGACCTTCTACGAGCTGCCGACGCAAACTCACACTTTTCTATTAAAACAAATGGTGTGATATTTTCAAATGGAACATATTGGCGCCTCTTTGCAACAAAAACCAAGTAGAGATCCTCGTAACTATCGTTTCACTAGCATATTGATTGCACTTGATAAGCTCCTTACGATGATTACCATAAACCATTGACATACCTGATAACAATACCTCAAAAAACTTTGATGAAGTGCAAGCTATAGTCCAAACTCGGTCTGGCAAAAAATTTATCTGCATGGACTGCATCCAAAAATCCTCAAAAGTCGTAGAGTTTTGTACGCAATATCACCTGCTTCTGGTCTGAGCAATCGATGACTACGAGATAGCATTTTAGGGTGTAGAAAATGTTATTTTGCCCACCTTAGTCAATCAAGGTACAGATATTTCCTCCATAAAAACGCCTCACTGCAGTAGTCATTATACAAGGATGATATAGCAAAGCCAGAGATGCTCACCACAGCATTACAGTGTTGTTTTCAGTTAATCAACTGAGACTTTCCATTTGGACTAAAAGGATTTAGCGGAAGAGTCCTCTCCAGCATTCGCCATGCATACGACATTATCTTTCTCTCAAACAGGACACAGAAACAACGACAAAGCAAGGTTTAAAAAATTGGACTACAAATCATTCTGAAGAAATGTGGAACAACTGGTGTGAAAGAGAATAAATTATTCTGGATAAATCAAAAAATGAGGAAAACACATCTAATGTAAACCTAGGACGTTCAATAAATATGTATAACGAGCAGTGCAAGTCGGTTACAGAGCTCTCGAGGGGGTCAGCGATCACATTAGTGATGCTGACCTACGTGCTTATTTGACTCAACAGATATTCTATTTCTCTGCTATACTGAAACAACACGGCAGACTGATAAATCATCTATACTCGAGAATTTGTGCACAAAACTCAGGACAATCGAGCGATGCCTTTTGAAGACCATTATGCGCACTCAAGCCAAGGTTTTCTTAATTCAGATCTACAAAGAATATCCAGTCTTCAAGATCAGCAAAAAACTTATCAAGAAATGAACGCCAATTGCTCGATCACATAAGAAAAATAGAAAACGACAAGTGGACGAAGCGAGCATTAAACTGGATTTCCAAAACATCAAAAGATATCGAGTGAGACCACAAAAAAGATGAGTCATCACACGCGTAAACGAGATATATCCACAGCTGAAATAAACTTCCATACCCTCATAAAGAAGCCGAAGTACAAGCGAATACGACCACCTCCATGGATCCAGGCTGCAAGACAACAAAACGAATGGAATAGGTGATGGGACAAGAAGGACATATTATCACGAGCAAGCTACTGGGACAAGAACGATGCGTGACGATGGGTCATCTTTGTGTCTAGATATGAACTACTCGAGATTTATCTGTGAAAAAGGTGAATAGGTATGTAGAAGGGAAGGACCTCGAAGTGACGCTGAAGTGGAAAGGTCGAAGACGAAATGAACTCGCTAACACCGAAACTTTTCGAAGGCTGTAATCACTGAAGATTCTTCCGCGATGGAAGTCACTAGATTACTTTTTGCACTTAATATATCAGGAAAGTAGGACAAATATACTTTTTTTTTTCTGCACAAGTTAGGTCCGTATGATGCCTCCTTTCAACACTGTTATATGAAATTATACAAATATTGCGAAAGATCCATGATAATTATGACCATAAAGGTTTTAAATCGTGGACGTCCATATTGCAACGATTCTAAGTTGCATCTGGATGGCTAAAAGTGAGAAATTTGAGAATTCACTGAGGATTGTAAATTAGCATGCGCAAGGTTCAAATCGTAGAAGTTGCCTAGAATTTATTATAAAATTGGTGATTTTGAGAACAACGCCCATAACATTAGTGAAAGGTCGAGGAAAGATTTGGAAACTACAGTACTTCCATAGACATGCTGTTTGGAAGTATACTGATGAACGCGCGCTCTATGAACACCTGTCTTTCTTACCACCAATAATTTTTGTAATGCAGAGTGTAAGAGTACACTTTAATTCATCTTTGAAAGCCTTTCTAGTGATTTATCATCATAAGAAGATAGTTTAGTATTCTCGCCATGGAGAATATTCCTCATAAAATATTACTTACTCTTCACTTTAACAACTGTTGTATAAGTTACGCATACGTATTTATTATTCCTGTCATATACCTACTGCATTATAAAATACTTGACATAACGCCCTCGCGCCTGTCCTGCATTCATATTCCTTCTTAACCATTGGGCACACGCCAACACCCATGGCAACATTTCTTGGTGAGCTGACCTAACGAGCTTCGCCATTCGTTTGGATGGAGTCACACCCCTTAGCAGTGCCATTTACCTTCTGACGACGCGTGCAGATCGCCGTCGTCCTTCCAAATCACGAGGACCTGCTCGTCGTCTTCGCTACACATTGGCGCATGAAAGAATCTAACAACTGCACGTCATTTCGCAATTCGACACCGCAACAACCAGTTCAATGTCGAAATAATTCGATCGTCTTCACTGCAATTCAGTTCCACAAATCATTTGCTTAGTTAGTCTCTCTAAATCTAGATCTAAAATCTCTAGCAGTTGCATTACCAACCCATTAAGGTTATCTTCAATCTTCATGTAACCCACTACTCGTTGTTAATTTAGCAAATTTCTCAAATACTTGCGCTCCTTATAAGTGCTCTACGAAATCCACCATTGCCACACCAACTCATTTATTTACAATTCCGCTGCGTCCCAATCCATTGATACGTTTTGTTGTATCTGCCTGAGAGGTGAATTACCCTGTTCATAAGTACTCCAATCTGCAAAATCTTCATTGCTAAAACCATTCCGTTATTACTAACACATTCTTGCACTGCGATGACGAAAATCCTAACGCTATTGCAGTTACAGTAACACTGTACCATGAACAGTACTTCTTAATCATATTTAATACCTTCATAAATCTGCTATATAGCGTTTTACACCACTGTAGTGCAATTTGTTTACTTACACCACTACGCACCGAACCACCTTAGTTATAACTTGTATATATATCTCGAATCTCATTGCACCGCCGTGGAAACATTGTACAACATTGTACACATACGGTTTAATTACCTAAGTTTCAGGTGCAGCAAATGGCTATTACAAGAAAACTTGCACAGCAGATCCATCATCAAACACACACGGCGAGCAGCTCACCGAGTTAAGACCTCGTCCGTTTCCTTTGCTACACAGTCTGTACGGTTCTACCAGTAGAGTAAGTAAGTAAGTCACTGCGAGTACACAGAGATGAATAAATTCGTCTCAAAAGCTGCTTATGAAATATTGTCATGTTTGGACGACAATTTTTTTGAACGATCTCTGGCACATGTAGTACGGAAGTAGGCGATCCAGTAAGAAATGTATTGTAACGTAAAATTGTCTTACAAAACTATGAACGGGAAAGGTATGTCGTATATGACCCAAATGGCTGAGAATGTGTTAAGCAACATTGTGAGCAAGCTGACTAGTTCCACTTTTTGTAATAATATCAACTTCCTCTCGTCTAGTTACTTCAAGTTCTATTTAAAAAGTTTCAGGTTTTTCACTTCAGCAATAGATTGAAGAATCTGAACGCTCTAAAATCCAAGATTCTAACGTATAAATTCTACATTATTATGAAGAACCACGTCAGTTCACAATCTACCAGAGTAAATTTCATGGCAGAAAAACTTACAGTTTCTAAGGAAACATGTCTGCGTTCGACGAGGGCGAACAGATTTCTGCTCACAATTGTTTCGAGCCACGAGAATCCCAACACGGTTGTAGCAGCGCACCTTGCGGCGACGAACCCCTTGTCCACACGTTTGCGAACACTAGAAAGAAAATGAATACAAAAGCGCATGTAGTGACATCGCTTTATTATCACTAAACAAACACGAAGCCTCTCTTTTATAATAATGAATTAGTCGAAGACATCAAAAGCCACTGCCGCCGTCTTTAGATTTCTTACACGTTTATAACCACTCAGACTTGGATAATTAAACGTTAAATGATAACAAAAGGCAAGATTTTCGTTCTGATTGCATAATAGGTAACAGGAGGTTCGTTGAAGTGATAAAAAAATATGAAATCAGGAATAAACTCTATTTTGCATTTAAATCGCGAATCGTGGTCAGGAGAGACGAAATATTCCATTTTTAGTATCAGCTAGAGCGAATAAATACTCGACAGTTACTTTTACCACAACAAGGGCTGCGATTTATGAAGGAAATAGAGATAATTCTAGATCGTTCGCCTAACTCCTAAACAAATACAACGAAATGAATTCCCATCTACATGCTGATATTTCACGGTTTTCGACTAAAATGAAGAATAGCGAAAATAGAAAAAAAAACAAACTACAAGCTACTCTTCATCATAGACTCTTCAATATTTACGCAAATAATAGAACAATATAAAATGTTGTTAAATATTCTTATACTACGTCATTCATCCCTTAAACTAAACAGTTAACGCTTTAAAGGCGAGCAAAAGCAGTTTACAAATCCAGTGTCTTCTAGACGATGTTCAGCTTCCCGGTAATGATAAGTTTTTAGGGACGAATCAACAGTGTAGGCAACTACCTTCATCTTAGAATACGGAAGGAACTAGATGAGATAGTGGAACGTACCGCCCCCCACGGCCCGATCTGCCACTGGAACTCCGATTCGCAGGCATTCAAATCGCATTCTTGTGACTCAATTGGCATTGGAAGAGCACCACATTTTTCCTAAAAGATGAATTTTTAGAGCTAGCCCTCCACGTCGAATATAACCGGTCACCTTTGGTACGGCTGGCTCAATGTTTTTGGTAGAGTTCAGCGTCTTCACACGACACTCTACAAGGCGGAATTGGGTCCCTTTCCCACACGTCTTGGAACACTGAAAATAGAATGAAGTCCTCCGAATTTGTCCTAAATCACTTCAGAGCTCAATAGATATAGAGCATTCAGAGGCCAATTGAACTTACGCGTTCTCTGATTTCACCTTCATAACTATGAACCTAAACACTATGATGGCAAGAAAGTATCTAGTAGAGCCATCTGCAGAAAGTACAACAATTGGTTAACCATTTTCACGAAACCGGTAGGATAAAAGAGATATTTTAAAACTGATTTAGGGGCCCAATGCAAAAACAATGGCGACTTTCTATGACGCTGCTTAACACTTTATACCAAAATAGTCCCACACCATTAAAATACAAGGTATTATTCTGATTCAACTCAGTGTCACGTATTGAGTTATGAACTCCCCCACCAAGGATATGAAGTAGAACAACACTCACAGTATTCCAAGGACCCGGAACCCATTCGTAAGGACAGTTGGAGATGTCGCATTGTCTCTTGCTCAGCGGAGCAATGGCAGCCTCGCACATGCGAGGTGCTGCGCGTTTTCCTGCGTTATTCACGCAGTACACGCGCCGATGCTGCTCACCACGTGCGCACGAATCCACGCACTGAAACTTCCCAAAGCATCTCAGCAGATTAAAGCAAAACAATCAATATTTTTATCTTCTTTTTACACTAACACGGTCTATTTCTACGCTATTTCCGACACAACACAACACAACATCGAATTTACCATATCCGATTGAAGATAAAGAATGGGTTCTAAAGTGTTGGATGAGTGTTTGAATACTACGGCAATGAAATGAAAATTATCGCAAATCAACAACCTTGGACCAGATCGTCGTAGTCCAGTGGTACGCTGGACAGGCAGTTAGGTAGCAGTTCGCGGTAGAAGGTGGCCTACGAGCTGCATCACAGACGGAATCGGGAGCGCGCATCCGACGTCCTCTTTGGCAAAACACTTCGCGATGACGGACCCCTTGTCCACAGGTTGTCGAACACTGCACAGGAAACTGGTTATAAAACACTGAAGAGCAGTTACACATAGACGTAACATAGAAAGTTTTCAAATAATTAAGGGTTGCTTCACTATTCGACGACAGTATTGGCTAAGAATGTGAAAGCTACTTGGCAAATAAATACCTCACCCAAATCTGTTCCGTGCAAAATCAAAATTTGATGAAGAAAACAGAAGTTCAGTAACTGAAAAAGCGGACCTTACAAATTGACACCTCTACGGTTACTAAGGTCACGCATTAGATTAAACACGCTTTTCTAAGCACAAAAAATGAGATTATTTCTCCGAGTTAGACAGGGACTCTTGAAAGCGTCTACTCAACCAGAAAACACTGACTGTCATAGAGTAGCTATCAAATTCACAAGAAAATCCGAAGAACTTGTGGATTATAGATGCAAGACAACGAAATAAATAGAAGTGCTAGAATCCGTAAAAATATATGAAATCTGGTCACCATCTCTATCATGTCTTCCACTTGACGATTGACAAACTCGCGAGGGCGCCGCTACAGTATCCACTTGCACCTGCTGCGTGAGAATGGCTCAATGGGCTCTGTTCGCTCTAGGGATTCGTTGGGCAGCATATTTTTCTTCTGAGTTGACCGTGAATATCACCAGGTCAGCGTGAGTACTGTTGCTCTCTTGACATCCCGAAAAACCCAGTCGCCAACGGCTCCTCTTCATTGGTTGGCAACGTTTAGACGGATCAAGTGTTGGGTTCACCTGATCTTCGATATGCTTTCCGAGCATATATAACGTCTTCTCGATTCTCGAAATTTGACGTAGGTCGGAACATTATGCTTTCACTTCAACCTGCATAGTATGAAACACTCAGCGCCATCCTCTTGGTAGGGCGTTTTTACAACGCTGTTAACATTTTCGTCATATTATTTACGTAGTGTTCAAATTAGAAGTGGAGGAACAGTGTAAACGAAGAATTGATATGTAGCATGTGCTCTTTTACTTCTTTAATAGTTTTTCGATGCTCTTATAATCTCTTAAAGTCACCCACTTCCTTTTGATCGACATTACCGTGTCAGGGTGGACATGTCGATCCAGAGATATACTGCTGAATTAATGAAATGGAGACCCTTGTGCCTAAATGGCGTGTAAGCAAAAATCAATTGCTTCAAAACATTGCCTTCTTGAAGTTTAATCGAAGACCATTTTTTCTACAAGTACTGTCGAAATAGCACAAAATGTTCCGACTGGATAATGTTTCTTCTTGCAAGAAACATACATTTTACTAGGAAGAACAAAAGTCTAGACCACCGATTTTTAATCAAATGTTATCCCAGCATTGAGTAGGACTAACACTGCAGGTCTACTGAAGTCTCAGAGTCACTCAGAGCCGGATAAATCCGGAATGACTCATATGACGATGTGTGTTCATGCTTCATGCGAAAACCAACTCAACCATCCACTCAGAACCTGATGATGCAACCTAAGAAGAATAACTGCTAAATCTTCCAACTGAAGACTCATTAAATTTTCTTCATGGCACGAGAGAACAAATATTCTTTAAAATAATACCGTTGTCGATAACATCGACGAAAAATACAATCGGCTCATTCAACTTCAAGTCACCAAGTGGCGTCTGTCTCCAGAAACACTCGAGCTCATACGCCAGCGCGGAATCGCACGAGCTGCAGGCAACCGCGAACTAACGTCCGAACTTGCAAAACAATGCAGACAGGCGATAAAAGAAGATTATATGGAGTGAAGAGCAGCAGTTAGAGGTGAAGTTGCAGAGGCAGAGGCAAAGCGATCAGCAAAGACCTTCGACAATTACAAGACAAGGTGATTGCAATTAGATGCCCAGATGGAACAGTTACAGCTTCCAAAAAGGCAGCGGATAAAATCGTGAAGATTACTACACAGACCACTTCAACTGTCATCTCCTCCTTCCTTCACGTTAAAGAAGGATGGATATATCGTCCCACTGGTTAACCCTTCGGAAATCCGACATGTTATTTCGTCAGATGAAAAACAGAACAACACCAGGTCCGGAAAGCACGAAATCTGAACACCTGAAGAACATTCCGCCAGTGCTCATCAACACACTGGCTCGGCTCTTCCCACGTTACCTATCTGAATGGAAAGATTCCTATTCAATGGAAAACGATCAAGACTGTGTTATTCTTCAGAAACGGTGACCATGACATCGGCAACTATCGCCCAAACTGCTTACTATCTATCGTCTACAAACTTTTTACTACAGTTACTATCGGTAAGATTGACGAATACTGAACAAAGGACAGCCATATGAGCAATCGAGGTTTCGAAAAAGATTTAGTACGATATATCAGAGTTACCACGAAAGAATAAACGACAAGCTTGCCTCAATTTTATCGACTGAAAGAGAGACATTTGAGTCAGATTAGAGAAAAGCGATCATAGAAGCTCTGTGCAGACAAGGCTACCCGATGTATAAAGACCCTTTGTGAGTTATACAACAACTTCAAAACCAAAACATCACTATTTCACAACGAGTTTAACACCGACATAAAGATACAACCACAACGTTGCTGAGATATTTGCAAAACTCTGGACCGCAGGTGTCTATGGTGGGGAACGAACGCGCTATTATCCTTTCCGGGGAGTAACGCGTTCACCACCACACCATGCGGGTCCTTTGTTTCGCACGTCTCTCAGCTATTTCTATCGATCTTTTTGCCACAGCAAAACCATAGACACCTGCGGTCCAGAGTTTTGCAAATATCTCAGCAACGTTGTGGTTGTATTTCGCTTAGTAACCTGCCATGAAAATTATAGAAGGCAGAAAACAAAACGTTAAACATTGTGACATAAAGATAGATGCTCGAAAAGGCCAAGCCATCCTGTCGAAATTATCTGCAACAATCCGGGAGGAAATGTTCTGCTCAATGTGAAGACAGGATTTGTGAGAACGCTTTCAAGGTGTCTCCTGATCAGCTGGAGATGCGCTAATAAGAAGTAGGTTCTACTCCACAACCGTAGAGAATTGCATAGCGAATGCACCGCATTAAAGGAGAAGAGGTCTATTTTCTAAAGATAAACAAAACGAGGAAATCCTCGATATTTTAATGGTATGCATTGTATGATACAGTAATATAACGGTTCCGATAGAAGCAACGTTATGAAAAAACAGAAAAATAACATGCTTCTTTTTATAATTTTTCCTGCATAACAGTAATACGTACCACTGTTGGGAAACACTCCCAACGGTTTCCCGTCTCATCGTGGCTGGGAGGCGCTCCTGGGTATGGAAGCGCAATGTAAAAAGGAGACCAGCGTTTCCACCAGGAAGCCTAGCTAAGAGTAAACCAATACCAGAATCGACCACCGTCCTGGCATGATTAGTTTCACGGTGGCAAATCTGCCTCTGCTCCGCAAGGGCCGCGACTGCCTGTGGTGGTGACGACCCAGGGCAGGCTTTGGCCAGGCTGACCTCAGGACTCCAGGGAACCATAATGACTAAACCAGCAAAACTCCGAAAAAATGGAAATTATGCTGGGACTCGCACAACCAGTAAAGACGGTCCATCCAGTTATCCAAGTAAGTATTAGGAAAGAAGTTTTGATTACTACTAGTGCTAACATTATTATGACTACCATTACTATTACTACTGCTGATGGCATCGTCTTTCGTCGAATTTCTGTAACACGAAATCAGTTTGGAAAGAAAAAATACAAAAAGAAAAAGGAACGAAGAACGCCACCCACCGCGGACCATGGTGTTCCTCTCCAGCGCGGACAATGCATGACGCGACACTTGTGCTCGTCTATGGGGCGCGACGCGGCGTCGCAGCGCGAGCTGGCGAGCGTCGCGTTTGTAGCCAGGTCGACGCAGGCGACAGCGCGGCGTCGCACGCCGCGGCCGCACTTCGCCGAGCACTGCAACGGCTCGGTCTCCGACCAGTTCATCACGCTCCATTCATTCTTGCATCTAGTACTCAGCTATACTAGTAATCACTACTTGCTGCTATTGCTACTGTCTCTCATCACAGTCGATCAACATTTACGATCTCAGTACGTTGTTCACATTTAAATCAAAGAAGATTACGGTTAGTGGGGTGCAAGTCGGTGTCCCCGTCAGAATATCGAATTTATGAACCAAAAATTTATGAAATTTATGAACGAATATGATTTTCATACATGAGGTGTGGCTGCGATGAAGGTCCATTTTGCTCTTCTTGCAGGGAAATATAAGTCGTGAAGTTCTATTTCTAAGTCATTAATGTACTGTGGTGAAAGACCAGGCTCTTCTTGCAAGAATCACTATTTTTCAAAACTTTCAAAATTTTTCAAAAAGTAGCAGTTAGTAAATGGACCAGCGATTGAGGGATGCTGAACTGCACTCTTTATGTCTTCTGTTTATTTCCCGTTTTGTTTTGTTTTTTTGTCCTATCTTTCAAGTGTTTTCTATTCAAAGAACCAACTTAGGAGTAAATTCATGCGCGAAGCGCGAAGGGTAGCACTTATACAAAACGGTAGTTGCTAAAGAACTACGAACTACTGGTGTGTTTGGTTTCGCAAGATTTCTCACAAGTTGCGGTTCATGAATGAGGGATTTCAATTAGCTAAAGCACAAAAAATAAGGATAAAGCTTTCCGTGTTGATCAATCCCTGAGGGATGTGGCATGCAGTCGACTTCATTTAGCATCGTTAGAGGTGATTGAATGCATATTTGGCCTTTACAATGACTCGCGGTGGCCCACCGATGTATCGAACCCAGACTTCTATCCTTCCAGACAAGTCTGGTACCAATTTTCAGACCCCAGGGGGTTGTAAGGCTTGGTGAGCCTTGGGCGTGGGGATCGGTCCCATGTGTATTGCAGGGCGCCTCCGACCACTGCACTGCACGCACCCTTTGCAGGGCACCCCAGCCAAAGCACACTGGATCAATTAATAGTCGACAATAGCTGAAAGCAACAAGTAATCCATTCGTCTCAACAGAATGTATGATGGTGATAATTCTAGCATAAAACGTAAAAGAACAAGAAATCACACAAATTTGTGGCCGTTCCGTGCCGTGCGATACAAAAAATACTACTGATGTCACGTACATGACGACACGAACGCTCAAACGTTTTATTCTTCGTAAGTTTGTTTCAGCTTCGTGAAACCAATACGGATGACTGATCCTCACCTAAGGAATAACAACAACACTGAATAAAACACAACTGTAACAATGATTATTAGTGGCAGTCGAGTGGTATTTCTGGACAAAGACACAAGTAGATGCTGATAGACACTGACAGACACTGACACACTGAATGAACAAACATAAAAACAAAGACACAGACACCACGTATCAGGAGGCGGATATGCAGGCAGTCAGGCATGAGTTAATAGATTGCTGAGGTTAGGACTCGAAACATCTGATTTACGTTTCAGTGATATGAAGCGGTAATGTTGGGAGGTGCTGGTGACATTGGGTGCTTCACAGCGCGCATCTGTTCTATTCAACCAGAAATCATTATTTGTAATAGATCATTTCATATACACACATACAGACCACGACCTAACTGCCCCCACCTTCACTCTTGGCAGTATCCGTGGAAGATCATTTTAAGTCATTGGTTTTTTCCAAAGGTTGGAGGGTTCTCCCAATGGTCGAAAGTAAAGGGCTTAGAAAGAGAAAGGTTCAAAATATGTTTGCTTAAACATTTCCCAGACCGATATGTTTCTGGGATTCTACTTATCGTCCCTGAAAAATGATATTTATTCGGGATATTTTTAACTGGCCTGTGCTTTTACACATAATCTAAGTGACTTCAAGAAAATGCCCATAAGGCGTCAATTTGTAATTTAGAGTGCGGTGCTGTTCCGTACACCGTGAGTAATACGCTGGGTTTAGAGCAATTAAGTGAGTTTCCAAATCGAATTGTTTGTTGAATTAACGAGGTTGTGAACATCTCGTGAGGATCACACAATTTTGTAAGGAATCTCCTTTCCGAAATCTTCTGCTTAGCATACGGTGCAAACTTTCTCCATAGTTCTCAGCGTAGGTTATCACAAGCAGCATCTTTAAACAGTGAGTATGGAGGAAACACAAGGCGAGAAATAGGCTTTTGTACGGCGGGGAGGGTAACTTGTGTACAATCAATTGGTCAGAGGTCGCGCAGCGGCGTGGGCAGGTGATGAGTTTTCTGGTTGTATCTGCGACGTACCGGACTCCACGGTGTTGTTTGCCACGTTGCTCGTGACAGCTGTGACGACGGACACGGCTGAAGTTCGCAGTCGCGCTGTTCCTCTGGTTTCGCATCACGACATTCGCTGTCGCTTTGCAACTTAGCACTCACTGCGTCCTCACACCAGATGCGACGTCGTTGCACTCCACCACCACAGGTCACGGAACACTGTAATGGGACCTCGTAGTATGGGTTGTGTTTAAAAAATGACTGCCGAAACAAGCTTTTAGGAAGATATGAAAAGTTGGTATAACAAGCCCTACAGAAAGACAAGTTGTCATTAACTGCTTTGTTCTTAGTCACTTTTGGAGATAAAAACTTGGGAATTATCGTCGAAAACCACGCTTTTATTCCATGATATCCGCTAAAAATATTTCCATGGACTTACGTGACTCCATGGGGAGATCTGCCAGGTGTTGTTGCTTTTCGGCGGGCAGGGCGGTACATTGCATTCGTCGAACATCTTTGGCTTTTCGTTATCGTCGCAAATAAGGCCGTCGCATCTCACGGTACGACGTCGCCATCCTCCACCGCACGTCACCGAGCACTAAGCAATGGGTAATTCTTTTCTCATAATTAGTTGGCTGTGCTGTGAAACGATTCAACGCACATCAAATGTCAAAGAAATACAAAGTAACCTCGTCGCATGTACTTAGCTTTATCATGCTTGTGTAAATAGTGTCAAAATATTGTATAAAACGTACACATACATAATAGATAATAGTGTCGTTGCGATACGAAGCACAACGTGTATTAAGTTAATTCAAAAATAATGGCCATTTTTGTTGTTGCAAGTTTTATAAATTTTTACTTTGCTTTTTAATAGTCATTTACAAGTTGTATTATGGCTGTGAACTATAGTGTTTACCACTTGCTTCACCTTTAGCCATGTAGAAAACTTTTCTAATACTGAATTTACAACAATTATAGGCTTGTTGAAATGGTACTCTTAAAGCAAGCAAACGTATTGTTTGCTTCATGATTTCAAACTTGGACATTTGTTCGCGATAGCAACATGAAGTGTCATCAGATCACGAGCCATCAAAAAGCTTTCATGCGAAGAGTGTGCAGACGGCTCGAATATCTCCGTACTGACGTGAGCCTAACTGAGAAAGGATGTTGAAGCGAATAAGTAGTTCACGAAAACCACTTTAAGACGATTACTAAAGCTGGATAAAGGATAAAGCTCTTGGCGTTGATCAATCTCTGAGGGATGCGCCATGCTTTCGACTTCATCAAGTATCGTTGGAGATGATTGAATGCATATCTGGCCCTTACAATGACTCGCGGTGGCCTACCGATGTGTCGAGCCAGTGTTGCTATCATCCAGACAAGTCTGGTGCCAATTTGCCGCCTCCGGAGGGATGGAAGGGTTGGGGCCATGGGGGACGTGGAGCGATTCCACGTGTGTGTCGCCGTGGCGCCTCCAAGCACTAGGCCGCACGCGCTCTACTACAGCTGACCACCTGAAAAACTACTGAGGAAATCGCGAAAGAAGTTCGCATTAGTCAACTCTTAGTCGTTCGCTATTGAAAGGCAGTGGAAGTGGAAAATCCTCGGTGAGTCGGTGCCATACAAATTAAAAAAACAGAAAATCGTAAAGTATTTTGCTTTTTATAAAGTTTACCCTAACTAGACTTTCACTTTTTTTTAATTCGTGTCACACCGACGCGCCGAGCTCTAAGCGAACAGCAAGCACAGTGGTACTGACGTCGATCATAACGAAAACGGCTCTGGTTCGATCTCGCCAAGCATCTCATCCATCCGGGGCCGGAAATTTGATACCGAACTTGTCCGGGGAAAATCATTTGCTACAGTCTAAATGGGAACACTCTAGCTCGACTATCTCAGGATTCCAGGAAGGATCGATTAGATCTGCTTTCTATGACATTAAAGATGAGTGGAAAATCCTCAAGCAGTAACCGAAGCCACACGTAAAATGTTGGAGGACCTCTGCCAACGATGGAACGAGAAAACGAATCGAATGCGGGATCTGCACAGTAGATGTGAAGGATGGGTCGTACAAAATAAAAAAACAAAAAAAATCCGCTGCACGCATCTTTACGTAACGCAACTTGTGCATACTTCTATCGTATTGGGAAATAAAACGAAATTTGATTCTATACAGAAAGCATCAACGTTCAGCGTAGTGGTTGGCCAAGGTTGACCTTCTAAACACTTACAAAGCCGAATGTGAACTGTGGTGATTATATGGCAGCCTACAGTAGGTGTAATTCACCAAAACCTTCCAAATCCTGATGAGACGGTCAGAACAGAGAATATCTCGTCACAAATGAATGAAATGCATCTAAAATTGCATAGAAAGCTTTGAGAATTGGTCAACAGAGCAGGTCTAGTCTTTTTGCAAGACTACACTCGACTGCCTGTTAAATAAGGAAGTCACCAGAAACTTAATTGGGATACGGAACTTTATCCATCATATTTGCTAGACCTTTCGTCAACAATGACCACTTAGTAAGCAGAGTCAGTCGACAAAGGTCTACTTGCTCTATTCTCTACTCACTGCCATTCCTAACTGTTGCGGTCATCTCGACATCTTAGTTGGTTTCATTGTTAGATTTCTTAGCTGTATGCCGTATGGAAGATCAGTTACTCAAGTTTGAGATTTGATGCAGTTGTTGCAAATCCATAAGCACACATTTAATCCAGTATTATCTCCCACACAACTTATGTTCACCCGAGAATATATGCCTTCCCGTAATATGGTCCTTCTAATGGATCGTCTTGCAAAAGAAAATCGCCTACCATTATGTATGCGACGACCGACAGTTATAGTTGATAAAAGACCTTGTAAACACGCTTAAAGATGCATGATTTCTTGAAAGAAAAGTTTATCATGTCGAAAAGAGATATAAGGTACGTAAAGTCGAGCTAATACTGAACAACTTTCGCTTTCTACGAGGATTGTGGCAGAACGTTCGAACATTTAAATCAACGAAATAAAAAACTAAAAATGACTAGATTACGAGGGAAACGGAGTGGAGTAAATGCCTTCGTTTCCATCAAGAGCACCGTGCTCGGTCAGTTGCTCTGCTCTTCGAAAATGGTCTACCACGGAGTATTGATAATTGAACTAGCTTCATTGTGTGGACTTTGCTGTTCCAAAATTTCTTCACTAAATGCCGACAGTTCAAATATCAATGTCAATGGTTTTCCAAAAAGTGAATTACAGCTTCCTTACCGGATCGTACCCACGGAAGGTAATAGCTAACGCATTGAGATTTGAATCGACAGACATTATCCACAAAAAATATGTCCGTTTCCTTTGAATGTTGAGCTTAAGTGGTCATTATCTACACAAGTCAAGCTACATTATCTTATTCGCGGTGGTGGCCACGACACGGCTCCGGCTATTGAAATTGTTTGTGTCAGAAGAAAAAGACAAAGTGTGTTCATCTTTCTTCGTAGTACAGCCACTACGGAAGAAACAGTAATCGTATGAGTTAATGAAGAGCATTCAGTCTACGTAGATAACGAAAGCTAATCAAAGTTTCAGCAGCCTGGGCACCAGATATTCGAAAGCCTAGTTCTGCTCACCTAGTATTTTAGCTCGACGAGTTATACCGTTCTGTATTGGTTCCCGAAGCCAGAGTTGAAATAAAGTTAAGCCGCAACAAGGTCGAATTCTCAGCTACGGTCTTCGGAAAGTTTCGTTCTTTTACAATTTCGTTCGACGTTTCACTCCTCTGACACTATCCATACGCGTAGGTAAAAAGTGAAAGGAACGAAAATAAAAACTGAAGTGAAGCACGATATGTTTTAATTAAAAACGGAGTTTCACTAAGTACGGAAATCATCCCAAAACATTTATTTAATTACTTTAGTAATTGGTTTATAAGGGACTTGAAAATAAATGTGTTATGAAGAACTCTGACATAGATAACATGAGAAGGGATGAGCAACGGTTTTCGCACAAACCTTGGACCATTCGCCACTAATCCACGTTCCAAGTGGTGGTTCTCCTTTAGGACAAACGCTCAGCTTGCACGACCTCATCGACGGTGGCCTCTCGGCAACGTTGCAGTCCGTTTCGCTGGCGCTCTCATCGGGGCTCCTCGACGTGCAGATCACACTGCGCGATTGCTGCACGTGAGCGCCACACGTGGCAGGGCACTGCAACTGTTAAAATTTTGGTCGTAGAGGTGTTGGTTCACAAAAAGTAGATGTCGCATGACGCTATTATAGCGAAGTGTGTTAAATGTTCTAATGGTTTTGCGGAAATTTTTATGGATATTATACGAAATTCAACCACAATGATGCTGAGATATTTGCAAAACTCCGTACCGCAGGTGCTTGAGGTGGGGAACGAACGCGCTGTTATCCTTTCCGGGGAGTAACGCGCTCACCACCACACCATGCGGGTCCTTCCTTTCGCCTGTCTCTCAGCTAGTTCTATCGGTCTTTTGCCATCACCAATCACCCGTATCCTCAGCTTAACTGGATTCAATGCTGATTTTGGCTCTCCAGATCAATCCCGTTGACGGGTGATTGCTAATGGCAAAAGATCGATAGAATTAGCTGAGAGACAGGCGAAAGGAAGAACCCGCGTGGTGTGGCGGTGAACGCGTTACTCCCCGGAAAGGACAATAGCGCGTTCGCTCCCCACCGCATACACCTGCGGTCCCGAGTTTTGTAAATATCTCAGCATTATTATGGTTGAATTTCGTGTAATACCCTGCCGTGAAAAATTGTGGTAGGCTCCAAATAAAAATTTAACATTTTTATAGATATTTAATTAGCGGTTTTTGCATGAAAAATATGTTAAAAATGAGAAGGTGCATGAAAACAGTATTTAGCAAGTTTTCGAGGTATTTGGGATGTTGACTTAAAATATCAACTCTATTCAGAAACTTACAGTAAGTTCGAAGGAAAAGCTAAGGTATGTGAACTACCTGCATCCATGGGCCACTTCTCCAGTACGCGCAAACTTTCACACGACATGGACGCTGGTGTTCAACCTTTTCCAAATCCCAGCAGTATTCGTCTGGCAAGTCTCGTGCATGGTCACGGCATTTCACCTGCAGTAAAAAAATTTCACTGCTAATTTACAGAAATAGCTATTGATAGTGAATATTGGGAATTCGCTCTGATGAAAAAGTATTTCATAATGATATCGCAAGTTATCTTTGAAAAGTTTCGCCAGAGTTGAACTTATACAGAAATGAGTGCTCGGAATAGAAGATATCGTTGTCAAAAGAAATAGATAGGACAGATTACCAATCTTCTCTGAGTTCCATTTCCACACGTTGCAGAGCATTCAGACCATGGTCCAGTGGCCCATCTAATTGGGGGCATATCAGCAGGTTGAGCAATCAGATCTGACACTTGCGTTTCGCAAGCATCGCGTTCACAGGTTCTTCTTTCGCGTGGTCGAGATACCTCAAATGACAGCAATCAGTGAATTGTTTTTATTAAAAAGTCTTAACACCCTATAATTTTGAAACTCAAACAAGGTTTGATTGAGAATAAATTCTATGCTACAGAACGACAAAAAACTACTTCGGCGTTCATGACTGAATGAGTGAAAAGTCTTTCTCTTTTTTTTTTTTGAAAAACCGATGGCCCTAAAGCGCAAACTCAAGCGCTCTAACTCCTCCCGCAATTCAGCAAGTAGATTTTCTTAGTCTAACAATAATTGGTGATGAAAAATAACAAAACTCTGAACAAGGGATACCTTATCACAAAGAAAGTCCTTCACCGGCTCCTTCATCGGTCCAGATGTGCAGTGAGTACGACGAGTCTGTGTGCCATTACCACATGTCACAGAGCATGGTCCCCATGCGGATACCTCCCATGATGTGCAAGGTACCAAGCTGTAATGGGTCTGTATGACAGGAAATGAATATCATTTCATGGTAATGATACAGTCTAAAATTGATTTCGGTAAATCTTATCGCCTACCAGCACAGAATTGACGCGTATTGACTGCAAAGGCTGCCATGGCCAGAGTCGATCCACATCAAACTCGTGTCGGTGGCAGCTCCCATTCATTTTTTCGTCGATACAGTTGTAATCTTACTGCCTGCTTAACTTACTTGCATGGCTGTTGTGTTGTTGGCGGACTGAAATCTCCACAGAACGAGTGATCCACTATTTGTTCTCTGTAGATACACTCAGCTGTGCGACGTCTGAATCCCGAGCCACATGTCACCGAACACTAAAAATTCCGAAGAAAGTTGATCTTCTTTGGTTACAGAACAAATATATACCTGCTAGTTAACAAAGTACTATATAATCCTATGACCTGGTATCTTTATTTTAACTGTAACGTTCTACATATAGAGTTTTTCAATTCCTTCCATTATTCAAATTCCCACTTGTAATTCACGTTTTGCACTTTTCGTAGTCTACCTATGCTCCGTCTTGAGCGCAGGCGACATGGAAAGAGCGCTCATAATCGCTCAGATCCCCATCAGTAGTTCGCCTCAACTCAGTGGATGGACAAATAACAAGCGAGGTATCGTTTACTTCCTCACAGTTTGATCAATCATGACTGGTATATGCAAGTCAATACCTGTGATTCGTTGCTGTGCACCTAAACCGAAGACACTTTTCAGAAAAGCTCGTCATTGGAGCCAACAAATGTGTGAGCTGGAATGGCCCAGCGCAATACATTATGGCTTACGAGATAGCTCCATGTAAATTCTAACCCCATCAAATAACCTCAGCTCTGTCGATAGCTAACTAATACGACAACAAGGTTCTTCTACCCATCATTGGAACTCGTAGGAAATGCTCTTTTTACAGCTGATAAAGGAGAATAAGATGGTCGGTGGTAACCAAATGAGGAGTAAACCAGTTCCTTAATCTCGTTACTGAACTAAAGGAAAAAGTGACCATGGCGACTAAGAATGCATGGTTTTCACGACAATGCTTGGCGCCATATCGCAAAGTTGACTAGCGGGTAAATTGAACAGTTAAAGTGAACTACTGTGCGTCATTCACCGTACCTCCCGAAGCACTTTCAAAATAGTACTTGTTCTGGCCACTGAAGCATTAGCATATTTGCCTGAGAAGTGGTGTCACGAACAACCACAAGGACACAAAAAAAGAAGATTTTATTTTTTTAAACGATACCTGCTTAATGTCTAAGAAACATTGTTTTTTTTAAAGGAACAGTGCACTACTACTTGTTATGATTTGCTAGTGCTCTTAGTGCGGCTGGATCTAAATCCTGAACAGATCTTTGTGAAGTATGGATAGCATGTGAAAACTATATGGCGTCCACTTAGATCACCTACCGCGCTCCATTCCTTAGTTCTCCAGAACGGACATGGGCCTTGGTTGCACTGCTTGTGTGAAGGAGGTTGTTCCTGCCCGCTCGCCATACATAACTCTGGTTGTATGTCTTCGCCTCGAGAATCCACACAGGAAACACGACGAGTTGACCAACCATCCTGGCAAGACACCTGAAACCTTATCATGAAAGCATATATAACTTAAAGCAGAAATAAAGATAGTAGTAGGTCCTAATTATGTACTGCACATTCTAGCATAATTTCCATTTCATTGATTGGTGAGCACCAACATTTATGTGGATCTGTTTTATGCACTGGAAGATGCTTTGATCGTGAAGCGTCACGATTCAAGTCTACAATTTTGATGAGCTCAGAATATAGCGGTTGTGTATCAAATCTTTAAGTGCAATTGTACCCTCATTAACTCTTTCTCTTGCCCTATCTCTTGTCAATTCACCCCATTAGGTGATCCACATATCTACACCTCGAATATATATTTTGTTGAGTCATTAAGATGAGGTTGTTTTTCTCAAAAATGTTGAGTCGCTGAATCTGGATCATATGTGTCAGTTGTGTTTCAAAACACATTTAAAGAATCTTCTTTCGCGCAAGAGATTTAATGTGGTGCACGACTTATTTACATAACAAGGTGAAGTCATGGTTTGTTTCAACAGATAATTGCCAGTTCAGTTCTAACGCTTCTTTTAAAATATGTGTTTCTTCAATCGTCCTCATTCACGCAGTAGAGTCTTCATGAAAATGAGCCTCTCATTCCTTCAAATATATTTGTAGTATCATCTTTTCGCCCACTTCATCGAGCTCTTCAAGATCCGAAAAGACCTCAGAAGAAGGTATGGTAGAAATTCTACATAAATGATTACGCCCTTTTCGTCTTAAGCGGACAACTTATCTGTTCACTAAAGTGTCGCACTAAATGGCTTAGAGGATAAGTGATAGATTGCATATCTGGCAGATTTTTATGAAGCTTGTTACATTTTTGGTGTACAGCAATATCTTTACAGATAACCGTTTCGATCAAGTTACTGGGCTTCTCCGCCTATGTACGGGGAAGAATCATCTTCCCTATGAACTTATAAAAAGAATACAATTAAAGAATGGATTGTATGACAGTTACCAAGGCACTTTTGAGGTTACTTGGAAAAATAGCTCTGAGCAAGTTTCTCAAGTAGACGACTGGTTTTCATTATTTAGAAAAGAACTGAACACTAATTTAAACTCTAAGCTCTGGTTAAATGTTAACTTTAATGCATAAACGTACACTGCATTGCGTCCATTCACCGACTTTCCACGATGGACACGCTGGTCGGGAACAAGGTTTCTGCACGATTCGCTCACGATGGTTACATCTAGCTTGAAAAACAATAAAGCTAGGCAAGAACAAATTCAGTCTGTCACTCGATTTGATGATCAAGATAGTGTTCAATTTCGACCAACGATTCATTTTCCATATAGTTCGAACTTTATCTATTCTTTTTTCCCTTTAAAGAATGAACAATGTTAAAATGTTAAATGTTAACCTGTTAAAATGTGATTATATGAAGTATTAGGTCGCGTACTCAGAGCTACTTTTCATAGATATACTTTCATAGATATGGAACATCTGTGTTTTTGCCAGACATGGGAACATAGTGTTAAGAAGCTGTATGCACCGTACCGGAGTCGACCTGTCTGCCGTTGCGGTCCACACAGAGCGCGTCTCTCGTCTGGACCCCGTCACCGCAAGTTACCGAGCACGTCGACCACTGGCCGAAGGACCATCCAGTACATATGTGCTCATTGCAGGGTTCTCGGTCGTGCTGAACAACACAATAATGAGGACCTACTGAAAACAAAAACACATGATTCGCCTGCGATTCTCGTTCAATGTCCGTTATCCAATCACCAAACGCTAGTTTTTGTAAGTGCAAGAATATTCCAAGGCGCATCCCTTAGGGATTGGTCAACGCCGTGAGCTTTATTCTTTATTCCTTTTATCCTAACAAAGCAAAAACAGAGAGAATTACTCTTGCCAGCTTACCAAATCGTTAACAAGATTTTACGCTGATGGTAAATGCCATCCACTTGCTTATGGGAGCTATAGTCTTTGACCAAATTGAGCCAACACTAATACGGACCTCTTAGTAGGAGTATAAAATGAACAGTATGAGCGAGGTGTTATGTAAGCAATTTGAATCTTGACATTTGAGTCATAAGTGGAAAATCGTACCTTCGGACCACACTGTGTGTAATGAGTCTCCTTATCGGCCGCATCCAAACACTGTGCGTGACGCATCCGGACACCACCGTCGCAGGATCGAGAACACTAGAGAGTTGTGAAGTTTTTGGAATAAACAGAACTACCATATAAAGCAGCGATGGATTTCACTACTTTAAAGAGAAAAGAGCTCGTGATCGGCGGTGGTAATCAATACAATAATGTGTAGTAAATGCAGGGTGCTACCTCTGACCAATGTCCGTATACCCATCTGGGGCATGGAAAGCGATTACATTCTTTCTCAACGGCTTCCTTGGCCTCTCCTATGCAAAGCTGGTAGGGGACTACGCGGTTATGATCGTCCACACAAGACACGCTTCTTCGAGACACACCAGTAGAACCGCAAGATTGTGAACACTGAATACCAATTATTAATTGAAACCTTCATTGGTCTTGTGTTAATAAATCTTTCAGTTAGATTACCAGTGCAGTAAAATTTATTTAATGCGAAGAAATTATATCGGAAAAATCAAAATTGTCCTTACCGTCGACCACTCGCTATAGCTCCATTTTCTCCCTGAACAATCCACGAAGCATGTCACTCGTTCTAGAGGTCGACTAGAATGAAGTATTTTTTGTGCAAAGCAATAGCAACGTTTTAACGAGGAGTCCAACAGATTCACCTGGACCGATCACAATCCTCGTCTTTGATGATCACCTGCCGACCACCTTCAACTTTCACACAGTACACTCGCTGTCTTTTCTCGCCAGATCCACACTGGGCCGAACAATGCGTCATGTCCTCAGTTACCCACCTAAAAGAGATAATCTTTGGACCCATATCTCCACGTTAACGAAAATAGCCTAGAATTCCTCGAAGCATAGGTCACCACAGCTGGTCGTTTTAGTCTCGCTATACAGTCATGTGCATTTCAAAGAAGGTTTTTAGCTGCCTGATTTTATACGATCAATTTTTATTGATTTCATGAATTAATGAGAGGGCTTAATTATGATTTATAGGCAAAAGTGCTGATATTTTTGTATGGTGAAAGAAATTGATATATGCGATGCAAGAGCATTCATTTGGAGTTAGATGAAAGATATTTTTTCATTTTACATAACTCAATACCACATACTATGTGGATTACAGCAATTCTTTCACAAGTAATTCTTCGCATTTTTCGTATTTTTGTTGAGCAAACGCGAGGTGTTATTATTCTTTGTTCACGATTAAGCTGACGTTTCGGCGGGTTTCGCCTTCCTCAGAGCCGCTTTCTGTGAAGTTTCCACTAAGTATGTCACGTAGAGACCAACCGCACAGAAATCACATGGAAGCATAATGAGC
The DNA here is from genome assembly GCA_900624975.1 of Angiostrongylus costaricensis. NCBI lineage: Eukaryota > Metazoa > Nematoda > Chromadorea > Rhabditida > Metastrongylidae > Angiostrongylus > Angiostrongylus costaricensis. Next base: position 136,119 of record UYYA01000015.1, on the reverse strand, counting down.
CCCTCCCATCAGAATAGCAGTCTTATATACTGCCCTATATCACGCGTGATAATCAGGCATTCTTCCCTGCGGTTCATTTTCGGATTTCTGGAATTAATCCAGAATGCCTCTAGAGTTTTGCGCGCCTGTGTTCTTGATTCGCGTGCGAGGATCGTGACACATACTTCAAAGTCGTCCCCGCTATGTCTCTGGGTCACTATATAATGTCAATGTCATTGTACTTCCATGTGATTTCTGTGCGGTTGGTCTCTACGTGACATACTTAGTGGAAACCTCATAGAAAACGGCTCTGAGGAAGGCGAAATCCGCCGAAACGTCAGCTTATTCGTGAATAAAGAATAATAACACCTCGCGTTTGCTCAACAAAAATACGAAGAGTTACTTGATCAATGCCGAGGTTAATAGAAAGTCGGTCGTGGGAGTTACTGTAAGATCTTTCACAAGAATCGTTTTCTTAGCATCCATATCCCACGAAGGTTTTCGTAAACGCGTTTGGATTCTGCGGTAGCCGCCGTCCTTTTAAAAAGGACAAAACTTCAAAGGCAAGTTTGGCGTCAAGCTCCCGACCGCGGAGGGGTAGGAAGTCAAGTCAGCCTGTCCTCGAAGAGGACTCTGCGTGTAATGAATGGGATCTCTACCATAGCCGCCTTCAAACACAAGATTAAAAGCTAGATAAGATCGAAACAGCTTAATCCTTAGAAGACTGATGTCCTCGATGTGAAATTTAGACGCAAACAACTATTGTTATTAGTTTTACTCAAAAAGTTCATTTCATGCGCCTACAGCTTGAAAGTTTACGTATCTAAGTAAATCAATTATACAGCGACAAAGTGCTAACTTCGTGAAGCATTCGATGTTGCACATCCGAGTGTTAGTTTGTGGTCGTCTCGTAGTACACATTCGTTCGTTAACCTGACGATTATTCGACAAATCGACGCACAGAAGTTCCTGCGTCTGCGTTCCTGGAAATTTCCGCATGTTTTCTGCTTTCTTTGTTTACCTCTCGATAAACTAAATAGATAGATTTTCTAACAGTTCATTTCATCCTATAGTTCAAAAATGCAGTACTCATTTACCTTGGCAAATTCTATCGCAGGTGCTCCATTGATCGCCGGTTCTCCAGTGGTAGTTGTTCACTGATGCACTCCTAGCCAGTGGATTCTGAAAAAGGTTTTCCCATGCGACAGTATTTACTGCTGTAGTTGCGGGCAACATCGTACCTCGACGGCAGTCATATACTCGTAGCTGATGTCCGGAGGTAGAAGATTTCCGACAGACAATACGTGTACATAGATGTCTATTCTGCATTGAAAACATATTTTGACAAGAAAGAAACAGCAGTAAATGAAATCTTTTAGGAAATTCCTAGCTCGCTTTCAAAACCCATAACATCTCTTTGGTTTTGTTTCAAAACAACTTCAAGAGCTACTACATCGGTGTTGCTCATCTCATTCTTTATATAGAACTCGGATTAGATAGTGCTACTGTTTCTTAGAAAAATTTACGGCTCCCATAAAATCTACAAAACGATTTCTCTCTTTTCAACTGACGGTTCATTGTATTTCAAGTTTGTTCTGCAAAAGCATATGGCAAAACCATTATATGAACTTCATTTATATACTTCTAAATCCCACAGATTACTACAGATACACCAACACCTTTGTAAAAGTGGAATTTAAAAAAGACCAGATTTACTTGGCTTTGCTCGTACCTTATTGGACCAGTACCGTTGATTCTTTCGACGACGTTGTCGCTTCCGGAATACTCCAGTATGACATCTTGGATGGGGATTTGCTGTCGGAATACGCTTACCTGATAGTGGCCATTCAAAAGGAACTCGCCGTTCGCTGCTCGAAGCGCTGAAAACAACCAAAGATAACATGCTGGGACGTTTGAGTAGTTCTTCCAAAAGTTCCAGGGAAAAGAACGATCTCTGTCCAAAGCATGACATAACTTTCAAAGCGGGTGCTCCTCTAAGTTTTATTTTTCTTCAAATTTTCTTTTTGATTACATCGTTATAAAGCGTATTGAACTCCAATGTTCACTGACAAGCATTGAGTCGGTTCTTGAAAATATTTAACTTCACAATGTCTAACTTTTTTTACTTACTGTTTCTTTTTTCATGACAAGGTATTATGTGAGGGCTTTGGTTAGCGTGGAAGATTGTTCGTGATCCCCGAAAAGGGCTAATCGTGGGCTCGAAGCCCACCCGAGATTTCTACTTTTGCTCATATCTCAGCATACATGTGGTTATTCAGTGTCAGTTTTTAGCCATCTCTCATGTTACTTCACAAACCGGCTTTTTAACTTCGGTATAAATGATCAGTGTACCTTCTTTCACTGATGAAACACGAGCTTGATAAAACAAACTTTATTCGCTTAACCGATGAACCGAGTCGACGTCAACAGTTCTTCGTACTCTAGACGTGATGTCTTCGTTTTCGTACCGAGTCGGATCTTACTCAGTGGAGCATCTGTCAAATGAGACAATCCCATCCTGCGATGCTCCTTTATACTGGACGGTTGTTGTTGATATGATTGTCCGAAGATAAAAATTTGTGCGTCTTGTAGTAATTCCGATGACCGACTGTGGAACATCGACTCGGATCATCGGCTCTAAGGAAAACGAAGACGTTGGAACGTTAGCCGAATAAGTCTTGTTATCAACCTTGTGCAAGCTCATCAATGAAAGAGGATATATCTTCCATGTTTTCAAATAACGTCCTGAGATACTTCTGATGTTTCCCAACCAGCTGGAAAAATCGCTTCCTAGGTGTTTTGTTAACTGGAGATGATCAACACACTGTGATTAAAAACCCGAGTAACGAGGTTAGTGACAGAAATTTAGACTTGTACCCCTCAAGAATGTTCACAAGAAATTAATTTTGGTTGAACTTAAGAAAAGTGCGCAGTAGAGATGAAGAACGGGCCACCATTGGAACGCCAATCAGGAAGGTGACATCGGTCTGTCAGGGGCAACTTTTCAATAACAGTCAATGAATGCTCCTACTACATCCCGTTAACCATAGAAATAAACTATGTCAGTCGTACACAAGTAGTTGTCGTCGTCTTTTTGGTTGTTGTATCCGTGCTGTCGAATGTCGATGTTCGCGGAACCGGCAGGTATTTTCATGACCTGCAATGATAAGAGCGTGATGCAACCACATGATAAGATCTTCTCATTACTATGATTTTTTATACTTATTCATCCCCGTAATTTTAGCCGAACCACTGTAGAATCTGCGTATTCATGCGTATTCGAGTGCTACTCACAGCATTGTAGCCGAATGATCCTCTCTCATTGTAGGTGCCTTTCACGGTCCTGCAAGTTGTTCCGTCACCTCCACAAATGCCACATTTGTCACGAGTCATTGTCGAGTACAAGCGATGATCGCAACCGGCCTAGAAATCAATCCTACTTAAGAGAGAGCTAGGCACAACCGATCACCCTCGGACCTCTTTTACTCTCCTAAATTCGTAATTTATGAACTAATTAACGTAACTCGTTTATAGAAATTTCTTTTCAGCAAACGAATGCTTGTCGTGAATGTCTATGAATATCAGATTTGTTATGACTACTTATTATCGTCCCTTCAGAAATATGAGCTTTTTGGCTGCATTATGCGTCGAAACTCTAGACATAAAACGGAAACTGTCACAGAATCAAATAGGTACTCCAAATACTAACTTACTCGGATGCTTGGATTGCCCGTCTTCGCTGGTTGTGTGGGTCCCAGCATAAATTCCATCTTTTCAGAGTTTTGCTGGTTTAGCCATTGTGGTTTCCTGCAGCACCAAGGTCAGCCTAGCCAAGATCTGCCCCAGGTAGCCACCACCATTGGCAGTCGCCACCCTTGTGGATCGGAGTGAAATTTGCCACCATGCGACTAATATGATAACAGGACGGTGGTGGATCCTGGTATTGGTTTACTCTTAGCTGGGCTTCCAAATGGAAACGTCGGACTCTTTCTCAGCTTGGGAGACCCTGGTGGGGCGACGAATCCACCCGCTGTACATCGCAGCCCGACACCCAACAACACCTCCAAGCCACGATAACGCGTTAAACTGTTGGGAGTCTTTCGAATAAGTGCGTAGAATTTGAATTTGAAGAAAACTACGGTGTTGATGAAGGACAGGTGAATTCAGAGTTATTGGGTCCATCTTTACATTTCAAAAAAGTTGCATGTTTGCTTAGAAACTTACTTTCTTGTTTATATTAAAAAGCGTACCTTCACGCACGTACCATCCACACAGATATCATCGCCATTTCTATCGCAAGGTGTACCATCAGTTACCTTAAATCTTATAGCTAACTGGAATTTTTCCATATAAAACAGCTCGTGTTTTTATCACGGTATCGATGCTATACAAGATGGATTAGCAACAGTAGTTCAACTAGATCAGCGTTCTTGTTTCGATGATTTTTTGTTACCGATTTTGACGTGCTACAGCTGCACTGTTTCGCATTCTTTTAACAGCACTGAGCAAGGTTCAAGTTTAACGTCCTACAACTAAATTCACCTTCTCTTTGAGCAGGTAGAATGCGGCGCTCCCAGCAGCTCGGCAGTACAGCTTACAACGCTCGTTGTCGGCCACGGCAGTGTATTTTGGAACCCATGTGGTTCTCGTGGGAATTCCATGAATACCAACATCCTGAAGTACAAAAAGATTGATGTTGCATGGTAATAGCGCATTGTCTAGATATGCTCACGGACACACGCTTACCGGCATGACCCACGCTCCTGGTCAAAGCCAGATTTCCATTTCTGCAAGGTCAATCAGTTAACAGAGAATTCTTGGGAAAGGACAGGACACTCATTTGTGTATTGGTAGTACAAGTAGAAGTTATTGTAGAAGCAAATCCACATTTGTACTTCAACACAAGCGAAGACGATCAAGACATTTGTGAGAGTGATGTTTCACAGCAACATTTAGTACGAAAAGCAATGGATGTTATGTGAACAGACAAACTATGCGCTTGGAAAAACATCATGAATCTATTAGAAAACTTAAAAGATCTGGAGTAATGGCGGACAAAGTGCGACACTGTGTTTCACTCATGTCTTGACTGTCCTTGCTGTGATTCGCTATTTTACTCCGTGTAGTGCTAATGACATACTGAAGTACGGTCATTCATACACACAGCATGTCACTGATACAAAGAATTTAATGTCGACACTCATGCCTCGGTGACCTAACAAGCAAATAAGAAAGCCTGTGGCAAGCATAGTATCAGTTATATTCATATGCCTTGTTACTGAACTTCACACCTTGTTGTTGAACTCTGCACACTGAACTTCGCGGAAACCCGGAGTGTCCCATGGACAATCAGCCACATTGCACGAGCGATAGCGTTCTCGTTGACCGACGCAGTACTTGCCTCCGTTTGCAGGTCTGAAAATCTTGAACATTAAAACTATTCTGTGTTAATTCATACATAATGAGTGTTAGTTAAAGTGGCTAATGTCTTCTGGCCTACATCAGATCGTTTGTTTCCCCACTAGATTTAAAGCATTTCAGTGTGCAGCTGTGGAGTTATTTCTTTTATGTGTGTACAACAAGACAGAAAGGTTCATTGTAATGAGGAAAAGTGAAGTTGGAACTAGGCAATTAATTAACGACCATATGTTTAATCGCCCTTCAATAGTTAATCGCTTCATCATTGCGGAGTTTCGCCGACCTGCGATGCTGCAGCAAGTGGTTCATCAGTCATCCCAGCTAAGAAGAACATCGATGCTGAACTCACCTAAGGATAAATCTATGCCATAACGTTATATGAAAACTACATAATACTAACTTCTCGCTAACGGTAGTATGAAAAAAAGCGTACATAGCGCACTGGTTATGGTTGCCCTACCATACACGCGGTCATTGGTTCGATCCTGCGTGAAAGACCAACTGTGCGCCCAAACCTGGTGATAGAAGGTTTTGCTCTAAAGGATAAAAACACCTGGCTGATACACTGGCAAGCCACTGCAAGTCATTGGCCGCAAACAGATTTGCATTCAACCACCTCTACCTCTATGATACTCGATGAAGTGGATGGCGCATCCCTCAGGGATTGAACAACGTTAGATGCTTTATTCTTTACCCTTTATCGGGTAGGGCTGCTTAGTTCACTGTTTCTTAGAAAACGGATTTCACTGGGTACCTCTCTCACACAAGAACGAATGGAAATTTCGCTGGTGTACGCTAGAGTTGCTACGTGACTAACGGTATTAAGCTAATACAGATGATACTCTTTCGAATATTCAGCGTGAACGATTTTTCACAACTCCACTCGATTCGAGAGATAAACGCTGAGTGTGCGGACATTCTACTGTAAACTATCGCTATCTTCAGTCAACGGTTGTAACTCTTCATGCCTCATGAGTATTAAAATTGCACACGTTGAGGAAAAAGTAACGAGCAATGGTCCACTATTTTCTTGATGTGCAGGAACGAGGTCGCCATTCGCATAAAGAAAACAGTGCATTATTGATCAACGCCGAGAGTTAATAGAATATGGAAATAACGAAGAATACATTTTTTTCCCCACATAGAATCGTTTTTTTACGTCACACTCGCACTCCACTTTCATTGCAAATGTTTAACCTCTCACTCTTCCTCTCTCTTTCTATCGGCGACTTACTTGGGACTATCACAGTCTCGCAGAGCTCTCTGGACTCCTCCACCGCAAGTGCGACTGCACGTCTCCCACATCCGCCACTCGCCCCAACCACCATCCACCTTGGCCCGATGTTCAGCTCCAATTGACACGCACTCACCACGATGACATTGCTGAAAACCGAACCGTATTTGAGCATGTGTAATAAGAGAGGAAAGGTAAGATTATGACAGTAGTCAATTTTAAATGGATACTTCGCCGCATTCATTTTCTGAAGCGGTTAAATAGTTGAATAGGGCTTCAGCATATATTTTCAGTTCTGAGCGCTAAACCTTGCACTACGGATGGCGATAGCGCGTTGGTCGGTGATGGCGTCGATGAAGAAGCAACGGCGCTAGTTCGATCCCCGGCCTAACGCTCTCCTCCAATTCACGTGGAAATGCCGGCTATCTCCAAGATTGCAAAGTGAATTGTCTCGACCAGCATTCTACAGCAGCCATAATGAAGAAGGAATCCTCAAGCAGCATGGGAAATGTTTGAAGACCTTTATGGGTGATGAATGTGGAGAAACCGAACGGAGCGTTAGTAATGCACGCCACACACTAGATCTGATGACGAGTTATGAGAAAAAAGCCTTGCACTATGTACTGAATCTGGAACACCATTTTAAAATATCTATGTAGCATCTGGAGAAGACTCCTCTATTCAAATATTTCAGCCAGCGAACATCTGGAAAAATAACGTTTGCCAGGCTTTAAAGAAATTAGGTTATTAAAAACACAGTAATTTGAGAAGTAATGGAATATTATGTCTTGAAAAATTCCAAATCCCATTTTGTGTTTCCATATTATCCAAGAACGATACGACCGGCAATTTAACGCTAAAAGAACAAATCATACTTTCCTGGGTGTCGGACTATCATGAACAACAAGATGGTCATCACCAGTAGCGTCTTCTAACTGAAAAAACCGAAATTTCTATACGAAAGTCCAGCTAAGAGTAAACCCATACCAGGAATCAGCGCAGTCTGTTACGAAAGTTGTCGCAAGTCCGTAAATCTCTCCATAAGGAATTGCTTGTGGTGGTAACTACCTGAGAAGGGATTCGGCTAGGCTGACATCGAGAATTCATGCAACTACACTGTCTAAACCAGCCTCAATACGCCCACACCGGACACTCCTCTCTAAGACGTTCTGCGACGAGACAACCGGTGAGAGGATTAAATCTAGGACCGTACAGGATTTGATTGGAATGGACAAAAGAAAAAGCCTACGGCAACCACAGAAATTGCTTCTCGCTCTGCACCTATAACTAACTCCAGATGCCGACTTTTACGCGCTTTAGGTCGCTGGATGCATAAAATTCTATGTGGTCACCCTAAAAGAGATGAAAAGCGGGAAGATCGACAAACACCAATTACCTGTCATTCATGGAAGAAAATTCCTGTTATGAAATGTCGGAGGTGTTGGCTTTGTCGTACAAGTAGCTATTTCTAATCTAGGAATCCCATATGAAGTGCATCAACGTTTTTAGCCATTCTTCATAACTAGCTTGCGCGTAATCAGTATCATTAACTGTTGCTCACCAACTTGTACAGTTTATGAGATCAAACCGGACTGCTCTAAGCTAGTGGGAAGAAATAATCCTCTGCTAACAGTCCTTCGTTGTTGGATATTTCAATGATAGATTAGGAATAGCTAGTGAAAATGGATACGAAATTCTGCAGGACTCTCTCTTGCAGCACGTTTCTTTAATGGAAACTCCTTTTTTGAAAACAGAGAAAATCGCCTATGAACGTGGGAGTCTCCTAACTGTATGACTCAAGCGAAGACCGACCATATCCTCACTAACAGAAAATGGCACCTCTGTAACATCGCAGTAGTACCTAAAATGTGTACCGGATCCTATTACCGCCTTCTCCGGGTGAAGATTCGATTCAGCCAGAAGCTGGAAAAGTACTCCTGTCATAATTCAAAAAAAAACGAAACAAGTCGTGTGTTATGAGGATATCTTCAGTAAAATAGCCTCATCACATGAATGGTAGATAAAAGAGCCAAGCCGACCAAGGATTAGAAGCTGTTTGTCGAAGGAGTTAAAACTTGTGCCGAACTCGCCTCGAACAAGAAATTCACACCGTTCCTACATCATCATTAAGAAATTTCTCTAAAAGGGACGGAAATTCAAGCTTGATCCTGCTGCAACACATATAACACGACTGACAATAAATGCCAGCTGTAGAAGATCTTTACAAGAAGATTTACATCGGGACAGGCAGGAAAAGTTATTGGAAGCAGTTCAAAAGCGATCCAGTCTGAAGAAGTCCCGTCGGGATCTCTGCATTGTAATGTTCCGCTATCCACCTTGATGAACGGACATGTGACTAACATTAAATCCCACCATGATATGAAATTGATAATTGGATGGTTCTCTAGCACAATGATTTCCGCTCCACAACTCGCGTCTTGAACCTCGAAATCCTCCTGCCGAAAAACTGCCCGGAACTCTACCACCTTAAGTTCGAATTGCGATAGAAAGCATAAAGAGGAGCACAGCTCCAGCATTCGATAACATCACCGCCAATTCTTTTAGAACCGAAGGCAGTGTATATTGTATACATATATGTATACAGTGTGTACATATAGCCAGGCACAGGCAGTGTATACACATATTTCTCACAAGCCACATGACCTCTCACCTTCAAGGAGACGAAGACCCAGACCAGGAGGGGACGTCGCACATGGCTATCTTACCCAAGAAAGGTAACTGATGGAGTAGTCGTAAATACCGTCCAATATGAATGTTGAGCATACCCAATAAGCTGTTACGAAGATTATCTTTTTGCGCATATCGAAGGCCTTGGATGAGGTAAAACCATATGGACAAGCAAAGTTCCAACATGCCTTCTGGTGTACAAACCACATGCAGACGGTGTCACCGGTGGTAGAAGTCTATCGGGAGTATCATCTGCCCCTTGTACTAACTTTTATTGACTAACGAGAAAGCGTTTAACAGCATCAAAAAGAATGCAATCCTATCAGCGCTTGCCGAGTGAGCCCGACCTATATATGAACACTAGCTGACTATTTTCACCCGACCCTTCTGCATACACATAGATAAAGCTGTTCGGCATGGTCACATAATATCGCCAAAGCTGTTTAGTGCTGCACTGCAGTGTACAACGAGATCACTCATTTGCGATAAGAAGGGCATATGTATTGACGTAAAACACCTATCAAATCTTAGCTTCGCAGATGACATCCCCATCTTTTCGAAGAGTACTAGTGAAGCAGAGACCTGTTGAATAGACTCAGCGAAGTGGGAAAAGAGACTGAACTGCGCATAAATAGGATGAAGATCCAGTACACAAGGAACCCATGGTGCGAAGGCGAACAAATCGAACAGGATGGCTCTCTGATTACGGAGATCACCTCTTACGTGTACTATAGACGCTCAATGAAGATGGAAAACAACAAGAAGGAGGAATTAGACAGAAGAAGGAGAACAACATGGGCTTCATTCGGGCATCTCAAAGAAGGCACCGACCAACTAACGAACTCAAAACTCAGCGCATCCTTTCGATTCAACAGTCCTCCTAGAGCTCTGTTATGCAGCAGAAATGTGGCTCGTACTTCAGTCACGTCAAAAAAATCTGAGCACCACCCACAGAGTGACTGAACTGTATTTTCCGAAATTTAAAGGCACTTATAACGATAAGTGGAATGCGGAGCTCGAAACCTATCACATCTTCGTGATCAAGGAGAATATAGATCGATGGTGAAAACAGATGGGCCAATGTTAACCATCCCTTCCCAGTAATACATACATTATTTACGTCGCTTGGCAATTGAAGACCCAAAATTGTTGACCATTTTAGCGGCAGGTCGAAATACGTGACATTCTAACACGATTAGAATGTCATATGTCTTCACCGCATGTTTGTTTAATCTCGTAGATTGGAAGAAATCACAAAGTAAAGATTCGAAAAAAAGTGGAATAAAGAGCTGAAATCTGACACTATTGAACTGATACTTATTTGAACCGCTCTTACTGGTTCTGCGGCCCCCAGTATAATTTCCACTTTTTCGGAGTTTTGCTGGTTTAGGCATTGTGATTCCCTGGAGTCACAAGGTTAGCCTAGCCGAAATCTGTCCCAGGTCGTCACCTCCACAGGCAATCGCCGTCCTTATGGATCAGAAGATTTACCACCATGCGACTAGTTATATATCAGGGTGGTGGTAGGTCCTAGTATTGGTTTACTCTTAGTTGGGCTACCTAATGGAGGCGCCGGACTCTTTGTCAGATAGGAAAACCTGTTGAGAAGATGAATCCCTCTGTTGTACATCGCAGTCCGACACTAAGGTACACCTTCCAGCCCCGATGCGGTGGTAAACCGTTGGGGGGGTAAACGATTTCTATATTACGGAATGTGCCTTCCAATGTCATCACTTTCGAAATACATCATCATCATAGACGACGGTTGCGTGGAAGAAAACCAATGGAAATTATGCTGAGGCCTTCACCATTGAAGAAGGTCCATCCAAATATCCAACTTAGTAAGTAAATTCTACCCTCATTTATTTATCCTCGACTATAGTCCCAAATTATACTGCCCATGATTTATAAATTTCTGAATAGACTCTCTTCTTATGATTGAAAGATGTGCTGGATCAAAAATGCCTTCATGTTTTTTCTCTTACTTGGCTTCCGACCTTCTTATAGAGATCCAAGAAAGAAATGGTTTCTCATCGTTGACGTTCAACAAATTGAATTAGATAATTGAAGATTTAGAGTGATATAGTGAGTGATTTACTGCTCAGCAGTGATGATATCTAAAAGTTTCTTCTCGCGAGAGAGCACCAATTTCTGCTCAGAAAATTTAGTTAACTTTACGACTTTTCGACTGAAGCCACCTTCCTTGTTATTCGAGCTCACATTTAAAAATAAAGGAAAAAGACACAAACCATTCGGCCTGTCTTGTCACAAGGAGTGCCATCGGCCCAAGGCATATGCTGCGTACGACAGCCCATCTGACTACCGTAGTATGTCGCGCACCACAAACGTCGGCACGTCGGCTGAAATTGCAAGAATAATGCAAGTAAAACCGCTAACCTTCGAAGAAATACGGCACAGCTTCCTACAATGAGCACCAAAGATGAGAAAGATAAAGGTTTGGTGTTGATTAGTCTCCTCCTGTGCATTCTCACTACTTCATTAAGAAACGTAGAGGCTACTGAATGCACATTAAGCCCAATAACTTGCAACCAGCCATCGATGTATGAACTCAGTGGTCTGCCTAACCAGACAACTCTGGGCCCAATTTGCGGACCTTCCAGGGATGACGATTTCAGTTAGCTCGGAGGGCAGGATACAGCCAGCAACTGTGTGCAATGCAGAATACTTCTATCCACACGTCACATGCGCCTCTCATAGGCATTAAGGGGTAAGTATTTTGCTATTCAGTGTTATTAATAGTAATCAAGCCGCGCTTCCTGAATCAGCACGCGTTCTCCTAATCGAAAGATGTAAGGGATTTTAGCAGTGGAACGATTGGAATACATGTACCATCAATATGTATGCTTAGAATAACTTCAATAATACAAACTGGTAAGTAAAAACAAGGATGGATAATGTTTAAATTTCGGTTCAGAATGAAATTCACTAAACATTAACTTAAATTAAATTTATTTATTAAATAGGACCTATTTGCTTTCCTTCTTACCATATACGGACATAGTTCTGATTGTGGTCCAAAGACAAATTTACACTGTTGGCTGACGTCATATTTCCTGCCAGGAGCTTCATCTTCAAACAGCTGTTCATAGTATTTCCTTTGAACAGGCTGATCGAACAAACACTGAATCTGCCCACGGTTGTTGCTAGAAACATATATTTAATCAAATTCTGATAGGAGAAATAAAACACTCTTTTATTTCATGCTAAATTAACTGTAGGAATGCTAAGCATCTTCTACTAGTTTTTTCCAGGTAACGGGTGAAAATAGTGCAGTATTCATATAGCTTCATTATTTCTAGTTATGCGACATAAATGAGAGAGGAAATCTCTCCAGTCAGGGAACCAAGTGCAGCTTAGAACACATGCGCAGCCCTCGTCAGATAATGTGACTTACACAATCGTACTCATCGGGAGCAGGTATCACTACGGTTTAGATCGCCGTGACCGCCTCGGCGCTCCCTTCTTGGCAGGAACACTTACATAGAGTACTTTACACTGCAGGAACACCCGAGCACTCTTTATGTATAACATGTTCTAAGTAACGTGCTTTTACAACTACATTACTTATCATGTTGCTAACCCTTCTTCTTCTACTTCAAAAACCTTTGCGACCTATTCAGAAGTTCCATCTGCCACTCGACTCTCTTACCTGTACTTTTCTCTACCACTTAGCACACCTTCATTTATCTGTTATATTGTACATCATGACAACTCTGGACTTGTCGTATTACGAAACAGAGCTTGACATAAAGTGATTGCAACAGATTTCTTAACGGAGAAACTCAACTAACTCAAGAAATCGTTCAAGCATATTGCTCGAGCAAGTGCTCCAACTCCATGGATGTGTGTTGTACTCGAGTGTGGGAGCCATGATATGGAAGTTGTGCTTGACCAATTGCATGTATTGCGCACATTTTCGCTCGTCGTCGTGAGGAATGTTAAAGCTGAAAGTGTCACCCGCTCAGTGGATACAGCAACATTATGATTTAGAGAAAGAAGTTTTTTTCCCTACAAGTATCAACTGCTGCAAAGATCTTTCTATGTATCTGTTCTACAAAATAAATAGTTCTTAATAGAAGTGATGATTTGCTGCAGAGTATCAGAGGTATACTAGTGAAAGGAAATGATGCATAACTGCTATGGAGTGCTTTTTCTTGGATTCAAGACTAAATGACTCTGTGGATAATGTGTCTGTTGATTTTCATGTAAAGTGATGTAGCATTTTAGGAACGAAAACTTCCATAAGTTAATAGAGCATCAGTACATGTGGCCCAGTTCGTGAGCGATGGTGAACGCAGCGCTGAGTCCGTTGTCTTCGATGATGGCACAGCTCTTTCCAGCATCGCACATCGTGCCCAACTCGGCCAGTCCCAATGTGTCGCATTTGCCCGGTGCTCTGTAATTCCCTGTTTTACTCAGTTTTGTAATTTTGGAAACATGACTAAGTATTAACCGACCAAGATTTCCTTAGCCTTCACTTTTGAAACTATTGCGACGTAGTTTAAGGGAAAACTAAAACACTCGCGCAAATATACCATCGGTGAAGCCTTCCGGGTTTTTCTCATCGAAAACACCCACTTCAGTAATTGAACAACAAAGTAGATAACAATGCTGTTATTTCGATAGACATTGTCATTCTTACGTTTTGAGTACTTAGAAAAATTTGTTGAAACCTTCTGCATGCAAATTTAACCTTCTTCGCCATCAGTTTTACTGCCAAAGAAAAACTGAAGAAAGCGAAAAGTTAAGCGTAGAGTAAAAAGACCACGGGAGAAATTTGCGCCATGACACAAAATATTCTTTTGTTAACACGCTGGAGACGATGCGCATTGATTGCACATATAATGTGGTTATATTCAATCTTGAAGTCTACGCATCCAAGCTGGCAACTGGTCAGTACTAGTATTGCTGACCTGCAAATGTCTCCTCGTGTTAGTAGGATAGCCACGTCGTGATGATTAGGACTTTCATCGTCGCCGTCGTTGTACAACTGTTGCCATCGACAAAACTGTTGTAGAGTGTCTTGCGCGTTGGATGTGACATGCGGACCGGCCTTAACTAGAGCATTCACTGAGAGGTATTGTTTAGGAAAGATCGGCCGTCACTTCAACACGACCCAAGTCGTTGAAGACGCTGTGATTTACGGAGAACACGAAGAACAAAGAACAAGCGTCTATTCGTTTGAATAAACAGAACGAAATAAAAACATCTCGAGAAAAGTTTATAAGTGATTTCCGTCACCACGTGTTCATATGGACGAAGTATTGATATTAAAAGTACATTTCACTGCGCAGTAGCGATGGTGGTCAGAAAGCTTTTCGGTAAAACACAAACATTTTCGTGCTTTAGAATGATGATCTTCACCACGACGACGTTGATGGATGCTCGCAACGACTGGTGCCGATAAATAGACGCTACCTGCAACAGCTCCAATAACAATCACAGACGTCAAAAGCGAACAAAGCTCTCAAGGATTCGAAAATCTGACAAAAAACTCACAGTAGAAAATAGGGTAAGTATATAAGCTTCGAGATTGAGTTCGTGATACTCGTGCATTTTCGAATCCGCCACAACCAGGACCTGAAATAACACCACGTCGTCAGCGACTAATATTTGAGGTATACAAATAAAAATTCACCCCGATTCCTTTGCAGCAATAATAAAAATAGTAACTAGTAATAATAACCTCAACATAATGATCCCAAGAGTTGGCAGACCTGCGAGATCGGGGTCGTCGATCTGATAAAAAGCCATAGAATTACAACACATTTATTTCAATATCAGCCACAAAATTCTAGCAAACAAATGTTCGTTGTCCTCCAATGATACTGGATGTTTCGATGAGGTTTTAGGGCTTTACTTTTTCTTTCAAACGAAAGCAGTTCGATAGATTCAGTCAACGTTTATGATTCTCTCACGTGTTAGACGGGATCAAAATCTAGTGGAACACTCTCTCAGATGTCATAAAGAATCCTGTCTATTCTATGACCACTTGTTAGAGCGTGTACTTATTCGAGAAGAGATCCCTCTTTCAATGTTTCATTTCCACTTACAGTTTCAGATTGATTGCCAAGAATAAGGCGTTTGGCGTTGGTCATTCTCTCTAAGGATCCGCCATGCCTCCTTCTCTATTTGAAGTGATGACTGGATATTTGGAGCAAATGCTTTCCTCGCTCTATCGATGTATCAAATCAATCTTTTATCCCCTTGAGCAAATTTGACAGCGATTTGCTTGAGGAATGGAGAAGTGCGTTGGTGCAGAGCACGGGATCCAACCAATGTTCCTGTGCGCACTAGGGGCATGCTTAACTTCTACGCTTCATGCGCCAAGTTCGGATCACTTCCATTGGCATTTTTGTTTGTATTTGTAACTCTGTTATTCGATACTATCCATATTATTGAATAACACCTACCCTCTATTCATGATTTAGTAGTATTTGCAATAGTGGTCTTAATTCTTTCATTAAAAGTAGGATTGATTCTATTTCCCAATGTCTCATCAACGACACTCACATCGGATTATCCCTAAATTATTCCATGTCTGTTCCATTTTTTTCACTACTAGCACGACAACACCACAGTTGAGTGCAATTAGGTCGCGGTCCAGGATAACTTTGAATAAGTACTGAACCGAAATAATCGGTTGATGGGGTAATGCTGCGCTATTCTGACACTGTCGGATTGACACAGCAATGAAGAGGTCAAAGACCCAGGTGAGTATCACCACGTCCGCCAGCTCATATTTGTCCATTCAGAGAAAAGAAGGCAAAAACGAAATGCGAATGCGTTAATGCACAATTTTATCGCATGAAAAAAATCTCTTGTGCTATAAACACAAGCTTAAAAACAGTCTAAATCTCAGCATTTCGATCATCCAGAGAAAGGTCGGTGTTGTTATATCCAATAGAATACCATGATTCTTCTCGAATAAAAACGTAGAAGGCTCAAAGTCATTAAAACGGTTTTATCTCAAATGTTTTAAAATTGTATCCAACATAACTGATCGAAAAAGTTATATTGTTATTATAAAGGGCGCATGTGCCGCAGTGGTGGAGGCGCCCTGTGACACACACATGGGACCAATCTCCACGCCCGTGGGCCACCAAGCCTTTCATCACTTGGGGTCGGCAAATTGATACCAGACTTGTCTGGAAGGATAGCAGCACTGACTCGATACATCGGTAGGCCACCGCAAGTCACTGTAAAGGCCAGATATGCATTCAATCACCTCCAACGATACTTAATCAAGTCGAATGCGTGGCGTATTCCTCAGGGACTGATCAACGCCGACATCCCTTTTTTATCCTTATCCGTTATAAATGGTATTATGAAATTCACGAAGTCGCAGAAATTAGCAGTTCACTTTCTCTACGAGACACTAATTCACATTTATGAAGCACTTCTTTAGCATTCAATTCCGCTTAATTTGTTTTTTTTATTCATTCGAATGCTCACAGAATAATGCACATGAGCTCCGCTGAACCATAAATAAAGGATTGAGCGTTCGGAGTTGATCAGTTTCTTAGAGATGTGTCATGTATTCCACCTAACTGCGCATCGAAGTGCTTTTTTTTTGGCCTATACAAGACTGACCTGCGGCAACCTACCGATGTATCAAGAGCGTGTTTTTGTCGTCCCAGAAAATCGTCGTACTAATTTTCCAACCATAGGAACATGGAAAACTCGGTGAGACCACAGCGCCAGATCAAACCAGTGACCGATCCGGGATGTCGTGGAGCGCACCTCTAAGCACTGCGTAACACGCGCTTCTCGAACGCTAGTGCATACACCTCTAGAGCCTTTCGTTGACTTCAAACAGAACTTTTGAGTTAATATCTAATCATAATTTATGAACCCTCCATTCTCCGCATGCCATGAAACTTCTTAACCAATACTTTGACAATTAACTGGCCCATTTCCTCATTTGGCCCAATAAGAATCATGTCGACTCCAACATAATTTCTATTTATATTCTACTTCACTGGTTGGACAAGTTTTCCGTATTTTCGGAAATTTCGAGCCTCCCAACGGCTTGGCGACTTATCGTGGCTTGGAGGTGTTCCTGGGTGTCAGTTTGCGATGAACAGCGGGGATCTATTCTCCCAATAGTGCCTCCTAAGATGAGAAGGAGTCGAAGATTCCCATCCAGAAGCACAGCTAAGAGTAAACCAAAACCAGGATCCACCACCGTCCTAATATCGAACTATTCTCATGATGACAAATCTCTCTCTGATCCACAAGGGCAGGCCGGTGACTGCTCGTGGTGGTGACGACCCGGGCAGACGTTGGCCTGGCTGACCCCGAGAACTCCAATGAGCCACAATGGCTAGACCAATAAAGTGTCAGCCAAATGGAAATGCTGGTGCCGGCACAACTAATGAAGACTAGCCATCCATGTACCCAACTAAGTATTCAAAAATACGAGATGCTTGTGTACGGGAGTTTCAATATTCACATCACAGACAGGATCTTTGTGGATTAGAGGAAGGTTTGCTACCACACGACCAGGTTTTTTCCACCACATCAGCAATTTTCTGGTACAGAAAACAGACTTACTTCTATCTGGATAAGTGAACAGTTTGTTAAATCCTTTCTACGGTAGGGTGACTCTCAAGGATGAGCCCCCTGTGTTTAATTTGATACCTTTGGCGGTATAGTGCTTATACACTAAGATGATTTCCTATTATTTTGCCCTAAAAAGAATGAGAAATAAGTTTAAGTGTAGTTAAAATCTTCCAATGTGCCTATTTTTCAAAAGGAAAACCACCCAGGAATTTCGACTCCATCAACTTGGTCTCTTCATAATGTCTTCCCTATGGTAAATACATTGGTCAAAAACTAGTCCACGCGACAAAATGCGTGGGTGTGGTGAAATGAATTGGACACTAAACTGTTAGCACTTAGGCTGTGAAGAACGCCAAGGCGTGCGATGCCTTAAGATAGTGGTAATTATAAGAGAGATAGAAAATCAGGAACAAACAAGAATAAAGTTAGTGTGAAAAGAAACAGATAAATAATAGTGAGGCTTGTTTTCTTGTTCAGCAATCGCGAGGTTGTTATACAGCATACATTTACTTCCATAGAAAAACACACAATACAATACAACAGTAGCCGACGTTTTGGCAGAATCGCCTTCTTCAGAGCCTGGAAGGCTATACTGATATACAATCTACTAGGCCAAAAGCTTCAATAACACAAAAAACGAAAAACTCTATGGTAATTACATGATCAACAGCTTCTCGAAACACTCACCTTTTTCGTGACCTCGAATGAGGAAGATCAGAACAGCTGATTATAGTCGCATATGGTTGACGACTGCACCATCCGACATCAGAAATTGATCTGAAGATACGGGGCCAAGTCGCGTGTGACCTCTGGGCGTTCCTCCCTGCTATTCATTGTGAGGTTTTGGTATTTATCCAAAAAGCCTCAAGAAGTTTGCGCGTTGGTGTTTTAGATTCCTGCGCGAGGACATTGATATTAACTTCAAAATCGTCTGTTGCCCTTTATCAGCGATGAAGTAAGCATAGCTATAAAACAGTGCCTGAAAAGGTTAGGTCTAGAGGAATCGGTAGCGATAGTTGAAATACCACCGGATCCTCTACGCCCTCAGTTCGTAACCGCTTGTATGACCGTCTATGTGAAAAACAAACTGCGTAATTTACCCTTACGGCAGGGATAGTGATTGCATGAGTTCAGGTACGATATACCTGATCTCTTGTGGTACTTGCGGAGACGAATATATTGGCGAAACGGGCAGGCCTTTATGTATCCGCATAAAAGAACACCTAGATGGCAAACGAAAACAAAGACGAAGTACTCCGCTAGGCACGCATAGGATACAAAAACATAGCGGAGACGATTTTGAAGTTAAAGTCAATAGACGTACGTGATGGAGTCCTTCGACGTTACCGCCCTTTATACAAACGTGTCGAATGACTCCGCAATGCAAGCCATATTCGAACACTTTACACAACACGAAGGAGAAATAAACATGTATGGCTTCAAGATAGAGCACTTGATGGCACTCTTAAAAGAACGCTTGAGCTGCTCAATCTTCAGATGGTCCAGAAAGTACTACGCTCAAATGAGAGGGTTGGCAATGGGACAACGACTGGCTCCAAGCCCTGCCATTGCATTTATGTCCAAGGTGTCCTGAGCGTCCAAATTCACCTGTCAGAAAATGGGTACATTACAAAGTGGTACCGAAAGCCAAGTAGCAAAAAACCTTGATTCATTACCTCTCCTCTAACGGCTCTCACACAAAAAGAGCGCTTATAAGAAACATGTTTCGAACAGCTACCAGCGTGTGCACAAGAAGACAGCAGAAAGAGGAGTCTCTGAACTGGCTCGGCAAATAGCGATTTCTAATGGCTACGAAACTGTAGCTCAGGATAGGTGTAGGGAAAATCCTAGGCCTCCAAACGACAACTCTAGCGATAGAAGGGTCCCATTTATCCTGTCACCTATCACCCTCTAGCTATAAAACGCTGTTTAAGAAGGGCAAGTTTAGAGAATTCGGTAAACGGAGTTGAAATACCACCGAGTAATCTTAAGCGCCATCTAGTTCGTAACCGCCTATATGACCGTTTGTGTGCAACTCAAAATTGCATAATTTGCCCCAGTGGTAGAGACGGTGATTGCATGAGGTCGGGCATAGTTTATCTGATCTCCTGTAAGACGTGCGGAGATGAATACATTGGCGAAACGGGCAGACCCCTCTGTGTCCGCATAAAAGAACACCTAGCCGGCAAACAGACCAAACACCCCGCTAGGCACGCATAGGACTCAGAGACATAACGGGGAGGACTTTGAAGTATGTGTCACGATCCTCGCACACGAATCAAGAACACGAGCGCGCAAAACTTTCGAGGCGTTCTGGATTAATTCCAGAATTCCGAAAATGAACCGTAGGGAAGAATGCCTCATTATCACCCGTGATACAGGGCAGTATATAAGACTGCTATTCTGATGGGAGGGGCACATTATGCTTCCATGTGATTTCTGTGCGCTTGGTCTCTACGTGACATACTTAGTGGAAACCTCATAGAAAGCGGCTCTGAGGATGGCGAAATCCGCCGAAACGTCAGCTTATTCGTGAATAAAGAATAATAACACCTCGCTTTTGCTCAAAAAAAAATTACGAAGAATTACTTGATCAATGCCGAGGTTAATAGAAAGTCGGTCGTGAGAGTTAAAGTCAATATCCTCGCACAGGAGACTAAAACACCAGCGTGGAAATTTCTTAAGGCTTTTTGGATAAATGCCAAAAACCTCACAATGAATGGCAGGGAGGAAAGCCCAGAGATCATATGTTACCTGACCCCGTATGTTCGCATCAATTTCTGGTGTGGCATGGTGCAGTCGTCAACCATATGCGACTATAATCAGCTGTTCTAATCTTCCTCATTGGAAGTCACGAAAAAGGTGAGTGTTTCGAGAAGCTGTTGATCATGTAATTGCCATAGAGTTTTTCGTCTTTTGTAAGTGTTATTGAATCGTTTGGCCTAGTAGATTGTATATCAGTATACCCTTCCAGGCTCTGAAGAAGGCGATACTGCCGAAACGTCAGCTACTGTTGTACTGTATTGTGTTTCTCTATGGAAGTAAATGTATGCTGCTTAACAACTTCGCGATTGCTGAACAGGAAAACAACGCATTCATATTCCTCTGCCGAGGTTAATAGAAAGTCGATTCTAGAAACTAATAGTGAGGGTTTTTTAAGAGTTAAGAAAGAGACAAAGACACTCCTTAGTGAGAGATTTGTAACAACCACTGGGAAATTGCTACACCACCTTTTCTCCAACTTTGAAAAATACTTCCCTATGTCATCTGTTCTGGTTTTTACTCCTTACTGTAAAATTTGATGTCATTACTAAGCTAAATACACTTTGAAAACGTATCAACATTATAATAGCGCTCCGCGTTTGAGAAAAAATCTGCTTATTACAATTTTGGAAAACCAAGCCGCATATGCAAGGATCAGGATAACTGAAGTTTATTCGAGGATATCTACAGAAATGTGCAGTACTCAAGGTTCACGCCGTTCATCGACACGATAAGTGATGGCCGGCAGAGCACACTAATGTTGGCGGCTCCTTCGACCACATCCGTTCTCATCGACACCTTACACCACCTGAAGGAAAGCACCGCTACTCGCACAGGCTCGTACCGGTCGCCGGCGAGAACTTCGTGGCTTTCGAGGAGTTCGAACTGCTATGAACTCATGAACATACACCCTTCCAGTGAAGTATGCGTAGGCAGCATTCAAGAGAGGACGAAGAGGGTTCATCCGTGTCAACAAGTGGTTTTTATGATCTGAGCTGGACATTGGTTATATCGGAGTCCGTTGTGAGTAAAAGAATGAGCATTTATTATCTCTCAAGTAGCCATCAGATAAGCTTCTTGAGTTCTACTCACCTTACATCAACCCTTACCTGTGTCTTCCATGTTTCGTCACCTTTTACAGAGCTTCACAATTTCTTCGTAATGAAAGCTAATAATGTTGATCCATCCCTAAGGGATGTGCTATGCATTCGACTTAAGGAACATTGGAGGTGATCGAATGCATATCTGGCCTTTACAATGACTCACGGTGGCCTACCGATGTATCGAGCCAGTGCTGTTATCATCCCAGACAAGTATATTACCAATTTGTCGACCTCAAGAGATAGAAGACTTGGTGCGCAACGGGAGCAGGGATCGATCCCACATGTATCGCGGTGGCGCCTCCGACCACTGCGCCAACTGGCCCAGTCCCTCGTAATATACAATGAGATAATTTTTTTACGTACATTTGTGAGATGCTAGTACAATATGAATAAATTTACAAGACTGTAGAAAAAACGGACAAAGAAACACATAAGTCAAGCAAGTCTTACTGCCCACTACACGAGTTTGGTACCGATTTGCCAAAGTGGGTAGAGGGATGGGGGCTTGGTTTGCTCGCTGCAAGTGATCGAGCCAAACACCATGTGTGCATCACATCTCAAACCACTGCACTACACACCCTTTAGGGCATACTTAGTGAGAAAAAAATATTCCAGAAAGCTGCTTAGAAAAGTCCCAAGAGCAACTTTCTTCAAAATACATTTTCGCTTTTTTAAAGGAATATTTCAGCGGAAATCAAATATCCCTCCATTCACGCAATATTTATTTTCATTTTTACAGTTAAATTCCACTACAGCGTTTTTAATGTGAAGTATTCAGTGAGCTTTTAGGTGACATCCATTAACCACTTTTTACAGCAACTTTTGTCAAATAATGCCAAGCATACCGAGAATATCTTCCCATTGAGTTTTGACGTAACTCGTAGTGGTTCCGTTCGACGCATCACTGGCCGCATCCTTTGAGGCGTCGTCGAAATAGGAGTGCAAGTTCTTAGATTGGAAACGATGCACGAGATGTGGACGATGCCGTGACTGGTCTACAAATGCATCATTTCTTCTCATGCTTGTAAGATCGTGTAACTTCGTTGAATTCAGAAAGCTACATCGAACCCGCATTCCGAAGTGCTTTCGTACCTAGACATATCCTGATTTCAGCTCTTTCTTAGCAAAGTGTCCAGGATAGATCTCCCTATCCAGAAACAGTTGATGTTTCGAATGCGGATGATATATGACTTTGCATGGTATCTGGCTTTTCTTTATGTAGAACACGCTTGAAGATCTGCCACTAACGCTGTATGACAAGTATTTAGTTCGCTCTAGCCATGGGTGTTAAAGGTAAAAGTGAGCGTATTAAATGACTGATGTTAAGAACTATTATCGCTAAAGTATTGGCAGTTGATTTACGCGATTTCATTCTGCATTTCGCGTTCCTCATCGTTAACGGAAGAACGATGTTCACGGTTGCTGAAGTTTAAACTACAGTGGTGGGTCACACTCTGTCAGGGACACACACCAACGCAGGAAACTTCAAAATTCCCTTCGAAAAGGCCACCTAAAAATAAACTGTCGCAAAGAATCGTCGCAGTCCCTAAAGAAACCTAGCCGCAAATTCAGCATGCAACGCGCAATATCGAGATTTCAGGAAGAAAACCATGCCCAATTAGCAAAGCTCCAGTAAAAGGGAAAATGGGAACTTTTGAAAAAAGCTCTACTCCAACAATGGCACTAAATTACTAAGAAGTGCGAATGTAACCAGTACCAGGAAATTCAAAGTCCTCTCTGCTTAAGTGAGATCCAACTTCTACAGAACAATAAAAGAAATATTAATCCATCACTTTGCATCTCTCATTTTTCGATGCTTCGGAGGTCGTTATGGATGACTATAATCGTGGTTTACCTTTGCGACTAGAACGTCTCTGAGAATCAACAATCGGCTCCACGGTGTGTACGCCTGTCGGTAGCGCGAGTAGGCCGTACTGGAAAACAAAACTAGAACTATAAGCATCTGCGAATTATATCATTGTATTTACCGCAATCAGCAAGAAACTTCGTTGACGACGACGAACACCTCGAAAACAAATTTTATCCCCGTCAGTTCATTCATGTTCTTAGATTCCGCTCTCTTTGCTATTTGTTAGTGTAACACAGAAAAATCTATCACCGATTTACTGCTTTATAGAAGAGGAAAAAACCACTCTGTAACTCTGTCCTATCACTTGCACCACGTGTGGATTCTGTTAAGTGATCTCAGTGAAATCCTACTGTTGTTTCTTTTTACTAAAGCCATACATAGTGTAATGTGCTATTATTAACTGACGGAAGGTGGAGAAGAGGCGAGAGGTGAGTGTGGTGTTTATCGTCGAAATACAAAAAGACGCTAGGTAACAGCACTGCTCATGCTCTGTGTTAGCAACGACAACGCCTGAAGGTCTCAGCTTTTCAGAGCCACTTATAAAAACAAATCGTCGCACTTTACAGTTCAGTGAAAGGACTGGAATAAGTTAGGAGCAGCTCTAAGAGTTATCATCGGTGAGAGGAAAGATGCATTTCTCTGCTTCATTTGAGAATGTATTATATGACGTTTTCTATAATTTAAGAGGTCCAGTTATCGGTTTACAACCGAATAACTATATAAAACTATGTGACCTTTTGTTTTTGATCCATTCGTCAAGTTGATAAACAAAGAAACAAGTGCGTTGACAGCAAATTAGAGGTTGAAGGAAATCAAATCATTCAGTAGGTGGTAACAAATGGAGGGATAAGATAAGTGACAATGCTTTAGTACCGAAGAAGCCGCGCAGAATCTGCTCCAATCCGAACCACACCTAGCGATTCATGGTGATACACAATGGAAAATGAACATTTCGAAAAAAATACCCATTCAGGAACGCATATTGACACAATCTACTACATTACATTCCACTAGAAAGGTAGACCAGACCAATTCAGAACTAGAACTAGAACTACATTCCACTACAAAGGTAGACCAGACCAATCCGGCGACCCTTCCACGTTCGCACTATTCCACGCAACAATAGAGATAATTGTCCTAGCTTTAAGTATCATATCTATTACGTGCCTACTTTTTCTTTTACAACCATCGCTTGTCATTACTACTTCCAACTGGGTTTATAACATATAAATAGCCGTGAACGATACAGGAATGATTATTCGCGTAGCTACAAATACCCTCGACGTACAACGATAAAGGACAAATGCTATCGACTGATTTCAAGCGTTTTTCGCTTCCTTTTTTGTTTGTGTCAGGCCAATGAAAAAGTTGCACTTCGCCATGACGGTGTCTTCCGATTCGGGAGAGACGTGATTGCTGCTGATTAGAGTCAAGTCATGAAATTGAACATAAGCGACGGCGACGCAATGGCCACTAATAAACGTAAAGAATTCTGAGAAAACTACGTAGCGAACATTCATCAGAGACAGATGCCTAATTTAAGAGGATTTATAGTTGAAGTTCCCCCCCACCCGCTTCTCACCTCTCTCCTAAAAAAATACCAAAGGTCAGTCAAAGAAGAACCAAAGGTGCTTCCTTATTGATAATTAATTCCTTGCGAACTGAGAAAAAGAATTAAAATCTAGATACCTGACAATTTAATATGGGCCATTTGTCGCCGCGTCTCTATATTTCTTGTTCTCCTCTATAGATTGTTTTCTAGCGACCGTGCTTTGTTCAATGACTACAGATTTTCGCTCATTGATAGTCTCACTCTTCTAAGCTTTTAAGGTTTATAATTATTTCTGTGGAAACTGTTTCGTCTATAAGGTTGCCATCTATTGCAAAAGCGATGCAGAATTACTATATCTTATCTTAAGGGGATGCTGTGACACGGCTATATCGGGCCTCCAAAAGAAGATATAATCTCCAGCATAATACTGGACATAATAGCAATTCTACTGGGTCCCACACCATTTTTTAGTGAAGACAAAACATTCAAGTATAAAAATCTAAAGCCGCTATAATACTTTACCAGTAGTTCCATCCATTTCTTGATAGACACATTTTCCATGAATGATTTTGATATTACTGCTAGTCTTTTTTATTAAAATGGAGCCAATTTTTAAATGGCCACCTTTTATTCTAGTACCTAAAATTCCATTCGAAATGCTAAGTCTAGCTGGGCTTCAATTCCAAAACTATTTGTACATCAGCATACTTTTTATTGTGACAAATACAACCCAAGCTCTAGCACGCCCACTTAACTACTAACTACGTCGAACAACCAATTACCCACTTTCCCGTCTCAAATACAATGTCACATAATTAGAAAGACTAGCTAACTGAGACAGAGGCGAAACGAAGGACCCGCATAGTGTGGTGGTGAACGCGTTAGCCACCAGAAAGGGTAATAGCGCGTTCGTTCCTGACCGCAGACACCTGCGGTCCGAAGTTTTCCAAACATCTCAGCACCATTGTTGCTGTATTTCGCATAGTACCTTACCATTAAAAAATGTAGTAGGCAGCAAATAAACAGTTAGCATTAGAAACACTATTCAAAATTGTTTGAATGGTTACAAACTCGTTAGCGTTACAATCACACAACAACCGTATGCTGGGATGTTTCTACGAGCTGCCGAAGACATTTCGTAATCTTGTGATATCCGACCAACGAAATTAAGAAGATGGAGTACATTTGGCCCATCTGTACAGAAAGTGGAAATTTCTCTAATTTTTCTCGTTTAACATTCACCAAGCCATTACAAGGACAATGTAGCCTTTCGCGGACTCGTTCCATAGATTTGTGTTATCTTCTGTCTTTGTGCTTTCTCAATGGAAGTAGTGCAGCACACATTCTAAATGTGACCCATCTCTTCAGGAGCGTATGACTGGTACTATGAAGTCTTTTTTCAATCTGTAGCCCCTCTCACCCACTAGGCCTACGTTCATTACTTTCCAAAAACATTCGTTTTTCTCTGCAATGCTATAGTTGGCTAACCTATTATATTTATCTGCCTAAAAACACTCGTGACCTCTACTCATGTCAGGATGTGAAGACATTGAAGAGGACTGGTAGCGTTCCATATAGAGCCAGTGGTCAAGCGCCAACTCAACACTACGACTTTTTATATCTGGCAATCCATTTTCGTTAAGCTCGCCTTATTAATAAGGCATGGCAGCGTTGTAACATCATATTTTCTTACAGCATGATGTTTTATGTCTTCTATCAGTTCGAAATGTTTTCATTCCATCGATCTGGCTTGTTCTTTCTTCGCAATCTTCATGATGACTGCTTTGACTCTTCTTGATATGTGAGTTCACAATATTAATGACCACATTCTACAAAGCACAACATTCACACATTTCTTTCCAGAAACTCTCCTAGAGATCATATATTGCCTACTTTAGAAATCTACAAGGTTATTAAAAAGTAACTCTCTACTTGAAAGAGCTTAAAATTTAATACAACTTAAAATTTACCAACACTTAAATGCTTAAAATGTGTTTTGATAATGTGTTATTTTTTCTCAAGTTTTTTTTCTTATATGCCCCTTAAAATTAAAAATTTAGCCTGACTATTTAAGCTGTTTTCTCCAAATCGATTATTCTGCTCCACAATTTCAAGTCCTATAAGCATGGTAAGGCGTGCTGCAATAGAGTGACCATCCAGCAGCAAGTTACGAGAGTTGAGAATCCGTTTTTCAAGTGCAAAGACGGTGGATGACCATTAGAGGAAGATATGTTCAAGATTATGGAAACACGATCAGGAATCGTCGTCTAGGACTCGTATGGCCATGGGATGTGCGCTTTTGTGAATGTGAACTGGATATCCACTTCTCTTGTAAATGGATGGTAGGTCGTGGTCCTTATGAGCGACCAGCGGAAATCCCTGACTTAACACTTTGCGACTTTTTTCTTCAGGGCTTTTATGCCAGCAAGCTTTTAGGAGTAAGGAGCATCTACCAAACTAACGAGTTTAAAAGAGCGTGAAGGCGAACAGGAAACGTTCACACAAAAGTTCTGGTGTAATCAGTGAACGCGGTTACCGGGCCGCTTAAGACGTCGGTGGCGATTGCCCATATCGAATCAAAAATAAAAAACTCGAAGCTGCACGATTTTTCACATATTCATTTTCTGTAAAAATTACCTTTAAGAAATAAATGATTAGAAATTTAAAACAAGGGGTTACTTTTTCATCAACCTGTACAGTACGGCCTCTGTGCTCAATTGAATATCAGACGTTTTGTCGCAGAAACTCTTCTTTTCGCCGACACACGTGTTGGAAATCCTTACAAAACCTTTGACGACAGTTCACTGTCAATAATTTGCCATGACGGCCACATATTTATCAATGTTTGCACAATAATGCAATTTATCTCCTGAGACTTCAATATTCTTTCTAGTTCACTCCTCGTATTCATGAAGTGCCAAGAGATTCTAATTTGGTGGACCAGGTCAATTATCCACTAATTTCAACAATCGTTTCAAGTGTGATGCATTATAACCACATCAACTTTTCCAAGTCACATTCTTTATCGAGACTCATCTACCACTACCTACCGTCTTCCCTTTCTAGGCTTCATTAGCTCCCCGTCAAAAGGCGAACTTAGAAAACCTCAATACTATAATCGAAAGGTTGAGGGTGCTTGATAAATGAGTAAATCTCCCAAGAACGTAGTTATAGTTGCAGCAAAACCATAATGACTGTTTATCCAAATTTTCTGAACAAAGATCCATACATACCAAGCCGTTATGGCTATCGCACAGGTTGACGATGCTCGAGTCGTGGGCATCGGCGACATGTGCACGATAGATGCAATCGCCTGCGACGTGCGACAGTCGCGCACGAGTCGACGAGTCGCTCTCGAGGTACTGCACAAGCGGCACGACGTCGGCATTTTCCACCACCGGCAGTGATCTGCAAACCGTCGCTATTCATAAGATTCTTGAGCACCATTCTACGACGCAGCATTGTCACAGCACCGAAATTTTTCTGCCTTCACCACATACCTGTTGAGCGGCACAGACATCTGTCGCCATCGATGCAGGTGGACGATGTAGACGACGTCGTCGGA
Source organism: Angiostrongylus costaricensis (assembly GCA_900624975.1). Classification (NCBI taxonomy): domain Eukaryota; kingdom Metazoa; phylum Nematoda; class Chromadorea; order Rhabditida; family Metastrongylidae; genus Angiostrongylus; species Angiostrongylus costaricensis. The sequence goes on along the minus strand of UYYA01000015.1, from coordinate 107,361 downwards.
TCGCAGTCGCAGGTGGCAGTCGACGCCGCAGTCGCGCGCGACGCCCTGCACACCGGCCGCGCGACGCCGCTCGAGTGGTGCGCGACGCCGTCGTCGTACAAAGTGGCGGTCAACGACGAACAGTCGCCCTGCACTGACGCCCAATCCTGAATTTGCCGCTAGCTCTCTATGGAATGATAATGGTCAGGAATGGTCACCTACTGAATTAGTGAATTTCCTCGCTTATAATGAGCTTTCGCACTTCTAACTGCTCTAAGACCATGGTAGGAGCTGGGTTGTTAAAATTCAGTGTGTAATGTCTTTGAATTGTTCAGCCTTTACGAGGTTCGTATGAAACTTTCAGTGTGTAATTTTTATGGACACAAGCAAATGAAAACAACAAATGGAGCCTTCTAGCTTTTCTGGTGTTGAACATTTATTCGTCTCATTCATAGCTGTCATGGTAGACAATTAAAGGATAAAAGGATGGAGATCTTGGCGTTGATCAATCCCTGAGGGATGCTCCATGCACTCGACTTCATTGAGTATCGTTGGAGGTGAATGAATGCATATCTGGTCTTTACAATAGCTCACGGTGGGCCCACCGATGTATCGAATCAGTGCTGCTATCCTCCCAGACAAATCTGGTACCAATTTGCCGACCCCGAAGGGATGGAAGGCTTGGTGGGCCATGGGCGCAGGGATCGATTCCACGTGTGTGCTTCAAGGCACCTCCGACCACTGCACCACACGCCCCCTTGCTAGACAATTACTGCTAAATAAACATGGTTCACGATCGCAGCTACCATCTCTGAGTGATGGCACGCAAGATAGCATCTTGAAATGTGCCACATAATTCAAGGTGAGAAGTCTTCCGTTAACGACTATCCGGCCATAGTTTCATAGTTTTCAAATCGATGTGTGTTTGCAGAAAAGTGCACTTTTTCGAATTTTTGGTCGGTAGTCAACAGAGATAGCATGACGCTACAGAAATGGATGAAATGCGAAAGAGGACAAATCGAACTCGAAAATGCTCAGGCGCAACTATTCAGGACATTTAACTAATAGTACTGCTTCAAATAATTCCCAAGATCGACTTTCTATTAACCACGGAATTGGATTATAAACGTCTCGCTTTCTTTCTCAGCAATCAGTCAGCTGCTTAGGAGAAGAGCCACTTTTTTGTGGGCTTTTTTCTCGACATCAGTGTATGTCCTCAGTTTACCACATTGAGAAAACATCAAGATTATTATATTTAAACCAATCAACTATTCAAATACTGCTGTGATACGGTGTACTTCTTCCGAAAATACACGACATTACAGTTCAGCGGTGATATTATTGCCTACAAATGTTATAATACCTTTTCAATCGTAGAATAAGTAGATAGAAAAAGGTAGAGGTTTTGACTAGTGGAATCACTGATGATTGCTTGAGTTGACAGGAGTTACTCAGATACGATTTGAGAGAGTAGCTGAGTGATGTTTCTAGACATTCACGTTTTCAGCTGACTAAGGAAAAAAGAAGAAAAAGGTGAGTGCAGCGCAGCGGTTGGAGGGGCCCTGCAATACACATAGGATCGATCCCCGCTCTCCAGTCCCACCAAGCTGCCCATCCCTTCGGGGTAGGCAAATTGGTACCAGACTTGTCTGGAAGGATAGCAGCACTGGCTCGATGCATAGGTAGGCCGCCGCGAGTGACTGTAAAGGCCGGATATGCACTTGACCACCTTCAATGATAGTTAATGAAGCCGAATGCGTGGCGCATCCCTCAAGTATTGATCAAGACAAACAGCTTTATCCTTTCATACTAAGGAAAACCGTAAGACTGTATTGGCAATATGTCATGCGACTTGCACGTCTAGAAAAGACGCCAGAGGCCGCGCAGAATACGACAATTGGTGTTCAAACTGTGATCGTAGTCTACGTTCCTGTCGGGGACCACTCAAGCGGCTCCGCGACAGTCATTTTCGGTGACTGCGATGGGCTGTTATGTTAGGAGGGTAGGATGTTTTCCAGCCGAAAGAAGTGGACAGTGTTTTGACGGCCGTTCCCTCATAAATCACACTACTACAGCTGCACACACACGTTCCGCTCGTGGAACGCCCCCGATGAAAATGTCCTCGCAATCAGTGCTCGTGCATTTGATTTCGCTCAGACTCGAATAGCCGAGCGAACTACTACCGTGTCAACGATTTCTCTATGCATTTTTCGAAGCGCTATTCTGTTGGTAGTTCCAAATTGTCATAAATTCACGATAACCCTGCTCTCTGCTTGAAAATCTCGTAAATTACGCAAAAATTCTCCATCTTTATTGTATAAACTCTCTCTCAGAACAAAACTACTCTCGCTTTCATCTGCCCGCTGAACGAATGACGATGAATATGCAAAGTACTGAACGAAGCCGGGCACCGACTATGTCATTCATTATATGGCTACAACATCCGAACACCATCTATTTACACCACTAGTACAGCAGTCCTATATTCAACAAGCACGAAAAAATCTGGTTGTATTTCTAAAATTTCTAGAAAACTCTGTAACGATTTACCAACTACTACTATCTGCTTTTTTACTACATCTCCAATTCTTCCTAAGCTAGACAGAACTATCCGCGGAGTTGGAAAACCAACAACATATCTGAAAATAGCAACTCTGTTAAGAAGCTGCTTTGTTTCCAATGCGGTTGAAATTGATGGTATTTAGCTGACTAGATTGCGCGTCAGTTTGGCTGACCTTTCCATGCCTCAAAGAGGGCGCGATCAGTCGAAACGTCAGTTTTTGTGGATAAACAAATAGTATAGTAACAGCCTAGTCCTCAGCAAGCAAGAGAACAGTCAATTAACAATATATGTGCAAAAGCATCCCAAATGTTTTATACCTGAGTACTTGGCCCGGACGTACGAGTACGGCGCATGATCGTCGACTATCAGGAGATCTTCTGTTGGCAGTGAATGAGGAGATGAGGAGTTGAAGGAGAAAGAATAGTAGAGTGCAGGAGAAGACAAATGTCGTCTGATGAGCAGCACGGCGGCTAGGATGGCGCACACGACGAGCGCTGCGCTGGCTCGCGGCCGCACAGCGAGCATCTAGGATTAGCAGCGACGCACACCGCACACCGCTGACCACCGCAACATCGCAAATCCTGCAAGCAGTACTACTTTCAGTACCTGGTACCGACTGATGGCATCGGTTGCTCATTGAATGTCAAACACTTAGCCCTTGAACATCTCGTCACCGCGACAAAGCCGAGCTCTCTGCCTATGTTCCTTGTAGCATCTAAGACTAGAGGCTTACAGTTCAACGAGCATCAGTGTTTTTTTTACCCATCGATGACGCTTATTCAGGTCATTATTACTTACCAAGTCTCTAGTGCTTGCCCAAAAATGGATGAGAAATAAAGGGCAGAAAATGTAACGCTGAAGGGTCGCCAGTTGTGCCTCATTATACTTGACTACATCAAATGATAGTTAGAAACTGGTCCTATCCTGCACTTAAAGATTTTCGCTCGATTTTCAGCTTAAGTTTAAACAATCTACTGTTAGCCATCTGTTCCTGCTAAGGGATACTTCACTTTCTCCTAAGGTAAATTTAACTACGTGATTAATGCTTTAAGATGTGAAGTAGGACTGTAGAAAAAAGTAAAGTGTTCCTAGAAGAATGGTGCGGTGTTGGCCTGAATATATCTGGATCTAATCTTAGAACAGCTCATCTCACTTTGCATAAGAAATATCGAGTGGTTGATGAGATCGGTTGTTCACAAACAAGCAGTCCTACGTTCCACAGCGGTCTGTGATGCTCTGATGCTCTGATTGTGGACTACAACGAATAGAATGGAAGTGACTAACAGCTACGGAACACACAGCACTCTGAAATAGAATGCCTTCAGTTATGGATGGATGGAACAGATGGAGCAAGACGGAAGTAAGGTAGGTAAACACTGAGAAAAAGCTGAAAGTGTTAAGAGTGTACCAGAAAGAGAGCCGGCGGCATATGAAAACAAAGAGAAAACGAGGTTATCTCATAGTGAATCCAGAAAAAATCTACACGGAAGCCTTTCGCTTTGTATGGTTGATTGAACGTTTACTCACAGCTATCAAAACACGATTCCATAGACTGTTCTATCTCTTAAGCTTATTTTATCCCTGCTTTCCTGCCCACAAAGTTGGTTCTACAAACATGTAGTTGCGTTCAACGTAGCTTGGCCGGAGCTCTTTAAAAAAATCTTTACGAGTAGACATCAGTTATGCTTGCAGAACGAGAACTAAAGGATGTACTTCGTTTGATGAAAGGAGAAACATTATTCTGAGAAATCAATCATTTCGTAACTTAAAAGTTCTTCTTTTTATAAAATTGGGAAGAGAAAGTGAAAGAAATGTGAGGAATGCGATGCTACAAACGATGTTGTAGTGCACAAACAGCGTATGGGTCACGCTGATCGCTGATCAAAGAAAAAGCTGAAATTCAACATCTCGGCGAAGATGCAATTAGAAAAACAAAAAGACAGAAAAAGCGTGATGAATGAAGACGAACAATCAGAATGCGAGACGCCATGATTAATGTAAAGTCCATGAAACGAGAAAACAACGCGAATCGTTGGATGAAAGATGATGTGGTTGTTCGAAGGAGACTAAGAATGGCCTCGAGACGAATACGATCGCAGCTCCGTCAATCGGAGGGACACCGCCTCCTCCAGAAGAGAGCGGACGGGCGCACGGCCACGACCCGACAAGCAGCACTCTCAGACCGCTTAGGTGAATAAAGGCAACATCAAAAAATCGGGCATAAGTCGCCAGCACACCATAGCCCACAAGAATTGATTTCCATTCATAAGCAACCAAAAACACCCCTCCCCTTCTAGGCCTTTCAACTTCAAACAAGCATACCTCAACTCATAGCGAACTTGATCATTTGCAATGAATACCATTAACACTACTACAAATGTTTCATATTTTAGATTTATTCATGCAATGCATGAGTACCCTTCTATGAGTATGTCAAATTTTCAAACTATCAAATGGATCAGTTGTCATAAAGTGCTTTAACGTTCGTGAAACATCAGCATCGGTAACTATGGGTTGAAAATAAAGTGAAAAAAGAATGAACTTAAATGGTCATTCGAAAATAGCAGTAAAAACAGAAAAAATTTTAAGATATGAAGAAAGTTGGAAGATAAGAATGAAAGTGACAAATTTGGCAGGAGGAAGAAAAAAGCGACCTCAATAATGAGATGAAACTGGTGCCAGAAGGGAGTAGTTCGTAGGCTCAACAGACACCACCATTTAAAAGAAAAATAACTATGAAAGACTTCTAAATTTTGCAACAGTTGGTTAGTGGAGAACGGAACAAGAGCAAATGTACGAAATCGACAGACCATACAAGCAGAGATCGGCGGCCACTTCCACTCCAAAAAGCGGTAAAAATAAAGGACATCGACGACACGTGTGCCCTTTGCATTTACACGAGCCTATTGTAGTTAGTTAGTGAGTGACCCTGTTAATCATAGCGTAACCTGAATGGGCTCTAGCAGTTCCCATTCGTCTCTGTCGCGTTCAAATGCATTCTGCGCGCTGGAAAGCCTAGGAAGAGCACGAAACTTTTAGCACAAGGCATTTCATTATCATTATTCAAAAGATGGTGTCATAGATTGTTTGCAAGGTTTTGTCGTAGGAAGTCGAGCTGCTTTGTTAGTAAAATCTCGTTCTTGATAGTTAAGAAATTCAAGTATGGAAAAAGGCATAACCAAATAGCCAAGCTATAACGAGATTACGAAAAGCGAACAGAAAGAGGAACATCTGTAACGGTGCAGTAGAAGACGACAATCACTGGCGACTATGCGATTCTGACCAGATATGTGCCTACTTTTTCGTTTTATCAGAATCACTAAAATTATTAGCTGTGAAGAGAACCAGCAGTTCTAGTTTGATTCCTTGATTGCGGTCTTTCCTACAGTAGCTTTTCTATGGCGGGAATTCTTTTCGGTGCATAAAAAAACAGTACGTCAAAGCAAGTGCAAGTTCAAAAGTGCACTTTTTTTTGAAAGGGCACCGTGATTAAATATGAATCTCGAATCCACAGATGCTTAGAAGTTTCGAATAAAGAAAGCAAAATATAGGCCGCCAAGGTATTTTTAATACACCAAGATATCGTCGAAGTTGGCAACGGAAGCTACTAAACAACTGTGACACAATCGCTACAATGTGTATTGGTTTCAATGCGTATATATCCGAATACTTATTCTTTATCCTTTATATGTCCAAGAATAAGTCGCATTTTCTACATTGCTCAAAGAAATTTCAGCACATAGTGAACTTTATTAAGTGAAGTGAAAAACTACTGGAATCAACGGACTTTCTTCGATGAGAACTACGAAATTTAGAAAAATACGAAATAAATTTAATTATTTCTCTCGAAGTTCTTATTCTTATCATAACGATACACCCTTCTTTGTGAGCCAACAAGTCGTTCTTTTCATTCGTTTTTCGTCAAGCATTACGTTTCGGACAGTGAAACGATTTGCAGGTCGGGTTTCGTTACAAGCCTCAACGCGACAATGTCTCCGTCTCCGTGTTGCGGACGAACACGGATGATGTCAATCTTGTCGTAGAAATTATTTTTTAAAATTTGGAATTTGAACGATTACAAAATTAGCAGGCTCGAAAACAGACAATTTTACAAAAACTTCCATAAGTCTGTTAGGTTTTCAATGCTTCAATTCTTCCGGTTATCAGAAAGCTAACGGCAATTCTCAGTAAGAAAACAGCATTGTGGCGAATGTACAAAACACACTACGTAAACTTTTAAAGAACTACCTTTTATTTTTTATTTTTCATGAATCGATGACGTGTTTTGTGCGGATTCCTGCATTTACTTCGTTTTTGACGTCTCCCATATCCACTATTCACGAAGATCTTCGCATTTACCCGTTTTTCGAGCATTTTTAGTCCTTTTTACGAGTTTCGTTCAATGCTGGTCATGCCGGTTCTTTCTGGAAATCAGGACACAGCAGTTCGAAGACAATTCTCGATGGTATTCATTCCCCGACCCCTGAAGGACGGGAGATTTGGTTGGCCACGTGCTGAATCGAACTTTGGTCTTGTGCTTACTAAACAACTACTGAACTCTCCTTGCTCTTTGTTAATAATAAAAGGCAGAACCTCCCAACGGTTTATTGCCTCATCATGACTGGGAGGTGTTCCTGGGTGTCAAGCTGCGATGTAGATTGTGAGGTTCATTCTCCTAGCTGAGCTCCCCAAGCCGAAAAGGAGTCCGAAGTTTCCATCGAGAAGCCCAGCTAAGAATAAACCAATACTAGGATCCACCACCGCCCTGGTATCCAACTAGTCGCATGGTGGTAAACATCTTTCTCATTCACAAGTGTGGCAACTGCCTGGCATGGTTGCGACCTGACGAATGCTTCGGCTAGGTTTACCTCAGGAGTCTAGGGAACCTTAATGGATAACAGCAAATAACCTAAATGGAAATCGCTCTGAAGCCCGCACAATCAGTGATGACCGCCTATCCATGTGTCCAAGTAAATAAGTAAGTAAGTAAAAGGCAAAAAGGGTTAAGTGAATCAAGGATTGGATGCTCCCAAATTCTTTTGGTCCAAAATAGGCATCCCCATACTAATCATTTGCCAAAAAATATCTGTGTGATAATGTTTATCGTTTTTAGGAGCTACCAATAAATTAAGAGCAAAAACTAGAGTCAAATTGAGAAACAAAGAAAAGTTAAAAAGAAATCTCAGCGAGGAATACACCTTGAATTGGTAAAATAGAGGGATGCGAGAGATTTCGAACGATCTTGTCCTTCAGTTTTATTCAATATGCTATCTGCGCCGTTTCTGACTCTCGCTTCATGGCTTAGTTAACAAAAATATGATAACATATAGATGGTGCGGCAGCGAATGTTTAGGTCACGAATGTTTTCTAGGATTCGTTTGAAGTGGTGCGTTTTCCACAGAATATGTGTAAAATTCTGAAAGAAAATGATTGATAAGGTGTGTGGATTGGACTGAGTGAGGTAGGAGTTCCTTCCCATCAAAGCTGCCGCTCATTTCTGATCCACCTGACGAAACGGCGGATGACCTCAGAGGGAATGCTGCTCCGTTGCCGACACAACGTTACAGTAAACGATTACTGCCATCGAGACAATGATGGGCCGACGAATACACAAACTAGAACTTGAAATTCTATGAACCAAGAACATTCATAAGAATAGTGCATAGTCGTTTTTATAATAAAGTAGCTGAGATTGCGAAGAAACGATCGTTGGAGTGACTTCTAGAACTATATTTCCGCCACTTCTACTTTTGTGATCGTAAAGTCATACTCCTTTCGTCTGAAATTGGTCCCAACTAAACCATAGTCTCACATAATCCTTTCCGTAAAGATCATAAGACTGCAGCATATTTTTGAGCAGGCAATCCACAAGAGGCTGCGAATCGGAAAGAGTGTACGAATTCTGAGCGATTAATGTGTGGCCGGGTCGGTTATAAAGTAGCACTAAAACATGGAGAGAACTTTTCGAAAAACCAAACGATGTATCAAATGGATATGACAGATTTAGAGTGCGGGATGGGTCATTTATCGTGATAACCGCCATTTGGGAGCGCTCTACGCCAACGATTAGCATTTTTATCGCAGTGCACAAGTTCTGTTCATTCGAGGAATGTGAGAGCTCCCACTTCAACTAGAAGGACTACCATCCCGCAGAAAGAAATCACTGCATGGTAGAAAATCTATTAGCAGCTTGAGATCAACGACGGTGATACGGTGACAAGAAAAGGGAAACCTTTTGCGCACACGCAGGTGGCAAAAGATAATAGAGAGAAACGTAGCAGTAATCTTGTACGATACATAATGCAGTGGAGTAAGAGTGTTGTCGGAAATGATGATACATAATGAACGGATGATTAAATGACGCCACGAAATAAGCGGCGGTGGAGCATGTACTGAAGCAGAGAAAAAATTGGAGTGCCAAGGAGAACAATAAAAGAGAAATATCGTGCTCAGAAAACAAATGAAAAATGAGGAAGCTGGATTATGGTAAGGGAGACGAATGTTTTCCGGGAGCACAGGGTTAGAACCCGTGTTTTCACTAATAAGCACCACTATTAATTTAGAACTAATGCTCCTCAGTCGTAATCGATATTCTCTGAATACACATACATATATATATATATATATATATATATATATGTATATATATCAAGTCGGAGTTCTCCACGAAAAGCACAGAAGAAAGACATGATGCTCAACGAGTCCCCAGAACGAGCAGAATCCACTGGGCTACTTTTGCACGCGACAGGGAAAAATGGAAGATTTACTGGCGTCCGCTCGAGTCACTCGTCGATCAATGGGACTACCTACAGACAGGTGATATATATATGTATATATATATATATATATTCACTTGTGTAATCCCCTCACTTATATGTTACCCAGAATTTCAACAGATTCTGTATCTACGAACAAAACGAAGTCTACAGCAGAAGCATCTAAGCTGTCATGGCTTCGATAAATGAACTTCCTAATTATTTGCCTGGTGTTGCTTAGGTGTTTTTTGCAACGTTTATTGTTCAGACGTTCGAGCAGCACTCAGTATGTGTATGAGCAACAAATCTTCAATTCATACAGACTATCTCAACGGACGCTGGTTGTAAGTCAGCGAAACTAGTAGAAAATGTGCTGGCATATGAACAACACGTAGTGTCAGGTCATCGAAGAGTCGAAGTATGTTTCATTGTTCACAATCAATCGCCCAGTGTACTACGTGCTCGAAGCTCATCCTTGTCCACTACGCTTCCACCAACAAAAAGGTATAAAATCGCTCAAAAACCAAGAAAAAAAATGTAAGAAGGCGAAAGATCACGGAGTGGTGGCGTCCGAGACGACGGCGTTCGTCGGCCCTTCTTATGCCACAAACATCGTCTCGTCAATTGTTTCGCCTTCCAATGTTAGCAAAACACCACGACGAAGGTGCAACCCCTCCGTCTGATGAACAAGTCACCCACGAGAATTCAGTTTCCCACATTTCACAGTGCTTTCTGAGTTTGCGACATTCTCTGGTCATCGCTCACAATCAGTGCGCAGAATTTCTGGCTAGTATATTGAAAGCGAGTCATTAAATCACGTTTTTAACCCTTTTTTTCATGGTTTCAAAGGAACATTGCAGAAAATCGTTGCTGTTAAATTAATTATTTATTGTTAAATTATCTAATTAACTAAGTTATGATTAATTATTATTAAATTAACTATTGTTAAATTGTATAATTGTTTCAGCTAAGAAAAAAGAAAAAACGACGCAACAAACAACGGCACTGGAGATCTGAGTCAATAGTACAGTATATTCAAAGATGTAAGAAAAAAATGGAACCCATCAAATGTTCCAATTGCGAAGCTTCGCTTCAATGATGATAAAGGTGATTGATAAACCAATGCTTGATTCTTCGTGGAGGCACGTTCAGTGATCTCAACGACCTCTGATGAGTTGAAGAAGCATTTACTAAATTTACTAAGAAGCAGCTACTTGTATTGTGGTGTAAGTCTATACATATATTGGTTGTGCCACTAATTTTAACTGAAGATCAATATGTTACATATTATTGCAAATTTAATTCTTCAAAGTACTGTTATTATCACATGAAAAGAAAATGAGCTGAAAGATTGCACGCCGTTCCTAATGAAAGTGCAAGTGCTTAGGGCTTAAGTGAAGAGTGACCGTTCGCCGTTTGTAGGAATGATAGTAGCACAGCACTTTACTGATTGTCGGTTGGCTTGTCTATGAATAAACTTTGCAGTATGCCTCGTGGAAATTGGAAATTCTAATTTTATGTCCTTTTCAGTTTTCATATGGCTACTTGGTACTTGGCTAGATTGCTTAATTCAGAAGAAATCATTACACACAAGAAGGAGGTCAGTCCATAGTCAAACTTGCACTGTTTAGAAAGGCGGGTTATCAATTTTGCGCTCACTTGATCTCTTTAGAAACTTCTAAAGCAAATTAGATGATGAAAAGATAAGGCAATACCTTTCTCGAAAGTACAGATGTATTGGGTAAGAAGAAGTAAACTCATCTTAACGTACACTACAGTGAGTCGATTATTAGGGATGATAAAGATCGATCGCACGACCCGCTAAACGAGGATGTTTCAAAGGTCAGTCCGACCAGGAATAAGACAACAGAGAAGGAGAACTGTCAAACGTTTGTGTTTCTCAGTGGCTTCATCTAAGCTCGAAGTAGTATTTTGATGAGACTTTGAACTTAAAAAGCTTTGACTACATAGTGAGAACAGTAAGTCGCTAGACGCTCAAACGTTGCCAATGAGTGCTCAAAATGCTTATCAACGAGTCTTATTCCAGAAAAAGTACAAACCTTCTTTACATAAAAAAGCTTCCGTCATTCTAAACAAATATGGCAAACACATTGAATGAAAATATAAGTACTCGATCAAGAAACATAGTGAAGAACGAATAAAAATCATGAAGAAGACTGTTACAGTAAGCCACATTCAAGGCGAATTCGAAAATGTTCGGCGAAAAGTGGCTAAGCGGCTGAGCTCTCTATCACTCCCTATCAGCTCTTAGTTCTCATCAGGATCCTTCATGCCTGTCTCAATTATTTTACGCATAATAACACTATCTTTTACTACTGATAGGTAAACAGAAGAATACAATGAATCCAAAAAATGTCATGACTGCTTGTACTGATCAAATCTCCAGAAAAAAACCGTACAAACAAGCCATGCAAACTCGGATACGCTGGAAAAATAATGAATTCTTTGGAGCACCTATGCATTATTATTTAAAAAAGATAAGTCATTTCTACTTTAGTGGCCTAATAAAGAAGTTCCAAAGACAAGTGAAAGAATAAGCGATAGAATGAGTAAGCTTGTCAACGTTTGATGGGACATCCTTATTTAAGCCGGGAACACAAATTAGCTTTCTCCCAAACTCTTCAGAACCTAACCTAATATTCAAAACACTTTTAAATCCTGTGCTCTCCTTTTGGGAAGAAGCGCAACTTGAGATGGGTTCATTAAAGAGATTGGACCCAGTGATATGACTAGGACCAGCTACGATCGAGTAGCTGAATTGCGGCGAGCAATATGATGGTGTACTTGATCTGCGTCGCCCTCATCCACGAGGTGCATTGTGCATTTTTTTATTGCACGGTGATATCTACTGCTGCTGTCGAGGTTTGTCGTCGCGCTAAGAAAACACAACATAATCGCCGCGATGGGGGTGACGACAGCGAACGCAACACAACCACAACTACTCCGCTTGTTCCACACCCGAATCGAACTCTCCGCTCCAGTCAAGACTCCCATTCAAAATTCTGACTTCGGAAAAGGGAATACGAATGAAAAAAAACATCCCAAATTGGAGAAGAACTCGGTTCCGCTTCAGAGCGGAGGAGATCTTTGAAGTTCAAGTTGGTCTTCAGTAGAATATTCTCATACTAGAATAGACCATATTATGGCGAAGAACCAGCTTTGAAAGTAAATTTAAATAATATTGTGATCTAAAGATGGTGAATGTGTTTTCATAGAGCAATATGAATTGTTAGCAAACGGGTTATACGCCACACATACTTTTGAACGTGAACAAAATTCGAGGCACCCCGGAATACTCTGAAAAGTATCTCAGATCTGCGGCCCAGTTCCACGTATCGCTCTTGAAGAAGAAACTTTCAGAGCAAAGTGCAAGATCCGTGTCGATGTAGTCTTCAAAAATGACATCACTGAGGTTTTTGGAAACATCGCTCAGAGTCAGAACAGTGGACAATCAAAAATTCAGACCCAGGAAAAAGTTGTCTGCGTTAAATAGAAGATCGAATAGTGAAGAAGATAGGAACAAAGACACTTCTAGTACTTCAAAAATGTGTAGATACATATCTAAATCCTAACGATCTAAGAAGAACTGACAGCGTTTTGCTTTGAACACAATTTCCTTCACATCTAATAAAGGAGGAGGGAACCGTTTGCTTTGAACACATTTTGTTCCAAGTCTTATAAGGAAGCACTTTGACATTTGATTGGTTTGGAAAGCAACTACTGTTGATTGCTAGGCGTAGAATAAATATGGTCAAAACTTATTTTCAAGAAGAGTAAGCCGCATAAGAGTGAATTCGAATGGTACGCGCTGCGTCTGTGCTCTCCTCTCAACACCGGCTCTCCTCGTACACGGTGCATACGGAAAAAATGACACATGCTACATATTAGCATAAGATCCGTGCAGTCCGTGGTAAAGTGTCTCACGAACATCACATCATTCTACAAGACCTCCTGTTGCTGGAATACCACCAGCTAGATGGGCGCACATTCCAGGCAATGAGCAAATGGCGAACCAGGAACACGTCGACGAGCAGGACCTCGGCCGAGGTGTGTCAACGAGGTGCAGTGAGGTGGCGGAGTTGGCGTAATTGTTTAATGAGACATGTGCACGCACACAGAACAAGGTCGTAGTTGTGGTCAAAGAGGGCGGGGCAGCTGCGGGGGCCGAAGGAGGGGCCGAAGGAGGGGCCGCGCGGGCCGCCGCACTCGGGCCGGCAACGCTGGCCAGCTGCCGCGTGTCCGCCGTCCGCTCGCGGAATTCAGATTGCCGCCGAACATCAGCTGGTGTTTATTTCGTTCAGATAAGGTCATTTACATGCCCATCATTAATCTACTTGTTCTTTTTTCGCCTCCTTTATTGTTGAATTTGACTATTTATTCCACCCTCTCACCAAGATGGTAACAAACTTTCTCCACGTCGAGTGGTTTCTTGTGGATCCGATGAGCGAACGACCATATTTTAAATCTCATCGGTTCTCCACTTAAGTTCGGTTTTCAATCAGTCGAATCGCAGAGTTAGAAAAGGCTGAAAAATAAAGTCGGAAAAAAGTATGAACTATTTGACGGGTCAGTGAAGAGCGAGCGAATCACCGAGCACGTCCTTCAGGCCAGATGTCACGATCACGGTGACGGCACCTGCTGACGATCTTTATTTTTTGTGTCTCGTCGATGTCACTCAAGATCGCAAGTCTCTTCGAAGGCGACCAACATCTGTACTCAATAAGTGCCACAATGGTGTAAATATCCTTTCGCGTAAACGCGACATCCAAACCGCTAGAAATGAAAGTTGCCCCGCGTCGTCCCCTTTTTGGTGGTTCGATCTGATGAATAGCACTAAGCTATGCTTTATAGATAAAGCTACCGCACTCACACAATCCCAAAACATTTCGTCTGAGAAAATTTGAAAAGTTATGAAGCTTGTTTGCAGCTTGGAAGCATTTATGGGTATGCTTGCTTTGTTGGAAATAAGAGCAGGATAAAGGGCACTGCATTTTCGTTAGCCTGGTCGTTTGGAGCGTCATATTTCTTCTAAACCTATTCCGAAGTATGAGTATGCAGTATGAAACCAATCACAAAGAACCATGAAACTAGTGAAAATAGAAATTTCTTACGAAAAACAGTAAGTAGTGGAGTAACTGAATAGAAACGATTCATCCATTGTACAAAAAATATTTAAAATGAAGCTAGAAGGAGCAAACGAGGAGACGAGTGATGAACACTCTGCTTCCGAATTTAATACAGGTTGAATAAAACACTTGCAGTACTGAAAAATCTGTGGAAGAAACAAGAGCGACGCATTCGTATTTGTTGTGAAGACTTTATAACAAACCCAGCGAAAGAAGAACAGTCTAAAGTGGAACTAGTGAGAATTCTGTGCGAGCAAAATCAGTGAGACTACCAAAACTGATCATAATCCGGTTTGGTGAGCGTCGTTGGTCACGAAATATTCTACATAAACGAAAAAAACCTCTTAGAAATAAAACGAGTTGAAAAATGCAGAAATTTGATTTGTCCTGCTCGGTAGCAAGCTGTGCAAACCGACGCTGTGTAAGCGACATTGTTTCGGATCAGAGGGCAAATGATGACGAAATCACATTGACCGATCACGCCTTTTTTTCCAGAAAACTGTACGTCCTCACGGACGTCCTCCGACTCAGTGATTTAATCCGAAAAAAATGAATGAGTTGGAGACGTTTTTTAAGCATGCGGGAAAATCACATCCTGAGGACGATTTGCATCAAGAATGACTGAAGGAAATCATCAGTTCACATAGTAGTATTTATGTGTATCAACTTCAATCTTGTTACTTATTCAGTCCTCTCAGTTTACTCGATTCCCCATTTGTCTATTTTGAGTGAAGAAGCTTCATATTTCAGGCTCCGTTCTCTCAAGGGACATGGAAAGCACCACAATTTTCATATGAAGCCCCTTATTTTGAATGCGTGTAGCACAGTGGTTAGTGTCCTGCAACGCGCATGTGGTGGTTGGTTCCATCCTACGCTGGGCTTATCAAGACTTTCATTTCTCCGGGACCGCCAAATTTATACCAGGCTTTCTGGAAGGATGGAAGCACTGACTCGATACATCGGCAAACCACCACAAGTCATTGCATGCAGATGTGCATTCAATCACGTCTACGAAGTCTGATTAAGTCGAATGCATTGTGGATCTTGCAGAGAATGATCAACACCGAGCGCTTTATCCTTGTTCTTTAACCCTTTATTTTAACAGCTTTAACATACATAACGGTTGGTGCTGTTCATGATACTCGGCGGGACCCATACTTCACAAGTTGCCTCGAACCGCTCCCGACGTAAGTACTTCCCAATGGCATCACTGGTTCTGGTCAAATGAGTGAGCAAAATTCAATGTGAATATACAGGTAAACGCTGAATGGACTGAAGTCCTAGAATAAGTACGTAGTGGCTGTTTGTCAACTGACAAGTGAAGATGTCCCCACCCTTGCTATCAAGGATCGTCATTACTCGCCCAAGGCCGTTCATATGAGCAAAATAAACAGATTTTACTTGTGGTAGTGACCAAAATTAGTAAGAATGTAAATAAATGTAAATAATATAATAAATATTAAGAATTAGTAATTAGTAAGAATATAAATAAGAGTAGAATAAAATTAGTAAGAATATAAATAAATGTAAATAATATAAATAAATAATTCTAATAAATGAAGTTCTAGGAATGTGTTCCAAAGAATTGTGATTTCCGAAGAGACATCGGGATTTAAATGTTTAGCTGTGTTTGCGTTGGTACAGAAGGATTATTTCCAAAGAATTGCTTGAACATGTTCACAAGTTTGTGTGCAAATTTATAAAAGGGTTTCTATAGAAGTGGCGAAAGCACAACACAGTTGCTCTAAAGATGCGTGTCCTTTTCCTTTGATATTTCAATTGTCAAGGTCGTCCATCAAGCTGACAAAGAGAAGAAACTTCATCACTCTGGTCATGAAAGTGATTATTACTTCTTACCACACCGCAGACAATCAGTGACAACGATTTTATACCGAAGATATTAGTCCGAAACAAACCGTACGTTGGTGAATGGTGATTGGGAAATTTGGGTTAATGTTGAATAAAGGGGATGGGTACCGTGGCTATAGTGATGCTGTTCATCACCAGCACGGTGCATATACCACGCATCGCGCTCACCAAGATTCTCACTATATGAGGTGGAGACGCCGTTACCAGAGATGTCTGGGACCAGTTGACCCTCTACAACGTGGGGACGCCTCAGCATGGTTATCTCCGTTGAATATGCTGGTTTTACTTGAAGTAATATAATCTCCTAACTCGTATTCACCACCTATTCTTTTTTAAAGAACGGTACTCTGTGAAACACAACGCTAGGGATACTGAGACATGAGCAAATCCCGGAACCTCGAGTCAGCTTCGAATCTGCGATTACACTTCCCGGGCTCACGCGCTTTTCACCATATATTTTGACGCATACTACTTTCTCGAGTACATATATTTTTAACATCCTTTTTATATCTCTTAATTTGATTTTTGTTCATATTTCAGCAACAATACGGTTCTATTTGCCGTATTTCGCATCGAAATCTGCCATGAGAAAAGAATAAGTACTAAACAAAAAGTTAAATATTTTGATTTTGAGTGCAGCTTGAGGTTAACTGTGTTCAATGCCGATTTGTACTCCCCAGAGTATTCCCGTTGACGGATGATTGCGTATGGCACCACTATGGTAAAAGACTGGCTGGGAGAAAGGCAAAACGAGGGCTTCGGTTGGTACGGTGGATAACAAATGAGCCCTCGCTAAGGGTAATCGCGAATTCGAAGTCCAACTAAGACGCCGAGTTCTGTTCATGTCTCAGTAACCTTGTGGTCGAACTAATATAGTTCAACAACAGTTAAGATATGCCAATTTAGAGTCAAAAATGGTTATTATCTTCGTGTCATATGTATTTAAATGAATTCACCTGGTCGTTATGTTTTGAATAAGGTTGTGCATGACATAAAATTACAAGCTTCGGACCCAAATGGTGAAGAAATTGACTTTGCTCGATCTGTTCTTGAAACCATTAGGTATTGAACCCTACGAGTAGAATTTGGCGCATTCGTGTTTGCTTAATAGCATCATGTGTTCTACGTTAGCTTTTAAAACTCCAGAGACTTATTATTGACCTTTTAGAGAATGTTTGTGAAATACGAGTTTTACAGCACCAATGCAACCGGTGTTACGTGGTCAACACCTCGTAAGCGACATTTAAGAATTCAAGGTTCCTAAATTCTCACTATACAGTAGTTAATCTAAATTATAAAAAACCCAGGCATTATAGGCAAAACATTTCAAGATAACTCTGCTATCCAATTCCTAAGTCTCTTAATAGAAGATGAGCTATACCGCACTATTTTACATAACATGGCGAGGTGATATCAGAGTGTCTGCAAGTCCTGCGAGCCTAGACCTTCACAAAAACCAAGATGTAGGAAGAAAGCTTGTTCGAAGACTTGTACAGTACAGTTCATTTGCATTAGGTATCATTTCAAACCAAAAATAAAATATTCCGATTGCATGAATGCGCCTTCCGAACTCTGCTTTCATCTCATATTCGGCTTGCGCGCTTCTGGCCTATACTATTAGAATAAGACTAATACAATACTTTTATGTTGATACCAAAGCAACAACCGTCCTTAGTATGTATTAGATAACGACGGTGTATTCGAGCGAGTATCAAGCTAGAGTGATCAGTGTGACGCGGTAGAGTCACGTAGAAATTGTTCCGACGATGAGCGACGAGTGGTATGGGGCAAACATAAGATTACAAACTCAACCGGCAAATAACCTCTTAATTCGCGACGAAAGGCCGGTAACTCTGGCGTCGATAGCCAACGTTACAGGATACTCCAACACTCCTTCCCTCCCTCTCTGTTCTTGCGAATCTCTTATTTGCTAGTACAAGAAACGATCACAAGTAGGCGCTTACGCTGTCGGATGGAATCCTTACGTTTTTGGCCACTACTTAGGAAATAAATTGAGCAGAGAAACTGAAAGAGAAAAGGAGAAAAAGAGAGAGTGGGAGAGAGAGACATAGACAGTTTTGAAGCTAATATGCTCACCTAAGGTGCAAAAGCTGTTAGATATACTATGCAACAAACAAGTGGTTATCTGTCCGACCTTGCTCTGTGGGAGTCAGGCTTCCTATCCATTTCTTACGTAGTCTACAAATTGGTACTAGGCTTTTCCACGAAGTGCTCCATCCGATTCACATAGGCCAGCGAAGCACCCAGTTGTGAGGTTCTGAGAACGCGAAAAACGTAGACTAATCCCAAGATTCTAGATGAAATCAACCACATTTATAAAGTAGACACCAAAATACAAAGGCATTCGTGAATAAAAGGATGTGGAACTAGGAAGCCGAATGAATGATGGTATCTGCACAATATCTGATATAGTTTTACATAAATAAAGAAATAATAAAATGAATATAGTCAGCTTTCTTTAGTGCCTTGCTGAGACTTACACAGCTCGAGAATGCGGAAATTGTAGTAAACGACAACGATAACGCGATAGCACTTCAAAGGTGTTTGGAAGTAGAATACTAGCAATCCACGAATGTAATTCGCCGCTCGAAACACCGTTGTGCACATCACCAGTGTAAAATGTGCCGCATGAATATCCGAGCACTTTTTCCTCAGCGAAATGTTCTGCTTGAGTGCACCACAACCGAGATCAGGCAACCGACGTTCCGAAATGCCGGTTCGTCCAGACATCGCGGCTTGCTCGCCCTTGTCGTCAGCGCAGAGAGGAGCTCGCAGACCACTCCATATGAACGCATCACGACAACCTCAGTTCCTAGTTACATCTATAGCGAATCTTAACAGGGAAAAAAAAAACAAAAAAATACATTCATTAGACAATCAGTGTAGAAAATTTCGAAAGTAGTGCAAATTTGCAAAGATTGAACACATGCTAGATATAGCCTACAACTACAAAGATGTTCAGATATGAATAAAACTCGCAATTTCAGTTGGGCTTTCACCTGACGATTACCCTTACCGAGGGCTCACTTGCCATTCGCCAGATTAACCGAGGCCCTCGCTTCGCCTTTCTCGTAGCTCTTTTCTTTTTCTCAGCCCTTCCTATTGAAGGGTGAACACTGATAGGAGAGAGAGAGTAAAAAAATGGATGAGAAGAAAGTAATGCAAGATATTCAGATGATGTTGTGGATAGCACTTAAGGCGCCGCTATGGGTAATCGCCGGTTCAAACCCGACGCGATGCTTCGAGTGTTGCTGTTTCGGCATCCTTGTGTTTGCAGTTCACATCGTCGCTCTCATGAAAAAAGAATAGGCAGTAAATAAAATGTTAAGACATACTTGACATACTTTTAACATGTGGTCAAAGTTGTTTAAAGTGTTATTGTGAGACTATCGACGGCCAGATACAGTTTGGAAGTGCGGATAGGGTCACGGTCTTTATTTACTAATTAAAAGTTCTTTTGAGATCTAAACCAAAAAAATCTGTTGCACGGAGAATTAAAAAGCAACGGATTTTCTGATCCTCCCTTGCGCAATGAGTGATAAATAAACTAAGGAGCCGGCCACAAAATTACATAACCGACCGGAACAAGTTGACCTCCGAGTCAGTGACCGCATAAATGAGACCGGCTCACCATTCCACTCCCACCGGCGCCCTATTTGGAACTAACACGTAAGGAATATAAGGGGTTCAGAGCTTGTAGGTTTCAATTGGCTAAAGAATCTTAAACACATGGATTATCACCAAGAATCATAACAGATTTGTCCTCGATCTGATGTACATCTCATACGGTTGTCGTTGTGCTGCGTCGTTGTGCGCGTAATACTTACACCGTACTTTATGCCTATGAGGTTACCAGTTTAGATATTTTACTTAAAATGGAATACCAGCCAAGCCACAAAGGGTTTCTTCCGCAGTACTGCAGATATAAATGGTGGATGAGAGCTCATAATGTTTTCACATGTGTTTCCCGATTACTTTGTTGTGTACTGAGTGGCAAGGTGTGACCTCACAATGACTACAGGAAGGTTAGAGAGACATTCTTAGTAAGCCTTCTGTTTTAACTCTTTTTTCAAAAACAGATGAAAATAGTTGAACTTGACGTTCTTTTTTTAAATTTACTGTCTACTGCAATGTTCACGGCAGAGTATTATGCGAGCACTAGTAAATAAAAAATTAGCGGAGAGAAACGCAGAACAAGTGCCTCTGCGGTTCAGTGTGTAATGAGCGATCTCCCGGAACGGGAAATCATGGTTCGAGTTGGCCCGGGGTCCAAGTTTCGCGAATATCTCAGCACCATAATTGTTGAGCTTAAGTGAAGGAATAATTTTTATGAAGCGCTCACCTTCAAAAACATTTGGATCGAAAGCGCTAAAAAGATACCGAAGGAAAGAATCAACGAAGTGCTGGTTTGACCAAGGAGAAGCCAAAGAAGTATCGCGGTTGTTGCCGCCCACTTATCTTACCGTTTAAAAAAACTCTAAAGCTTAATTAAATTCTACGAAAAAAAGCGAAACTGAATATCTGCCCATTGATAAATGTATGTTGCTTGTAAGGACACGGCAAAACCTCTAAAAGCTGAAAGCCTTACAAGCTCTAAGGCTCTCGGCGGTGATCAATCCCAGAGAGATGTGCCATGCATTCGATTTCATTAACCATCGTTTGTAGGTGACTGAATGCATACCTGGCCTAAGAACACGGTAAACAAGAATGAAATAAATAAATAAATAAAAAATCTTCATGAAGTTCACTGTTGTTTTCCTGTAAACTCAATTTCATTGATATTCGAACTTTGCACTTTTAATGACAATTCTGTGAAAGTCCTACAATAAAGAGATAAAGTACGAGAAAAGAAATAAGCATTCGTCACTAAGAGGCATCGGCATTCAGTTTTTTAGGAATCGTTGTAAATCTTGCCATTAAGAAAGTAGCGATTTCAACAGCTGCATGGCTACACAGAAACTACGTCAAGGTGAATTGTGCACTGATCTTTAGTTCATTCTTCACCTCGGCAACAATAATTCTTGGTGCACATCTGGAGCGTTTTTCTACAAAGGTGGAAAATCGAAAAAAATATTTGTAAAAATAAACAATATTTGGAGTGGAGCTCATGGATAGTTTCACTGAGTGGAGAAGTCTCCTCTTTGAATTAGACAACACAATGAGAGGTAATTGTTCAGAGTTTAAGACTCTCCAATGACTGTCAGCTACAAGCTTTTCGAGCAAGTCATTCAAAGCCACAACATCTGCTTTCAGATCATAGAGGTGATGCCGTTAGTCGTGAAATTGTAGCGGTCCTAACGACTAAACGATGCACAAAAAATGACTATGAAGCTATGAATAAGTGCCCAAGACGAAGCAATACTTTTCGAAAAAGTACCGGTTTTGAAAAGAATAGCGATGAGATGAATAATTTTGATCAGATCTTTTGTACAAGACAATAGAAACAGTTGTCTGTTAGCCGTGGATGCATTGAAGACGCATGGCCTTCAACTTTCTTCGGAAAATAGAACCGAGCAGAGCGCAAACAAAACTCTTATAACCTTCTTGATTCCGTCGTTTTCATAAAGTATTATGTTAAAAATAATTGAACCTTACCGCACGTTTTTACCAGATGCCACCAACAGCAAGATAGACTCTACAGCCGTGATATCAAGGGTATGACCGTTTTTACAACCCACTGCGAGCATGTGCATAAGTCTAATTGCAGTTATCATTAAAATAGTTGAATGCTGTAAGAAGTTTAGCAACAAAGTCCTGAAAAAAATGATGATTCTATGTTTAGTTAGTCGTTGAAGCAATCATGCTAGCACTCAGTGCAAAATCAAAACCAATGAAACTGTAGCTAAAGATGTTGAGTGAGTGGAATGAAGCAGAGCTTCATTTGAGCCCATGCGAATTTCGGACACAAGTCTATTAGCTGTTTAGATGTCTAAATAGTAATATATAGAAATCGCATCAATGGGTCTGCACGAAATGCTTTCTTTCATACTGTATGTCTACACTACGATAAAGCCCGGGTGCCAATAATTAGCTTCTCGCTAAAAGTCGGCAGCAAAAATGAACGGGGTCATGCCGTAAATGTGATGCTCTTCTCGTCCTTTCTGTGTGCACAGCGTCTCCAGCATGCAACTCTGGCACGATCCGGACGATGGTGACCACTGATATCAGCTAGAGCTACTCCATGGGTAACGGTATTGTTCACCTTCCAGATGATAGTAACTAGGGAAGTAGCATTAACAAGATACTTAAGGTCATGGACTTCATCGTTTTACAGAAAAAAACATGTTAAAGATTGGATGCTTGTGAAGATGATTTCTTGAGAGCCAATAGGTAGACAATTCAGGTAAGCGTATAGATGGTGAGTTGCTGTGGATGTCAAACTGGCATGAATAATTAAGTAGTTTGAATGCGTGAAAATGGTCGACAAAGTGATGCGTAGTGATTATGAATAGCCAGAAACTGGTCGATGACACTATGATATTCGATAATATTCGTCATAAATGAATGCTAGTAAACTCACCAGGGAGGCTACGACTCCACGAAAGCAAACCAGTTTGCTTTCAATGGACGACAATAATTCTAATGGCTTTCTTTAAACGAAACAATGTCAAACAGCTCGAGCCGAGCTCGATTTCAACGTCTACCTCCGGCACCAAAATAATTCTGTCAGCAGGCGATGTTTGAGTGATCTTCATTTCATGCAAATAATGAGCAGATAACACGAAACAGGGCTGGTTATGCTGCTGACTACCAGCCGAAGGGAAATACAGAAAACAAACGAACAAGGATGATATGGCGGATGCGGTGTAGATTCATTTCGACGGAATATGGAATTGCTGGAATCGTTGGCAGGGTCAATAGAGGCTATTCAAAATGCGGCGGTGTTTTTTGTGCACAGCGCGCGTGTTCACAAAACACTGACCGATCAGAATACGAGGAATAATCAGCAATTTAGAAGTGGAAGAGGAAGAGAGAGAAAGAAAGGGACACAGGATGATCATCGTATGTCACCTTTCGATAAATCCACGGTTCACTGCTCTAATTCGAATCGTAACGAATAATAAATAGAATAATAAATAATAATAATAAATATATGTATATATGCATGTATAAAAAAGATAAAGGGTAAAGCTCGCGGCGTTGATCAATCACTGAGGGATGCGCCACGCATTCGACTTGATTAAGTATCGTTGGAGGTGGTTGAATGCATATCTGGCCTTTACAATAACTCGCGGTGGCCTATCGATGTATCGAGCCAGTGCTGCTATCCTCCCAGACAAGTCTGGTACCAATTTGCCGACCCCGGAGGGATGGCGGGCTGGGGATCAATTCCACGTGTGTGTCGCAGGGCACTTCCGACCACTGCGCCACATGTGCCCATATATGTATATATATATATATATATATATATATATATGAATGTATGTCTGACATAGCATAACATATATATAGATATGCAGATGTATTGACCAGTAGGTAATTCACACAAAGTGACTTTTTATGTGGCGAATAACAACGAGGAAGGAAAGACAGCAATTCCGTTTGTTGAAATGGAAATGGTTTCGATTTTTATTACTGCACATCACTTTTAATTATCATTCCACGAACTACTGTTAGAATTATTATTGTTAGTGGTCTCGCCGATATGGTTACATTCGTCTGCATAATTTTAGAACAACTACAGCTTTTCACCACAACTCATTCCTAATAGATGAAATTACTGACGGTAGACCTATAATAGGAAATTGATAAGAGAATACAGGATTGTAAGTGGTCTGGAGAAAATATAGAAGTGAAAGAACAGAAAACGAATGAATAGAACTGGCAAAGGAAACGAATGAGCATCGACTTTTTTTTGGAAAATCCTCGTCGCTCGTATTCGGTCTTATCGCCACTGATAAGCTTGGAATATGGCGCCACAACACGTCACTGAAAAACCAGCCAACTACTAGATTTCCCTTTTCAAAAAGACACTATCTACGACATAATAAATCTTTCTTTACCAATTTTCCGCATTCTATGTTTTTAAGATAAAACGGACTGGATCAAACTGAATACTGTAGGTGTTTCTGACTGGTGGCATAGTATGCAGTTCAACGAAGCTACAACAGCGAACGAGATTCTTTACTGTTCTCATTGCATCAGAGTATACGAGAGTTTTATTTTTGCAAATCAGAAAAACAAAGTACCAACAAACAAAATCAAACAGGACCATAGAAATGAAATTCCTCGCGTCTTCTGTCTTTATTCACCAGGAAACTGTAATCAAAAATAGAAAAGGAGAGATTGAAAGAATCAATCCCAAGGAAAGTTCAGTGGGAAAAAGTAGGGCTAACAACTCTATTCCACACTCTGTATATATGGCCAACATTATGAGTTACTCGCGATCGTAATTCAATAGTTTTTGTTCCGAATAAACAGGTGTTAAACAAAAACACAGTGGACCGAGTGCGGACAAGTGGCGGCAGTAGTTTCGGCGACCGAGCGCCCACGATGGTGGCTGATCTGCGTAGTAATGTGTCTCAACCGAAGATGAAGCTGACAGCTCCCGCTCGTATTGCGGCTGGAGGCACAAGCGATGTGGTGACAGCAAAATCGAAACTTAGGAAAAAATCGTGCTGTTACAACCAGGATGAGTGAAGACAGTGGCACCGCAAACGCCCTACGGTCACTTTCGACCACATCTACCTCGAAACCGGCTAACCGTCCGCCCATCTGAAGTGTACCAGACGGAGATTTGTCCCAAATTATGACAAAATACCTTTTACGAAAAACGAAAAAGTATGTGGAAAGCGGAAATGACTCATAAAGTCGTATTAATAAGGTTAAGCTACACCCACTCCCGTTAATAATTCGTTATCATAACAATGTGGTCAGTGTGTTCCTTCCACATCGTCATTGCTTTTTTGTGTTCCTTAACTTCATTAGGAGTAAAGAGTACATTAAAACGTGTTTTATTGATGAAGACCATTGGATTCCAAAAATTGTGCTTTTGAAAACGAGGACTACAGAACAGTATTCATGACTGCTCCCATTCTTTACATTATTAACGCCTTCCATACGACGGCATGTCGTTGAGGATGCTCAACACAGCTTCCTTTAAGTGTCTATAATTGGGAGCAAGCTGCACTTCTTATAGGCTGAGTGTATTCCGAAGAAACTGAGCTGCTATCGTATTCTGACCTTGATGGGATTGAAGTTGGAGACAGAAAGAACGACGAAGGAATACCACTGTGTGAGAAAATCGCGCGCAGCTGACGCGACACCAAACATTTGAACTGTTCGAAATTTCTTTATAGTTTCCACTCTCCAACACGAAAATCAGAATTTATTTAATTATTATTTAAACATTTTTTTAAAAAATTTAAATTTAAAAATTTTAAATTTAAAATTAAAAATTTAATATGTGGAAAACATCTCTGTGGCACAAATTTTATTATCTACCACATAAAATAGTGACAGGCTGGATTAACGGATGGTAGAATTATGGAGAAGATCTTTCTCATATTTATCATCCAGCTTCAAAAATCGTTTAACAGTTTTAAAATCACCGTCGACTTACTAGTATTGCAGACCACTAAAGATCAAATATCATTGCCAATCAGTTTCACTAATCCAGACTTCCTGAAACCACAGACCTTTTGAAGGTTTTTTTAGCAACAGATCTTTGCTAAAGCATCTTAAAAAAAGCTGTTTGAGCCACCGTAAATTTGACAGTTCTGGCAATGGCTCCTGTTGCTATGTTGTATTAGGAACGGACTCTCTCGTCGTTTGTTTAACTTGTGGAGTGTGGCTAATGTGACTTGTGGTTGAATGTTGATATGCAGACGGATTCGCCCTATTCAATGACAAATACCTGTCGCCGATGTCGCTGTTCTTGAACTATTTTGCTGATTTGCTGACAAATATCGTGGGTGCGCTAGGAATCAGAGAAGTTATGTGTGCTTCCGTCGGCAAACTACCAGAGGGTAACCACAGCTTTCATCTAACGAAAAATTTTTGCGCGACGGGATTCAGCCTTCGCTAACCTTGCACAGAAAGTTGTCTACTGGTGCATGAAACCCACTTTAACTGCACACGCAATGGGATTATTCAAGAGTCCCGTTTTTATTTTGCTAAGGAGCTTCCAAACAGACTTCAGAATGATAACCTCACAGCTTACGTTAAACCAATGCGACACCATCTTTCGATTTTTTCGCACTTTCAACCTGTTCCAGTACTTTTGAGATTGTTGTCGCATAGATATTAATAGAACTAGCTGAGAGACAGGCGAAAGGAAGGACTCGCATGGTGTGGTGGTGAAAGCCTCATTCCCCGGAAGGGGTAACAGTGCGTTCGTTCTCCACCGCAGACACCTGCGGTTCGTAGCTTTGCAAATATCTCAGCATCGCTGTAACTGTTCCCATTGTCCTTTTGTAAACACAACCATCCATGGATCAAACCGTTTCATCGTTCACATCGGCCGATGAAGTACTGCATTGTTCTCCAAAAAATAGCAACATTCATACTTTAACATCAGCTTGACGTAAAGCTTTTCGGTCTAACTGCATCGAACGTCTAAGGCCTTGTCAAAAAAAAGTGACCGCAACAGTGTCACTTCGAAAGTGTTCATCAAAGTGTAGGTATCGATAGTTGTATAACCTGCAAACTGGACAGTTTGGCGCTTCACTGTTTCTCTCCGTGGCACTTGGATGTTGCTTTCAAATATTATAAGCAAGATACCCCAACAATCCAGTAGTAAAATTATCATGTATAAAAGAGTTCTGAATGATTAGATGGCACGGTAACTCTCGTAAGGGAATTCCGCTCCAAACATTTCTTATTTTGTAGGCACACGTCCTACACACTTCGATTGAAAAGCTTTAGGGTATTTTTTGCTGTGATTCGAATCTCGCGATGATTGTATTTAAAGGTTATAGCATACTGCATAGCAAAAAAATTCAAATCTTCAAAATTGAGTCTTCCACCTGGAAACTTACGAAAAAATTCTGCTGATTAAAGTGGATGAAGTCGGCAAACACGGCTGGGTAAAGGTCTATTTCTTTTAGCCAGTTCTCAATCCGCACACTTCATTGCTGCGCAGAATGCCGCCACATGGAAGGAGGGGCACGGCCGCTGTTTGCTCTTCCAGCTTTGACGTAACTACGGACTCGGCCACGCCCAAGAAGAAATCCATAAGGACGGTATCGAAGAATAAGCGGGTCACGGAACAAAAGAGTACTAAAGGGTGTTCGGAAGCGACAAACACGACTGTGACCGGTTCAGCAGTTGAACGCGATTCATACTCACACAAATAAGCTCATCTTGTATAAACATATGTCTCGTAAAAGATCTGAGATCATTGCCTAAAATCTAAAAATTAGAAAAAAAAGTCTACATTTTCTTCTAAACTTCTCTCTGGAACACTAATTCTTAGCAATTTTCACAGAGCGAAAGCAAGGAAGAGAGAGAGAGAGAAAGTGATGATGAGTGAAATTCTGATTTGTTGGTCTACACTATGGAACCAAACCATGTCTAAAAAATACACGTCATAGGAAAATATGTAGATTCATAATAATTTAGCGAACATAAAAAGTATAAAGCTGGGCGTTGATCAATCCCTGAGGGATGCACCATGCATTCGACTTCATGAAGTATCGTTGGAGGTGATTCAATGCATATCTGGCCTTTACAATGACTCGCGGTAGCCTACCGATGTATCAAGCCAATACTGCTACCCTTTCAAACAAGTCTGGTACCAAATTTCCAACCCCGGAAGGATGGAAGACTGGGTGGGCCATGGGCGCGAAGACCGATTCCACGTTTGTGTTGCAGAACGCCTCTGATCACTGAGCCACACGCACCCTTTGAACATAGTTTGAGTAAATATGTAGTAGCTATTCAACAGAAAGTTCTCTTTTCTTACATACACTTCCCAAGTTCGAAGACAATTAGATCGTCAAGCGAAGATTAGAGTCAAAAATTAAGGTTACGAGAACTTTTGTTTTAATCACCAATTTTGTAATTATGGTAAAGTTTTGTATCTAAAAGAAAAATTTCAGTAATTTTTAAAAACAGAAAATTTCAAAAAGTTCATAGAGAGCATGGCAGATTTTAGAAATGTGAAATTATGGAGCAGCAACGAATTGTATTTGGTACGAGTGTTCTTGGATTTGATGCAATGCACGAATGTGCTTAACCACCACCAGAAAACAAAATCTGTACGTCATCTCCCGCTCGGAGTAATCCACAGCATCAAAGGACCATCGCAGATGTGAAAACAGTCTTGAATGTTTAAAATTTGTCCCATTCTTGGAATATCAGTGGAGTTTATAGATTGATGAATGTCGGGACTTAAAGCCCGTGTATAGACAATATTTTTGAGGAATACCTACAAAACAGAGACCATGCTTAATAAACTCAACAAACCGAGAAAAAGAATGGACTGCGCACAAATAAGATGAAGACCTAGCCCATTGAAGAACCCATAGTGTGAAGGTGAATAAATAGAATTGGATAGTTCTCTGAGTAGAGAACTCACCTCGGTGTGCCTTGGACGTTCAATTAACATGGAAAACAATACGAAAAAAGAAAACAGATAGAAGAAGAAGAGCTGTATTGGCCGCATTCTAGAGTCTCAAAGAAAGCACCGAGCAACTAATGGACTCAAATTCCTTGCTCACCTTTTCAACTCAATAGACTTCCCGTTACGCGGCAGAGACCTAGATTGATACTTCATCCACGTCAAGGACTCAGAGCACCATCCACAGAACGCCTGAACGGTGTCTTCGGAAATCTACCCTGCACTCACAAAGCCCATCCGGGAGGTGCATGTCAGATCATGAGAACCTACCTTATCTCTGGGTTCCAGGAGGATACGCATCGACAACGTGGCACAGATCGTACGGTGACGTAATAAGAAGAACAGATGGTAGATGGACGAAAAGAATAGTGAACTGGATTAAATAACGTCAACCATCTGCATTCGCAGACAGAATCAATCTCAGGGAGTTGGGATTGATCTCGTGGATGTCACCATTTTCGAAGCATGCGACTACCATGGGTGACAAGAGAGAAACAAGTGGAAATTACAGTGGGGCGCGCACCACTAATGATGAGGGCCATCGAAGTATTTGTTAGCCTATGTATGGACAGTATTGGCATAGTCATAGAAGGACTACTGCGGACTTTTGTTTGATCAAATTTAAGTGGTAGAAGCACATTCATTGCGTAGCCTTGCAAAAACGGCCCGCTCGCTGCAAGCTCAACTAGCCGATATGAGCCATAAATACGTCTTCTAATCTTGCAAGTGTTTCCCATTGAAGACACTTTCGTCCTCTTGAGGTCCTGTTTATCGTTCTCCTCGTCCATCAAACGTCAACACCATATCGACCTATCCTAATACTTGGCCTAAGGAAATAAGAGAATGATCGAAAGTGTGGATCGTCAAGTTGGATTTACTGCTGTGTTTTCGTTTAACTTCCAAAAGGACTATTTGAGTGTTTTGTGAACCACGCGTAAAAAGTTCAGCTACACCTCGCTATCCTATTTCGACCTCTTGTACTATTCGAGAAATCTAAATGAAAACATCATCAGCAAAAGAACGTTTCAACAGGAATATTTTGTCAGTGTTTTTATTTCTCTAAAGAAGACTTTACTATCGTTGTAGTGCGGTGACGAACGGTGTTGGAATGATGCTGTTTGCTTGTCGGACTCCATTTCTCTCGATGATAAAATAGACCTATTGAAAGAGAGTTGTGATGCCATTACATTAACAATGTGCCAATGTTTCTATCCTATACGGCTTCACTGCAAGTCGATCCTGAGAGGATGGAGATTGTTTGATTGAGCAAAACACCTCCTCTATTCAATAATAGTTGCGACAAAGGCACCTGCAAGCTACCATGTCTTTAGCGGGAGCTTCATTGTGGTAAGTACAACAGAATTCCTGCCGGTATTTGCTTAATCCGAAGTTCTTGACATGCCCGATAGTGTAATATAACTTATCGCCTTAGCCTATATCGCTTACATCGCCGAACGAAAGGCATTTACAAGAAAGTCAGTTTTTTCTAGTAAGCTTCCCAATAACTGGAGGTGTTTTCGTTCTCAAAGAACGATACTATGTGACTTAGAGGAAACATCTGCATTACACTTGGGAAAAAAATTTATTTAAGCTTTTGCTTTATGAATACTACAAAGGCCCGCAGTTGCTTGAGCAAAGATCACATAAGCGGAAACGTTAGCGAATTGGTAGTGAGATTGTAAACAGAAAAACGCTGAGATATAATTCGGAATTCCCGAAGTCGTCCGTACCACACTCGCGATATGAGGAACCCGCGCTTTAACGTAGCGAATGCTACAAATCGAAAAGCTCCGATAATATTTCCTTGCAACGGTTTTTTATTAGCTAGCTCCGGTAATTATCTCTGTATGCAGCTGTATGTTCTCTGGGAGCAAATTCTTATAGTCGACGTTGAATACAATTCGTGGTAGATGTATTGCAGAGATATCATGTCAATGGGGATTTTTTTCCTGCGGCCTAAAGCCATTCCTTTTTTATTGATCATGAATTTCAGTGCAATTTACTACTACGAACGGAAGTCAAGCGAACGTTTACCAATTCCATTTTGATCTTCTCACTTTCATATTCTCCTTATCAGCAAATTCACCTACTGCAAACGAGTACCACTCGATGAGACTAATGTACTTTTGACGTGGAGGTTATAGAAGAGAGATATGTTAACCCAAATAACAGGATCCGTTGCAGCAACGGGCAGAGGTGGAAAGAAGGGCGAAAAACTTCAAGCACTTTCAAAGGTTGTTTAAACGTTGGAAAAAACACTGCGTAAACCAAAGACATATTTGTGTGACAAATCAGTTTGAACTGACCAAAATAGGTTAGTGGCGATTTCATTGCAGCAGTGTTGACTGAACGGTTATGTGGAAGTGGACAGTTAAGACATTCCACTGCACTATTTTCGTTTCATAACGATGGGCAGAGATATGAACAGTAAGTTTGCCCTGTGGTTGTGAACACAATTATTCTTGTGGACAAAGATGGAACCACACGCAATGAAGTTTCATATCGGACACGATGGTTAGAGAAGTTTCCATGAAAAAAAGCTCATAACTTGATCGTTCTATTTGTCGATTTTCCCTTCAAGAACGAAACTCCGATAAAGTTTAGATAGCGAATGAACGTCGATGAGAACGGTGATGACAACTTTCAATCGCTCAAGTAGAGTTACGATGCGCGGTGATGACACGTAGGAAGGCAGGAGTAGAGCGGCGTACTATTAGAAAACTTCAGTGTTTATCAGTTCAGCATGTTCTGATTGCTATTCTTTGCGCTTGAACTGCATATTGGGAGAGTCCTGAAGATTGGCAGAGTTATAAGGGTAATATGAAGCATATATATATATATTACATAAAAATTTGTATTTAGTATTATGTTATTACATATACTGATAGTTGAGTAATATTGCATCTCACATCACACCCTGCCATAAAAAAAAGATGGGCAATGAATAAAAGTTAACGTGGTAGAGTGGTTCGTGCGATTGGAAATAACCTTCACGAGAAATCTCGCAGTCTCAAAAACCCTAGAAGATTTAACTAAGTTTTCTATTCGCGCCCATTGACCCGTAAAATTGCAGCTTGTCACCTGTGGTTTTCTGAGGTGGGTATCAAACTATGAACAAGTCCTTTAGGTTTCATACACCTCAATGTCTAGAAATCTTACTTCGTTACCGAAAGCCGCTGAATGTATTCTATTGTCTTCTTAATATCTTGATTGAAACAAACCCTAAGTGACTGGGGCGGGATTAAATTTGCTTCGTTCGGCCAAATATCTTTAAACATTCATTACCCACTAATTTCTTTGCTTATTCAGGCTTATGTATCAATTCAATCACGATGGCAAGTAGACCAAAATGTAATTATTGAAGTGCAGAAATTTGGAGCACACAAAACCATGTTAGTGAAGTCTGTACCTGTAGTAGGGTGCTTTGTTAGTCTGTTCATCTGCAAACAAAACATCCGAACTGTATGAAAAAGATATTAGCCGAATTTGTAGCTGTAGAGAAACGTTTACAAAAAGGAGAAGTCAAAAAAAAACTTTGGTTGAGCAATTTCATCTTGCGACGTGTTAAGGGAGATTTGAAAGATGCTTGCGAGGTTCTACTGTACACAACGTTAAATCAAGAGTAAAAGCTTGTCAGCTGGTCACGCTTCATTCTTTATCGTTAGAAAAGTCGGAAAAAACGGATAGTTAACATAGATTAAGACAAAGAGAACTAGAAAGATTACCAGCTGTCACAGTACACGAGGAATGATGATTAACAAGTGGGCTTTTCTGTGCCCATTTAAGTAAATAAAATACGAAACAACTTCCTAGATATTCTAGGGAATAGAAAATGAATGATATGGTGTGTCAAACCGAAACGTCTAAACAACGACGCATTTACATGAGCCGTTAGCGACTTGATTCCGGGGGATGTCAGGCGGACAGCAGGAAGACTACCAACCCGCTG
This sequence comes from Angiostrongylus costaricensis, assembly GCA_900624975.1. Lineage (NCBI taxonomy): Eukaryota > Metazoa > Nematoda > Chromadorea > Rhabditida > Metastrongylidae > Angiostrongylus > Angiostrongylus costaricensis. The sequence continues at coordinate 74,516 of UYYA01000015.1, read as the reverse complement.
CTTAAAGTTGTTGTTGAGAATTTTAGAACAAATGTGTGATGCTCAATGAGTCCCTGGAATGAACACAGGGTTACCTTTGAATGCAGTAGGAAGAAATGGAAACTTTACTGGCGTTTGCTCGAGTCACTTCACGACAAACAGGAGTACAGCAAAAACAACTGGTTAAGTGATTAAAGTAGGCAAAAGGAAATATGACAGTGCAGTTGGATTAAAATGCTACATTCCTACGAGATTTTCGGACCAACCATGCTAATATCAGTGCACTGAACACCCAATTACCATACGTTTCGATACAGAACTTCAATTGAATTCACTTGATTCTTCAAACATTTGTGAATGATCAAAGATGAAATTTAACCAGTTATTCACAAAGCTAAGCCAAATAAACTTCACGTAGGAATTCTTGCGGAATAGAAAAAAGCGGAAAAACAATAAAGAATTACCTTGCTGAACATGAAAGTAAATCATGAAAGTAATGACGACGTCTATTACAAAGATAAGAGGCAAAAAAGAGATACAAAAATTCAGCAGCTGTAGTCATGTGACGGCAGCTAAGTGATTTTGGAAGATCATCTGATAAAGGCCATAACTTTTAAAGCCGATATACTTAGGATTTGATTAAAACAATGGTGGGCAAACAAAGGTGAGCGAGCGCAGCGTGATAGAGTGGCCACTAGTAGGGTTCTCGTAGAGTGCAAATATAAGCGACTCAGAACCACTCACAGAAAAAAAACGGAAGGCACTACGGTCAGAGATAGACTCCGAGTGCTGCTGAGGAGGAGAGAGCTATGGGCGGAACTCGATCAACCAACGGAAACGATCAGTCGACGGAGCGGCGACAAATGTTCTGGCGGTTGCAGATGAAATAAAGGACAAGGCTGAACGACGAACAAATCATATTCTGGAGAATATTTCTGCAGATACTTAAACGTCTCCAATAACTTCACAGCAGAATTTAATGTTTTTTGATGTTTTTGATTCGTCCACCGCTACGAGGTGAATAAGTATAGTCCATCTGGAAACAGGCTGTAATACCACTTTCTAAAACTCTCTTTATTCAACAGTGGATAGGCCGATATCTATCAGAAATCTTGTCATAATAAACAATCGCCGAATGGATGGATAAGCAACACGATGATGTAAATGAATGACAATAACAGAGCACTGGAAGCCAAGAATTGGACTAGGAAAACAAAAGCAGTGGAGAAACGAAATGGAAATAAAAAGGGAAAGAAAAGAAATTGGAGAGATAAAACCAGGCAGCGAACGAATGCTTTCCTACGAATTCACGCTGATGAGCTAATTCGAGGTTGTTAATACTATTTAGATCCAAATTAGCCCTTGGGCAGCTTCAACTAGATTATAAGCTATTCATTTTTTTGTTGTGTAGTTCTAAGGATTGACACTATCTGCATAGCACTCATATAGGGCGATAAGACGATGCGACTAAAATTTGTCAACAATCTTATGTCAGCTTACCAACAATGGCTCATGAAAACACAGTAGCTTGTTGATGAGTACCGATGCTGGTTGGAAGTCGGTCGATGTTTGCAATTGCCAAACAGCAGGAGTTATCACTTGAATCGATCTGGACTCAGTAGATCTTTATCAGTATTTATCAGTTTATGTACCAGTGTAGAAAAAAAGACTATATAATGACGGCGCAAGAAGATTCGTTCTAATAAAAAGCAACGCACGTCTCACTCCTTCACCCGTCCTTCGTGAATGGTTCATAGTGGATTGACGTGGATCCTCCGTCGTATCTAGAAGAGGGAATACAATGAGTTAACATTTTATTTGCTGCCTACACTTTTTTCATGGTAAGGTACGACGTAAAGTACAATCACAAAGGTGCTGATATATGAGGAAAACTTTGGACCTCATTTGGCCTTCGAATCCGTGATTAGGGTTCGTGTCGTTTACCACACCAATGAAGGCCATTGCCTTGCCTTTCGCTCAGCCATATTTTTGCTTTATCGGTGCAATTAGCAGCAAAGCTCAAACATTTTGATGTCTACAGCAGCTTCAACTTAATAATAAATTCTGATTTATGCTTCCCAGATCATTCCCATCGATAGATGATCGTTGATGGCATCGCTAGGTAGGAAACTGGCTGATAGAAAGACGTACCAAGAACCTCGGTTGGCGCGGAGGATAGAACGTGAACCCTCAGTGAGAGCAATCGCCCCAGTTCAGGCTCCGAGTTTTGCCCATCTCTTAGCATCCTTGTGGCTGTAAAGCAGCAAGAAAATACTTAACCTCCCTTAAAACAAATAGAGCGAATAGGACAAAAGTGAGTTTTTCATGGTTTGTTTGATGAGAATTGATTTTTCGCCAGATCCAATTCCTTCGAAAAATCTCGACTTGCTCAAAGCGATCTGCTTTGCCCAAACTGGACGAATTGACATGACCAAAATCTTCGTTCTATGGTTGGATTCCGGCAATTTTTCATGAAAATTCACCAAGCTTATTTCTAAATCCATGCCGAAACGTCGCCGCAGCGGTATAAAATAAAAAGTTTAGTGTTTGCTGAAAAGTTTTTGTTGCCCAACGAGATTAGCCGGGCGGAATTTACGAGCGTAGAATAAACGATATTGAATTCCTGACATCGTGAAATTTGACTAGAAAACACCCCTCATAATGTCGAACAATGAGGAAGAACCTAAGTTGCCTTACTTTTATTATTTTATTGCAGTTGTAGGACCACTTTCGATTGTTCCATAATAATCTGTTTTCTTTAAGTTTTCTTGCTTAAAAATGAAAACTACATGCATTGGTGAGTATAATGAAGCACAGCCACAACGATGCTGAGATATTTGCAAAACTCTGGGCCAAAAGTGTCTGCGGTGAGACCGAACGCGCTGTTACCCTTTCCGGGGTCTGATGCGTTTACCACCACACCATGCGGTTCCTTCGTCTCACTCGTCTCTCTGTTAGTTCTATCGATCAGTGCCATCAGCAATCACCCTTCAACGAGATTGATCTGGGAAGCCCAAATCGACATCGAACCCAGTTAAGCTGAGGCTGTAGTTGTAATCACAATGCTAGCTTTTATTTGCTGCCTACCACAATTTTTTAAAGCAGGCAGCAAATAAAAGTTATCATTATATTGAAACAGCTTAGAGCACGTAACCATTGCTCCAGTTCGAAGGCGAGTTCCACAAGTTCTTATAATATTAGAACATTCGCAACGATGCGGACACTTCGTAAATTTTCAAATACTTTTCAGAACTGGAACAGTTGAGCAGATAGGAACCTGACAGAGTTACCCACGAGACTGCTCTGTCGCCAAAAGAATATGTATTATTTTTTATAAACCACTATCCTAGTTCCAAATTTTATTGGTATTGAAATTTTCAAGAAAATTAGAAGAAACCTTTACTTTTTAAAAATTTCGACGCGGCAGCGGTAGCTCTAAAAACCAGCGCTACATTGAGGAATAATATCATGTAAAGATGCATGAAATTCACCTTCTTCAGTTGCATTCTTATTCTAAGCACAAACCTTGAAACAATAAAGTCAAAAAGTTATTCAAAGGTTCTAGGAAATCAGGGCTTCGTTAAGCCGAAACTGCAGTAAAAAATAGTGTTTCAGTTTTTACTGTTTCCCAGAGTACTCCCGTTCACGGGTGATTGGTGATAACAGCAGAAGAGTAGAAAGCTGGCTGAGAGGAAGACAAAACGAGGGTCTCACTTGCTGTGTTGGATAGCGCGTGATCCCTCGGAAAGGGTATTTGCTGGTTCGAACATTATCTGAGTTTCTGAGTTTTGTTCATATCTCAGCACTGTTTTAGTTGTATTACAAATCGTACCGTGCCATAGAAAAAAGGAATAAAGGAAAAGGAACATGAAACAATGGTTAAATCAGTAGTTCGTTTTTGTTGAAAAGAAAATTTAAAACATATAGGGAAATACTTTTAGGTTCTAAGTTTTATTGCAATTAATAATATTCACTATGAGCTATAGTATAATATTGCCCTGAAATTGACGGTGGTCATTGCTTTCACGCCGTATGACTCCTACAAGGGCAACGTCGTCCGCGAATTAAAGTAGAAAGACGAGCTAATTTTCTGACATGTACGATTTGAAGTCAGTTGGTATCGCCCTGAATACAGTCAACAAAAATTGATAACCACACTAAAGCCACTGAAAATACCGGTAAAGCTGAAAAACTGTTGAAGCAAATGAGGTTGGCATTCGATGTTCAGTTACTGCGGCATAACATTAGTTTAAAAAAACACTGACTGATGAAACTTTCTCGGCAATGAGGTTTTCTTTAAGGAGTATATACGCACACGTTAACTGTAACTGTTTCGTTGACAGGATTTCATGAAAGACATTTAAGAAATTCGAACACACAAATGAAAATCGAGAAGTTTTGGAAAAATGACCTATGATTGATAACTGTCTGTTAAGGAGTTGTCAGAAACCACTTCAATAATTTAAAAGAATTCAGGGAAGAGTCGACAAGATAAAATATATGGTGTTCTAAGAGACAGATAAAACGAAGGACACGCATGGTGTGGTGGTGAACGCGTTACTCCTCGGAAAGGATAATAGCGCGTTCACTCCCCACCAAATACACCTGCGGTCCGCTGTTTTGTAAATATCACAGCATCGTTATGGTTATATTTCACATAATACGTTGCCATTAAAAAATAATAGGCAGTAAATAAAAAACTGACGACATTATGATATATACCACCGCTTCAGCTTAACTGGGCTCAATGGCGATTTGTACTCCACAAATCACTCCCGCTGACCGATGATTCCTGTAGCACCGCTGGGTTAATAACACGGCTGAGAGAAAGGCGAAACGAAAAACTCGAATGGTGTGATGGTGAACGCGTTAGCCTCCGGAAAGGGTAATAGCGTCTTCGGTCCCCACCGCAAACACCAGCGGTTCAGAGTTTTGCAAATATCTCAGCATCATTATGGTCACCTTTCACATAATACCCTGCGATTAAAAAATAGTACGCAATAAATAAAGAGGAAATTGACGACATTGTGATAAAAACCGTTTCACTTCCAAAAACAGAATGATAATGGTGATTTCCTGAGTGAGAAAGAAACTTATTAACGTTCATATGCACTCTAACGAAACATAATTGGGCGAAATTATATAATCCGATGAAAGCCTAAAGTTGACAGGCTCTCTCCATCGCTGCTCCGTCTTGGGTAGCGTTCCCACTTGACGTCATCGGCGGCGTGTCTTCTTAACGCTCCAGTCCTCCGCTATTGTCAGAGGCTACATAATGCTGACCAGACGCATGCATGGATTCTCAAAATCTGGTGCTCGTCGTGAATGTCTCTGTAGGCAGTTGGAGTCGACTCCTTCTGTAGTGCTATGCAAGACTGATTTCATTTCATCATTACAGGAAGTCGCCAGTTTTTGTTGAATAGAAGAGGTAAGCAGATCCCACACAAGTCTGGTACCTATCCGGCGGCCCTCGAGGAACGACAGGCCTGGTGGAACCAATGTGGATTAGAACCAAGGAAATGTGCGCGGGAATCGATTCCACGTGTGTGTTGCAAAGCGCTTCCGACCACTGTGCCATACGCGCGAAAAAATGCTGAGCAGTAAATAGAAAGTTAAACATTGTTAGATAACAACTTAACAAATCAGAATTACGACAACTTTATTATGCGTTCTATTCAGCGGAAGACCAAAGTGTCGAAAACTATTCGTATTAGTCAAGAAGGCTCTACGCACGAAAGTGTGTTACGCATTAAGTTGTTCGTGCAACCACCAGTGTAAGCTTTTGTGACCTTTTATGTGCGCCAATGAACTCTGAATGAGCTTTGGTGGTACGACGGATGAAAAAAGATCACATTTTGGCAAAACATCTTCTCTGCTTTCAACGAGTAGTTAGCCGAATGGATATAAGGGGGTGTCATTTTATACTTAGCTGGACTTAGAAAAGAAAATGCCAAGAAATGAATCAAGATACTTGATACTTGATACTTAAAAGTTGTGCGGGCCTCAGCATAATCACCATTTTTCGAAAATTTGCTGGTTAAGCCACTGTGGTTCACTGGAATCCCGAGGACAGTCTGGCCAAAGTCTGCCTCAGGTCGTCATCACGGCAGGCAGTCGCAGCCCTTGTGGACCAGAGGGAGATTTACCACCATCCAACTTTGATACCAGGACGGTGGCGGATCGTGGTATTAGTTTACCCTCTTAGCTAGGCTTCTTGACGGAAACGTCGGACTCCTCAGCCCGAGAGACCCTGCGATGGGATGGACCCCCGCTGTACATCGCAGCCCGACACCCAGGAACACCTCTCGGCCACAATGAGGTGGTAAAGGGTTGGAAGGCCATATAGGATAACGTTCACTTAATCCTATATTTGCTTTTAAATATGGATTTAGGATCTATAGAAGAGGCTTTACCCTATCGTCTTAATTGCATAATAGTTTTACAAAGTATTGCTTCAACTTTAAATAGGTTAAAATCGAAATTTTCAAGAAATTAGAACACGAACCAAAGATTTAAAATCACCAACACGAAAGCACTATCTGCAAACTTTGATACCAAGACGGTGGTGGATCCTGGTATTGGTTTACTCTTAGTTAGGCGCTCTGATGGAAACGCCGGACTCCTCAGCTTGGGAGACATTGCCGGGGGGACGCATTCCCCCAGTGTACATCGCAGTCCAACACCCAGGAACACCTTCCAGCCACTATGAGGCGGTAAGCCGTTGTGAGGAATGAATCTAGATATCAATACCAAGCTTGATATAAACTGCAAATATTTCGATTTCTGAAAGGCCGGCATGAGGTTAACAGGCATCTCTGTGAAGAGCGGCTGAGTGACCGATATCCGACGAAATATTACACATGTGTACAGTGTAGCACACATAACACTAACGTGTATACAACGAAGTTCTTTCACTGGAATATGTAATCACAACATGAAAACATTCCTGCACATGTGACTAATAAATTTTTAATGGGTTTTACACAAGTGAACGAAAGAGCGAAATTGAAATGTAAGCGTAGAACGGAGAAGTGGTTAAGAACGGAGCCGTATATACACAAAATGAAGAAGTAGACGAAAACGACGACAGCCATATCGAGTAAGGAGATGAAAATCACGAAACGATTCTTACCAGAAGAATAAGAGAGAAATTGTGTAAACTAATACCAGCAAGTTTCACTAAAGGGGTCTAGAAAAGGCAGTGCTTAGAAGCGCCAAACTAATACGCGCGCTACCACTGGTTTGACTGCTTCCCAGGGCTAATCTGGCCTATCTTCCCTCTGACGCTGATAAGTTGGTGCCGAACCCGTCCTCAAAAAGTTCCTTTGGATCTACAAAGGTTAGAGAGTGTTCGCAGTGAATACTCGATAATAGTACATAGTAGAATAGTATGGCATAATAGAATAATAATAGTATGACTATTCCTGGAATACAGGGAGAATCTAGTCGGATAGCATTTAAAGCCGCTCATAAAGACTAAATCCTTAAACAGTAACCAAAACCACAGAAAATGATTTTTATTGTGCATCAGACCATTATTTATCCCGTTCGTCAGCCTCAAGATTCTGTTTGGTGTAAGCGCTTTTATTAGCTGCACAAATGCCATTAACATAAATAACTTAGAATAAAGGTGGGCGAGTATAGTGAGGCAGTAACTGAAGATCCTTTGCGATGTTGAGCTGTTGCTCCATTTCGGCTCAAAGTGGTCTGCTGATCTGTTGATTTACTTTCATGGTGACAATGCACCCTACAAAAGTCGGTGTACTAGCTCGCATCCTAATTCGATTTCTGCAAGATGCATTGCCACTATGAAAGCAGATTAACAGACCATATTGAGCTCAAATAGACTAACAACCGTTCTGCTTATAACGACCTTGCCGAGCAAAGACATTCGCTTGAGTGCTGCTCCAGCCTGGTGGATTCAACGCGCCACTACGAACACCCACATCGCGACTATGACTGGCTGGACCATCGACTCGGATCAACACGGCTCTGAAGAAAACCAATAAGTCGAGACTTTAGTTGAATAAATGTTCTATAAGAATCTCGTGTCAGCTTAAACATCTAAAAAAAATGATGACTATCCATGCGAAGAAAGTCCGTTTTAAAATATATGAGACATGATGATTAAATATTTTTATTTCAACCGACTTTTCGGCGAGACCGCCGTGTTTAGTACTGCGCCGATTGGAGTCGAATGTCCAACGTAAACAATCATGTCATTTGGATAGTAAATCGACGACCTTCTTTGAATACAACGGCACCGTCCGGCTATGTCAACTCAATCGCGAGGCGTTCCATTCAGTTCGACTGGACAATACTCTGAAGTTCAAGGCATCACTTTAGTACTCGTCTTTACGGTGGATTCTTGAATCGAATCCAGGCAACTCTAAACAAGACGATAGCGCCGGAACTTCATGAAAAATAAGGTATTTAACGAAATAGCTTGTGATATTATTAAAACAGCGAAGGTACTATTTGAAATATTGACCACTCTTTTTAGAAGACAACTAACGAATACTGTAATATTGAGGATAGATCGTCACGGAAGTATCGTGAATGGCGACGGTAGATTGAGAGCCATTAATGAAGATGACCCGTATTAACCAATTCATAAAGTTGTAGAAAACCGCTGACCCTCAAACAATTCTTTAACAACAACAGCGATGCTAATACATGAGCAAAATTCAGAACTTCAGTTAGGTTTCGAACCAATGATTACCCTTTCCGTGATGTCACTTGATACCAACAACATTAACCGAAGCCCTCGTTTTGCTTTTCTCTGAGCCAGTTTTTTACTCTATTGGTGCTACCAGCAATCACCCTTTGACGGGAATGATTTGCGAAGCACAAATCGGTAATGAACCAAGTTAAGCTGAAGCTGCAGTCGAAATTTCAATATTTAACTTCTACTTAATGCGTACACTCTTTTTTCATGGCAAGGTATAATGTGAAACACAACCACAACGATGCTGAGAAGTGAGCCTTCTTCAACACGTATACTATACCATGGAGTCAAAAACCTCGACAAAAAATTCTTAGTATCAAAAGAATTAAATAATTTTCTGAAGTAAAAATTTCCATCGTGCCAAGCAGCATCATAGAATGCATTCGAGGGCTTATTTACTTTCAAAACTCCAGATTCTATTCTATCGAAATAAAGAACATTTCCTGCCTGTCAAAATGCATAGAATCTATCAGTTAACGTATGGATTACCAAAATCTCTTTCGAACTGAGATTTACTGCTTGAAAGGAGAAATCAAAAAGACCGGATAAAGCTTGTACTAACACTGCTGGTGAGTGTAGTGGCTCAGAGGCGCCCTGCAATACACATGATCTTGATCCACACGCCCGGGGCTCACCGATCTTCCAATCGCTCCGGGGTCAAATTGGTGTCAGATTTGCTTAGGAAGATCCCAGCACTGGCTCGATATATCTGTAGACCACCACGAATCATTGTATAGGTGTGACATGCATTCTATCACCTCTAACGATACTTGATGAAGTAGAATGCATGGCGCATCCCTTAGGTGTTGACCAACGCCGACATCTTTGTATTTTCATCCTTTTACTGTTTAGAAAGTGCCATTTTAGACATAGACGTTTCCAATTACACTCCCAACCAGGCTAAAAGTTCATCCAAGCATGTCACTCTGCTAGTCAGCGTTCATGGATCCCAGTTATTGACGCGAAGGTGGCGTTCGTTACGCAACCGTAGTCGTATGCGCTTTTGAAAAATAGAGGAAAAAAAAACTGGGAAAAATACGCAATGATCAACTGTGAGCAAAAGTTAGCAAACAAGTATCCTTACAAATCTCTTCTTTTCAGTGAAGAGAATGCTATGTCAGTTTTCAGAAATAGTACTGAGATTGACGGCTTCCTCTCTCCCTCTCAAAGACTTTCCTATACTAATAAAGGTTTTAAAGTGTGAAATATTCCGATTCGAGTGTGAAATACATTTGGAAATACAAAGAATCAATAAAACCCTAAATATCGGCATTTAGGAGGATCTCTGCCAACAACTGAGCAGCTTAATTCAATGATCTGATATCACAAGTCGCATGCACGAGGAAGATTCTTTCTTGTTCCCGCTCTCAACAAGGACATACATAAATCCTGGGCGGCGCGAAACTGAAGTTTGTGTTCTAAGCGCACTTTCGCGATGATCTACTGAGCTGAATCATGTTTGAACGTGTTGTTCACATTCCTTGATTTTGCACGACTCGTCGTCATATCTACTCTGCGCAGCCCAAAACTTCTTGCATTCGATTTGCTTCCTCGCATCTATCATACATGAAGGTCTTCAGATTTGCGTGCTTGATCGGCTACTGGTTGAGAATTTTTAGTCTTCCTTATGAATATTGTAGAACGTTGATCAAGTCCTCTGCCGCCGAAATCACGGAATAGATGTATTAAGCAATTTTCAGATCAGACAGGCAGTCGCCAGCTTAGGTGGATTAGAGAATGAGAACTGGTTCCATATGAGTCTGCTACCAATTTCCGAACCCCAGAACGAGGGCTTGGTTGGCCTGGAGTGAGACCTAACCACCTCAATGCTCGTATTAACTGGCTTGAACCACTACATCTGAGCCATCTGGGGCACTTTTGACGTAGAATTACGCCTAGATGTATATATTTAACGAAATTTCACGTTTATCTAGTACCAACGATCATTCTAGCGCGGTCTTTAAGAACGAATGCAAAAGTGAACAAGACTATCAGAAAACCACTTGGATAAGATGATCTGCCATCTATACCTGACGTCCGGTTGGTCGTCAAATTACTCGAGCGGGCGCCAATAAACCTTCCGTTTCTTCCTGTCACGTGCAACAGTAGCTCAGTGGGTTCTGTTCGCTCTAGGGACTCGCAGAGCATCATATCTTCCTTCTAGGGTTTTCGTGAAGAACTCTGACCATCGCGTCAGTGGTTTCATGCCGTGAGATTGACACTCCCAAGAACCCAGTTGTTAACGGTTCGTGTCCACTGGTTGTCGTCCAGATGCAATAATTGTCCGTCACATCCTTTTTTCGATAATTTGAAACATAGAACGGTATCTTCAATTATTTGATCGACGACGAAGTTTTGGCCTTTAGATCCTCCTTCTCCTTCTCATTTGCGTGATACCACTAGCATCGACTTTTCGACTGTCCGTTCTATAACGCTGCGTTATCTCTCTTCTTATTTGCGTAGCAACTAGATTTCTGACGTACATGTTAAGGCAGGTAGAACAGTGAAGATGCTCTTAAAAGCTCCCCAAGTTGCTCGTTTCAACTTCCTCGACTTTGCACAGCAAAGTCGTTCATCATGTTGACTTCCCGACCTAGGTTACGAAATTCAAGCAGATTAGGCGTTGTCGATATATTGGAGGTCACCATTCTTGGCCAAAAGCACGGTCTTGCTTGTCTTCCACTGAGTAGGGTGTGAACAGCCGAGCCAATGTGTTTATTAGGAAGGTTTTTCAGGTGTTCAAATCTTATCCTGTCCGGACCTGGCATTGTTCAACTCTTCACTTTACGAAATAGTATGTCAGATTTCGGAAGGGAAAGCCAGTGGTACGACATATCCCATCCTCCCTTATGTCATATAAGGCCAAACAAAGACGTGGCTATTGAAGAGGTCTGAGTAGTAATCGTGGATAATTGTTTCCATTTTTTTTCTGGAAACAGTGACTGCTCCACTTGGGCGTTCGAATACAATTATTTTAGTCCTGCCATTGATGAAGTTTCTTTGGGATTTGCGAATGCTCTTCTAAACCTCTTCAGCTTCGCCCATAACTGCTCTGGACGTGAGTTGACGGCATGGCTCCACGTTGAAGTACCGTCCCGACTGCTGGAGACAGATGTCGTTTAGCGACTTTTCAACTTTGCTTTTTTAGCGCTATCGTAAAGATGTTGATTGAGCGGATCGTATTCACCGTCGATATTATCAATAACGGCATCTTTCCAAGAGCAACACTAATGATCTGAATAAATCCCAGTTTATGGCAGTTTTGGTCGGAATCTTGTGCGAAGGAGGTAGTGCTGATCCCGTGTAGAACCTTGGTACAACAGCGACGTCGGCTAGGCAAAACCTTTGATTCACTACGATGTTGCCTATATCGCTAGGGTATTCTCTATTGGGAGATTCCCATGTCCAGCGTTGAGAGTAGAGCTTCTGCAATTACAAGTAGGCATGAATGATGTTGATCGTCATAGCAAATTCAGGCAGCCGCTTACCCTGATCGCTCCATTCTAATCCGTGGTATCCTATGCGAACCTTCTAGATCTAGTCTTAGCGTTGAAATCTCCAGTGATTACCTTAAAGAATGTATACCTTCGATTCCGTCTTCGTCATAGCTTGTTGTAGGTGAGTGGAAGACGAAGATTGTCAAAGCCGTTATTTATCTCAGCCTCTTCAACCATGAACGTCCGATTTGGATTGTTAGTTCGAAAGAATCAATGTTCGTGACCAAACTCGTGTTGACGACTCAACTGTCGCATGTTCCGAGGAATACTTCTTCTTCGGTGTCATAGACGGCGTTGAATGGGTGGCGCCGTCTCGTCCTGGCCAGGCCGATGACGTCGTACCTTATCCTTCTTCCCTGCGTGATAAAGTAATCTATGGAGGTCTCAGATGCAAGTAAGCATGCTTTTTAGGTACTGATCGCCATCTTTTCCCTTCGGGATTAAGGCAGTCTAGAATGCCTCTATAATTATAGCAGCCTCTCCGTACTCGCACTAACCAACGCCGCTTTACCGGACCCTCTTTCAGAGATAGGGGTACGAGGCCCGCTTATTTGACTGTGTTTATTGTTTGATACTCACGTATAGCTTTCTGAGCTCTAAACGCGGGCGCTAGGTATAGTCACGAGTAGCTTGCCGATTTTTCTCAGGGTGGAAGGGTGGACACGAACCTTATATGTAGGATACGACTCTTAAGAAACTTCCACATACTTCCCTATCATTTGATGGCAGGCTTTTCGCCGAAGTGATTCGTAGAATAAAATCCTCATAAACGAGAACACATTTAAGCACGCATGGATGACTACGCCATCATAAAAAGAGAAAGTATTTGCGCGCAGCAGGTGTTCGGACCCTTTTTAACCCGCTTTCCGCCAACTCAATACAGACACGTTACCTCACGGCTAACTGGGGGAAAATCCCTCTTTGAGAAGAACCATGTCTGAATAAGATAGCACAAAACAATTCTCATTAACGAGAAATCATGTTATCAGAACTGTATGAAGTCTTGGTGATGACACAAAACTGGTTTTAATGAGCAACAGAGTAGAAGGATAAAAATGATAAAGTACAAAGCTCTCGACGCTGATCAATCTCCGAAGGTGCCTCATGCAATCGACTTCATTAAGCATCGTCAGAGGCGACTGAATGCATATCTGGTCTATACAATGACCCGCGGCGGGCTACCGATGTACTAAGTCAGTGCTAATATCCTCCCAGACAGCAAGTCTGAGACCAATTAGCCGACTCCGTAGGGATGGAAAACTTGTGAGCCTGGGGCGCGGGGATCGGTCCCAGTGTATTGCAGGGCGCCTCCGACCACTGTGGTACACGCGTTCCTGAGCAGCTAAGTATTCCTTCAAAATTTTACACCAGCCTATACAACATTCGAAGTACCAGATAAACTTCTATTATCTAATGTTGCGAAGCACCCCATTCATAAGTATCTCGCCTTTTTTGGCAATGTATGGTGCAGCTCTATGAGACTATGCCAAGATAAGTGATGCGAAATCTATTCTCAGACGAAAGCACTTGGACATAGACGAAGAAAGTGTCAAAACCATCACTGCATAAAACCACTTTGGGTCCCACGTGCGTGGTTTCCTCCATTTGTGTAGCAACGGGAGATAAAATCAATGTCTACAGAATTTCATGAGTTTCACACCCGTATCTAAGGAACTGCACAAAGAATCCATTGCCTCTGCAAATTTTCCGGTTAGGTTCCTTTATTATTTAGTCTTGATATGTCTAAAAACGGTCCTTATAGTAGCGGAAAGATTCGCTGCTGTCACAATAGCTGTCGTCCTGGAACAATCGAAGTAGCGAGCCAGCAAACTCCCTTTCTATCCATAAAAGCGGGAACTGCCTGTGTTGATGACGTGAGAATGCTCCATCCCGGCTATCACAGGTTCTTAGGAAAAACTACGCTCAACAGTGCTAGTGATGCATCACGAGCGAGGTGCTGGTTCCAGCACGTGACCTGCTCCGCCTCCCATTACTCCGGTGTTGGAAAGTTGGTATCACACTTCCTTAGGACCAGCTCACTCGTTGCAATCCATGGAGAAACGACTTTGCATTCACTATACTATGAAAGAGGTGCAAAAAGGAATCGAACCTAGGAAATGCCGAGACCCACACAGTAGATGTAAGGATGGGTCATGTAAAATAGGTGAGTAAATAATAGTAACCATGTTTAAACGGAATGCGTTGTACGTTCCATGTAATGCATGTCTGTACATAAAACATGCCATCCGCAACATGATGTTGAAGTTAAACTACACATTCTTCGTAATGGTAGATAGAGCAGCCCATAAAACCTGATAAAAATCCTCTACAACATTTCACCTATTCGCCACAAAGCCTAACCTATCTCTGCGCAAACTTTGAGCCATATGTCACCGACTCGATCTCGACATCTCGACTAAAGCGTTCACAAAGCCCAAACCAGAACAGGGAAAAGAAGTGCCATCACAAGGGCAGGTCAGAGCGACACACATCAGACTTACACAACTCATCCCTCCATGGATCTGCTAACACATAAGGCCTGACGCCTTTTTTTTACGTGTATGCTACGTGGAACGACGTTTGACTTCACTCACACCTTTGCAGATGCACTAATTTTTGGATAATAAACAACTCCCCGATAACTGGAGCTCTTGAGATTTGGACCATGTTAGAATTGTAGAAGACTTCGCTGTACAGTTCTAAGGGCACACATATATAGCTACATCTCGAAGTCTTTTGCAGACTATTTTAAGTTTGTTTCTATATTTTCCATGTCCACCCATTCCCTACGTTACCCATGACTCATCAAATCGACTGAGATTGAAATAATTCCTTACCAGTCATATTACCGATTACTGGACTGCCAGGAGGAACTTCTCAAAACGTTAAGTATGTCGGAAAAACTCCCTGTAAATGCAGAAAATGCAACGCACTTCCCCATTATAACCCCCACCCGCTACACTCGCATGGCATAGAATTCATCTCCAGCGTTATGCGTTGAATCGACCAAGAGCCATTTAGACGGTGCCTAAGGTGCCCTCGACAGCCTTCTATCAAAGCAACAAGGACGAAGGCATCCTTTCAAAATGGACCTTGACAAAACTGAATACGAAGGACTAAATTTCAAAAATATGGTATGTAACAAAAAGAACAATAACTATGACAACAACATAGGTTTTTACCTACGCATTATTACATAAAAACCACTGAACATATAATGAAGCCAGTGCAGCAAAAAGTATTAGAAGGAAAAGATGCCGCCATCAAAGCTCACGAGAAAGGAGCCTTTTCCAAGTTTTCCGAAATTCCCAGTGAATCGAAACCCTTGAATAACAACGCTAGGCAATAAATCGGCTCCGAGTTTATTGATTTACACAAAGAAGTTGAAGTCAACTAGCACACAGACAGAAAACGTATTTAAAGCAAACACGACCTACAACAAAGCAATGGCACAGAGAACTGACCACAGTGGAATGCACAGAACACAGAATCCCATTTGACATTCAAAGAATGTAATCCACCGTGCGTGAAGGTCTCGTTCTAGATACGCGAACACTTTTAGGCGAAAACTACAAAACATGAGGAAAAACGCCTGAGATATCACACAGAAGAACCTTGTTCTTGAATACAGTGCAGCTTGGATTCTGAAACAGAAAGAATCGCTGGATATCATTTCATAAATACAAGGTAGAGTTACGACAACAACACTGAACGATTCTATTCATGATCTGTCTAGGAAAAACAAAGCGACTGCCAACGTACTCGATTTATGTATTCGATCTAGAAAGAAAAAATGGTACGTAGCTTCCAATATAATCATGCACCCACGTTTTAGCGCAGTGGAATGTCGACTGTGCAAAGAACCACAGAGAATTTTAGAGAAATGATCGTAAATATGTATATGTAAAGCACGTCTTCCTACGGTTATTTATCGAGTTATCGTGGCTGGGAGGTGTTCCTAGGTGTCGCGCTGCGATGCACAGCGGAGGGAATCATCCCCTGGCAGGGTTTCCGAAGCTGAGGAGTCCGGCTCTTCCATCAAGAAGCCTAGCTAAGAGTAAGCCAATACCAGGATCCACCACCGTCCTAGTATCAAACTGTTCGCATGGTGGCAAATCTCCTTCTGATCCACAAGGGCGGGACCTGGGAAAAACTTTGGCCTGTCTCACTTCGGGACTCCAGAGAAACAATGCCTAAACCAGCAAAACTACGAAAAGTGGAGATTATACTGGAGCCCGTAAAGCAGTAATGACCGGCTATCCAGGTGTGTAAGTAAGTAAAGCACATTTCCAGGGTTTACTTCTTGAAATTATATGCACGGTTAGGATTTGGTTAAGAACAAATGTTCAAAAATTATGAGCAGTACCTCTATAACACGGAGGCTTACGCTTCAACCACTTTAAAGTGCAAAAAGAAATACACGTCTCCAGTTTCAATAAAGAAACACTACAAAATCTAAAATGACAAACAAGAAACCGTTTTTGACACCCACCTAGTCCATACACGTACTGATCGAGGATATTTGCAGCTTCTTCTAGTCTTCTCGTACTCTCATCAATCTCGTCGATCTGTTCAAGGTATGGACGCAGCGATTCGTCTAAAGCACTATAAGTAGTGAAGACAACCTGAAGTCATAAAATAGTAAACGATAGCATAGAATGCGACATACACTTCTCATTGAGACGATTCAGTTTGTCTGCAATTTTTTCAGAGACTGATCGCATGTCAACGTATCGCTGAGCAGTTGCCATGTTCATATCTTCTAGAAGTTTGTATTCATCGATGCTACCTGAACCATATATTGCCGCTTCCTCTACGGTTGATCTAGACAGAAGGATGGAAGAGTAATACTATTCGACAATAACTCGGTTACATTACATCACAGGCTACAAACCTTGAATTTGAGAGTTTAAGAAAGTGCCAACACGATCATACATTGCATCGGCAAGTTGTTTTATGCCAGGCCCTGGAGTTGGCGTAGCCGGCTCAGGAGGAGAAGATGTGGAAGCACGTTCGTTTATCTCAGCCATTCCGACCTGCAGCAGAACTGTCAAACATCACACTGCAAACGCTATTCGTTGCAGCAATGACAAACAATTCTGTTAAAGACTACCAAAACGCGAAGAAAAATCATTAGAATAATAGGATGATGGGTATACCATGCCATACCTTGCATTATTCATATCAATTCCCTGGCTGTTAGGATTTACAACAAAACCACAGGTAGGAGTATACAACGACCCTACGATGGTCGGAACCTAACTACTTATCACTCATCCACACGCCTTCTAATGCATTTGTGACTAAGCCTAATTTTCACTGGTAGCGGTCGGAACGACGGTTACGTCTTCACCAACATCATTCTTTCTACAGGAAGCAATGCCCACAAAATTCTAACTCGCGTTCTTCATCTCATACACCATTTTTTGGGAGTTTCTTCAGAAAGATTAGTAACTCGTACCCTACGTATTTCCGATTTCTCATGTCCTTTCTCATTTTTTGAAATACTATACTAAGCAAACATTGAAGTGGCTACAGCATACAGCCAAACTCATCCAAATAGCAGCTTCTGGATCTGTAACATGCAAGTAAGAAGTCCCCTCGGGTCATGCCCGGCATGAAATCGATCAGTCAAACACTAAACGTATTAGGGAAAAGCTTGTGTGACAAAAGCTGCACATTAGAACCATTTCTAGTAAAGCTACTCCACATTAGCTAGAATTACACCGTTAAAATCAATGCTAAAATACAAGAAAAGAGACTATTCCGGCGCATTCGCAGAATTCACCACTCATCACTGCTAACTCTCACCTATTCGAAGCTTATGCAATGTCAAAATAAATCGTGGCTTTGAACCATTGGCAGATAAAACAACCAACAACTGAATCCGGATTTACTACTGTAACACAGACGATAATAATAATGGAAATTTTGACCAGCATCGAAGCGAAACCAATGAGCTTTTAAGAGCAACAAGGACAACCTATGGTCGATATAGAAAAAACTAATGAAAGGACAGGAATTTGAATAGATTAAATTCAGCATATATTTAGGGCGACCTGCTATAGGATGCCTATATACGAATCGCCTCTCCAGATGAAAAAACACATACTGTTTGAAACACCACTTAAAACACTCCAGCCCAGAAAGCTACTGAAAACATTAACAGATAATCTCACACCAAGGCAAAATATTATCGTTGGACATATCAATAAACGAATCTCCATCATTCACAAGTTTTACAGTATCCTACTATTGCTGTACTTTACGAACTCCATGAATGGATCCACGCAGTTGTCCATCACGTTTATACTTGGTCCACAACATCAGCTTTTTACCTAAAGGTAATGATTAGTAAGCAATTTATTGAAATATCTGCAGAGAGAGAGAGAGTTGTGAGTTATAGAAAGGACTGTTTGTAACCTATTAACGCTGCTTATCCATACAAGAATTAACTAAGAAATCAACGCAGTAACATTTCACAACTTAGGTGTCCCGACACCCCATAATACCTCTCCTTAAAAAATGTTTATGACAGCTAAACACGCAATGTAATCTTTTCTGTTGAGTATACCATGTGCTTTGGATATACCACTACATTTGGGTATTCTCCAATTTTTTCTTCAATTGGTAAGCCATAAAAAGTTATGCTATCACATTTAACATGTCCTATACGGGAGGAAGTGACAGAATAATTCTCCGCTGGAAGACGGATATCGAAAATTCTGGTAACATGAGGGGTAAACGAAAACTTTACGTGTATTTGGCACAGGTGTAAACTGATACCTGTTCGGAATCATTAAGTCTGAATGGCATTCGGTACCATGTACCGAGACAGCTAGACGGCTTGCCAGCTATCGTTTCATAAGGTTAGTAAATGTATCCATTAGTTAGTAATAGCGCTTCAGTGTAATACCCTAACTGCATATTATCTAGAGAACATAGACTGAATACCTGATCGGTCCACTACCGGTCGTTTCGCAAGCTCACGATTATTAAGCGAAATCGCATACTCTCGCATGGCTTTTTGGTCTGGAGGATGAATGTTCAAATCTAGAAGTGAGCGGCTTCTTAACATTTCGTTACAGTATTCAGTCCTATCGTCGACACATCTCTGTACTCGTGACGCTCTATCCGCCATTGAAAAACTTATACGATTAGTATTTCCATCAGTAAGCGAAGTTAGTTGCGACGCCTGTAGTTGCATTGGCCCCTTTACACACATGTCCAGCAGCGACGGAATCTTCTCGACGACGCCGACGGCTGAACGAATCAAACATTGTTTGCAGAGACAGAGCTGTTCACCTGTGTGATGAACTGCAAATGAAAAGCAAAAGTCCAAGAGAAAATATAACCGCATAACGAATACGTAATGACGATGAAAATCGACAATCGCACCAACCAGTTCCATTTTTCTTTTCTAGACAAAGACGAGTTGCTGATCTAGGTGAAGCGGATGTCTCTTCTATTGCTAGACCGTGATCTTCACAAGTGCCGCTCATCTGGCAGTCCTTTTTGGGTGATTCGGTGGGTGAAGCAACCTCCCCATTCTTTGTAAGCGGTAACTCCTTGCGATTTGTAGATATTTTAATTCTCCTAGTTCGATCATATCTGCTGCCTTCGGCATCAGTCGTAAACCTACGCTTTACCGAATAGTCTTCTGTGACTTCGTAATCGTTTTCAGGATACGCCTTGGCACTGCTTCCTGGCTCTGTTGAGACCTCTTCTTCGTTGTCGACAGAACACCATCCATAGGAAAACGGTCCCTTCGCGGAAATGATTTCAGCATCGTATCGCGCTTTTTCTGGTAAACCGGTCTGCCCAGAAGTCGACGGCCGAACATCTCGTAACCACATCAGTTTTTCAGGCAAGCGATCTCTTTCTCTTGATTCATGTCTTCTTTCACTATGAGTCGATCTCCTGAGTTCGTTTCGGGTTTCATGGTGGTGATGGCGACGCCGTGCTTCTAAAGAGGAAAATCATCTGTTTTATACACATCAAAAAACGCTCCTTGATCGTA
This sequence comes from Angiostrongylus costaricensis, assembly GCA_900624975.1. Classification (NCBI taxonomy): domain Eukaryota; kingdom Metazoa; phylum Nematoda; class Chromadorea; order Rhabditida; family Metastrongylidae; genus Angiostrongylus; species Angiostrongylus costaricensis. The sequence goes on along the minus strand of UYYA01000015.1, from coordinate 54,292 downwards.
ATTCGTCTGTAGCTGTGGGATGAGCGTTGAAATCTACCGTCTTTTCGGCCACTATTGTTGATGCTACGATTAGTTCGCGAAGTAGTAGTCCCCATTTCTTGAGCGTCACGATCGTTACGAATTGTCGTCTCGGAGGTTGCCATAACACTTCTTGTAGGTAAACTAGTATCAGGCCGGACGCATTCACCAGTATTGAAGACGACAACATTTGTGGCAGCTGCAGCCCGCCGCATTGCGTCAACGTCTATGTCCTCACATAGGTCCGGAAAGTCATCGTCAACGTTAGACATATCATAAACTCTCGAGCACAGATTGTCATCGTTGTGATCATCGTCATCTCTAAAATTAATCAGCTCAGCCGCAAATCATTACGCTAGAAATCGTCTTAATCCATATGCAAGGGACCAAATTGTAGATTACCATTAAAAAGGACTTGATTTCCGCCTAATTCCCATCATACACTAGAAAATTGGGACTAAACCATTTGAGAAACAATTCATTGAGAACGACTAACCCAGAGGAACATTTGCCTGTGTCTGAGGACCCGTCGATTAATTTGGAGTCATCATCACCTATATCGTCACCTGTAAAGTATGCATTTATAGAACAGCATTATTTGTTAAAATCACCTAAGAACATACGCATAAAAAATTAGCCAAACTTCCGTATGCTTAGAAGAAAGCTTAGCTTAGAGCTTAGAAGAAATAACTCACAACAGTCGACCTCCTCCAATTCTAATTCTTCCAGTGGAATATCCTTGTCATCCCGATCTCGCCTATTTCGACTACTCCTAACACGTGACGGACTCTTTACACGATCACGAACTGCACTCTGTAAACACTACGCAATAAGTTTCGTAGGGAGAAAAAATAAAACAGTTGCTTTCTGTAAAAAAAAAATGACAGCAACAGAGAAAAAAAATTGAACGGCTTTTCAGAGGACGTTAAAATGTTTCGCCATAGCAGATTAAACAATGAGTTTTTCATCTACCAGCTCATTTCACAACGATGAAAACGCTTCATGAAAACTATGAATGTTCACAAAATGACACAACTTCGGGAGTTTAAAATTTGTCGGAGTACTGAGACATCAGCATGTCTGCACGATAATTTATATAATAATACCTTTAAAAAAGTGAGAAGGGCGTTGAAGGTTGATGCGGAAATTGACTATGATTTTCCTTTTTACTAAAATTCATTTGAAATATATTTGGTCCAAAATGCAGTTATGCCGTTTTGTTCGGTAATCTCCTCCAATGCATCATTTCTCCAATGACCACATAATCCTTCGTTTCCAGGTATTCTAGGCAAAGAACTGATCGATCAACTACGTGTGTGCTGCAAGACTCTAGCCACCGTGCTACATGTCCCCACAGCATTCAGCCACTTCTAAGATATTTACCACTCAAAAAGTACAAAGTACGCTTGAAATTGAGATATTAAACTTTCGACATGACTCCACTAAGTCGCAAAAACCGGACGGACTTCTGCACGAACCCTAGTATCCTCAACACCTGTACACAAGTGAGAAGCTTAGTGAAATTAGATTACTCAGTTGATAAAATAACAGCATTCACTTCCATACTATATATAAAATACTGCTATATATAAAATAAAATATATAAAATAAAATATACGAAATAAGATATATAAAATATAAATATTAAGAGATCAATGATTAGATTAATTCGTTCGATTATGTCACAAATATTATTTCTACAGTTCAAACACCTACTTAAACAACACCTTATCGAAACATAAGCTAAATAAATTGGACCGAAAGCGAAGAAAAAGAATTGACTGGACAACATTAAAAAGAGGAAACGTGAAGATACGAGGGTGAAGCGTTTTCGGTGGAATCGGTTCTGTTTGATTAGGTAGGCTCAAAAAATGGCTGCTATTGTCGTTGTAAAACTTAAAGACGAAATTCGTCAAACATATCTTGTTGTTTCTATTGTTAGTTTTCCAATATGACCCGTCTTCCCGTAAGCCTAACTTTTTGGTGTGGCTTCGACTACTGCTTGAGGATTTTGATTTCATCTTGAATGTCGTAGGATGCTAGTCGAGTCGATTCGCCCTGGAGTCATTATACAGCCGGGTTGGAGTGTTCTCAATGTATTCCAGGGAGTGGTTTCTTTCTGGACAAATCCGGTACCAATTTATCGACCCAGGAGAGATGATAACCTTGGTTGGTCCGGTGCAGGATCAAAACCGATATCACTACCACTGCCCTACCCGCCCTATTCTATTCACACTCACCACTTTTAAATATAATTCTTCCTTGACTAATTCCCAAGTAATCCTTTTGCAGCACTCAACTTGCACTGACTTTATTCTAGTCGGAATGATTCTTCCACAGAATGAAGGTTGTGCTTCATTTTGTTTGCTGATTTCATATGTGGACATAAAATAACGCCCAATCCGAAATATCACGAAAGCATTGCCCAGTGAAGAGCTTCTAGAGGCACAACCTATAAATGATTCGTAAGGTCTCGTACTGAAGATATTAGCCTTCATGACGAAAAAAGCTGCTGTCGCCTATCGGTAAAATCCATTCTGCTTTCACGACACTCTACCATACGATGCACAATAACGCTGCAAAAGCTGCACGAATTGCGCTATGAAACCATTCGTCGCCCACCAAACTCTTTAGACCTATCACTAACCAAATGTCTTCCTTAAATGCTTCCGACAACTAACAGTTCAAGCATTAAATACTGGGACGCGTATAGCGCAGTAGTTAGAGACGTCCGCAATACACATGGGCGCGATCCTGCGCCCCAGGTTCACCAGACCTGTCTGAGAAGATAGCAGCACTAACTCGATACAGCTCAGGCCACCGCGAGTCATTGTAAAGACATGATAAGCATTCAATCACCTAGAACAATGCTTAATGAAATTGAATGCATGGTGTCCTGATCAATTAAGTGCATCCGAGTTGAGTTATAGCATTTCGAAGCCCTGTTCAAAACTGGTCACTGTTTTTAAACCACTCTAACATTCCCATCGAATACCTCGAGAAACGAATACATATAATTTTTAAACTCGTGAAGTAGAGAACGACTGACGAACCTCAGCTTCATATGAGGACCGACGCTTTGAATATATGTGGGAACCGTCATCCAGGCGATTGTATCTTCTACGTACGTCTCCAAAAGTCCTGGATTCGTACCGAGTTCCACGATCTCTGCGTGAATAAGGGTGATATCGATGCTGAAAACATTTCATTATAACTATATGCTACCATATCATATCAACAGAGTTTTCGATCAAACTATAGTTAGAAATTTTATCTCCAAGAAAGGTGCGCAGATTGAGAAAACTAAAAAATTACCCTATCACGAACAGAGTGCCGACTTCTTCTATCATATCTGTATTTTTCACCACGTTCTCGATCACGCATATCTTTTCGATCTCGCCTCTCTTCTTCCGCGTCTTCATCAACACATTCAAGTTCATCAGGATCGAAATCGACATCGTCACTCTCTGCATCGAGGGCGCTCTAAAAACAAGCACTAGTTGCGTTTCAGTTGTAACGAAAGCCATTAAACTAATGAAACATTGGCTTCGAAAACAATCATATAAACTCCCCTAACTTTGATAGGAAATCGATCGAAATTTAAAGCCTAGTAGACCTTGAATTACACGATCTATTGACGTTTACCTACAATTTACTCCAAAGGAAACAAGAGTTGCAAAACTTGAGGTTTATTTCAATGTGACCTAACACCTTTTATTTACTAGGAAGTAGAAAATCTTTCTCAGAAAAGTTAGCTGACCAAGTGTTGAAGACATTACAGAATTATGGAAGAAAAAATAAGCATTACATTCGATACATCCATTACTACAACCTTCGTATTTCCATGTGTGCATTCGTTTCCGCCATCTTCCTAAAATTGAGTGAATAGTATAGCTGCACATTTGAAAACCAGATCCCGCAACCTTAAAACGCGAAAAAAGAGAGAGTACATCACCTAAGTGTAACACTATCTCTACGATTTCCGCGCTTCCTTCTTCTTTTTTTTTCATTGCACTACAAATCTATCCATCGTTAACTTGGTGTTAAGAACTACTCAACACATTGACGATCATGTTTTCTGCTCCAAGCAAGGACTGTGCCTAATTTTTTGCAGCAAAAGAGGTGAATCCAAATGTGGTTCGTTTGATCACTCATCATTCACGAGAAAAAAAGAAATGCATGTCCCTCAATAACAAATAACTTTAGGTTGCTCACGGTCATCACTAAGCAAAGCGCTATCGCCGTCCTTAGTGCAAAGTTTAGCTCATAGAACTAAAAATATACGCTGGAGCTCTATGCAATTACTAAACCGCTTCAGAAAATGACTCCAAATATTATGTGAATTTTAGTATAATCACATAAAAATGCTGCTAGGTCTACAGTACTACTTGATTAACTTCGACCAACAAAATTTAGATACATTAGAGCCGTTCTGCGTTATAAACACAACGCATTTAGTACGAGTTCTTTTTTAAGTTAATCCTTTCAAGACCACGCGCACTGATTTCGATATACATGCTGCACAATTCGGGCCGCAGATCTTGAGTTCAATGCGCATCTCAGTAGCACACTAATGACACTCAATCCGGTGCGTCTACCATCCAAAAACGGCTGCGGTCGTAAAACGGTTAAGGTTTGTAAAAAGACCATTTTACCAGTCGTGGATAAACAGATGTATAATGCAGAATTTGTGAGTATTAATGACGTGGTAATAGGGTGCGTGTAGCGCAGCGAACGGAGAAGCCCTGCAGTACACATGGGATCCATCCTCGCGTCCCAGGGCCACCAAGCCGTCCATCCATCCGGGGTCAGTAAATTGGTATCAGACTTGCATGGGAGGATCGCAGCACTGTTTCGATATATCGTCAGGTCACCGACAGTCATTGTAAAGACCAGATTTGCGCTCAATCGCCTCAAACAATGCTTAATGAAGTCGGATGCATGGCCCATCCCTTTTGGTTAGATCGACGTCGAGAGCTTTATTCATTATCGTTTTAATGACGTGGTGTCAGATACTGATATTAGTTTCAAGATATTGAAATACTAATGAGGTTTTAAACAAACCTCTATGGGATCAACGCTCCAATCGGTTTCTTCCACCTCGCGTATTATATCCTCATGAATACTTCTCTATAAGCATATAACGATGACTAGACCCAGGAATAAATGTAGAACTCTGCATATTTAGAAATCTACTAACCTTTGCGACCGAAGATTCTACGTCTCTGTGAGGCATCACCGCGACCTTCTTGATTCCTAGTGTGTAAGGTGAAGCGTGATCACAGTAGCTGAATGGAGACAGTTTCACTGAGCTAATGCAAAGCAACCATATAAGGATATCTAGGTGAAATTTAGATATTCACGAATGATGACGAACTCGTAGTCGAAAAATGTCGTACAACTGTAGCGATATGTTTATCGCAATATTGGGAACAATACGAAATAACAATGAGGTCATGACATGGTAAAATGGTGTAGAAGTTATAAACGACTACATGAATAGATTTATATAACAAAGTAAAAAAAGAACAGGAACAGAAACGGTGAAGCGAGAAGAGTAGTTGTTATCCTTGGATCCAGATCGCAGCCAGTGGTGCAGCTTTCACGTTCTCCAGATCGATACGCTTGTCAAGCTCTTCGTCCAGTTCGCCGATCACCGCACTGAAAAACACAACGAATACAACATTGATAAAACATCGATTGGCTAACAGCCATGAAAATACTTTCGAATAGCGCAAAAAAAGAGCAGTGGGTTGAGACCACTTTTATTTCTTAAAAAAAATTAAGAAATACCAATTTCTCAGGTAATACTCCGACCAAAAATGTACGCCCTATAATCAACGGCTCCACCTATGGCAAAAATAAGACGATGGGAACAGTGACTTGAAGTTAATGCAAACTATAGCAAACTTCTAAGCTAAGTGATGTCTTATTAAATAACTAAGTTATTTATTCTTCCTCTTAATGTCGAGATAGTCGTGGGTGAGTATTTTCTGGTAATTACTCTGTCAAGCTTCGGTTCCCTTGGCGAAGCAAGATAGTTTTCCAAAGTAGTTTCTACCAGAACGACTACAGACAGTACCTTATTGTACTAGCTGAAGCTCGAGATAAAAGTATGGCGCTCTCTCTCTTATCTTGATAAATTCCGTCATGGATGAAGCCTACTCAACAACAGTGCTATGCCAATGAGTAGTTTCTTGCCACGGTCACACAAGATAAACCATTCAAGTGCGCTTCGAAATGTTTTTAAGATGTCAACTTTATGCCACATATTTACGCTTGGTTTAGCTAACCACTCCTGATCTGTTTATGTCCAAATTGCAAAAGCACTGACATACAACATGACACTGACATACAACTGACATACAACGCAAACTACCGCTTTGGATAACCAAACAGATATACAAGCACGTCAACCTCCCTTATGCTTCTCACAATGCTCAACACACATTACAAACCACCACTTAAAAAAGTTATTTTCAAATGCCAATGTCTTACTTAATACATCACGATGAGCCACTTTCGAGCCAACATCAGCTACGCGCTATACCTGAAGTGGGAAAAGACATGTGAAAGATGAACGACTTTCTGTGTTGCAGTAATGCTCCGATCTCCTTCTTTAGCTTGCACGACAAGTACTTAAACAAAGTTAAACACACCTCCAAAGAAATCCCGTAAGTAGTACGGCTGGAGAACTGTAGAAAACACAACTTCCCGTCTCTTACCTTCACCTTTCATGTCTAAAAAATTCATAGAGCAGCATAACGAGTAATGCCACTATGCAAACACTTGTTGGCCAAACTACACGGCTGTCTTATTCCTCTATCGCTTCGCAAAGAGACCACAACATCGTTCTCAGTAGTCGCACTTAAGGAACCACATTTTGCAAGTGCTAAGAATAACGCTGATTATTTTAATAAAAGAATGAGCAGACTCTTGAATAAGCGTATTAGGAGCCGTTTTCTAATCTCTTAAAGTGGCTGAATAGGTGGATACGGTAGCACTATCCCTGCATTTTCTGACAGAACAATTCATTAAGATCCGTGCTGCGGTTGCAAAAAGTGGTTCACTTCTTCAGCTCCACAAAAACCATTGCAAAATACTTCGCTGAACACCACACAAGATGACAAATCACAAAATGCGATACAGGGATAAGATGGCATGGGATAGCGCTCAAGTTTCCGGGTAAGTAGACTAGATGGACTGAAAACCGGCAATGAGGGATTTATGAAATATAAGAATAGAACCCTACTTGTTTTTTTTTCTTAACTATCGTGATATTAGAGGGTGGATAGTGAAGTGGAAGTGATGCCGATAATCCCTTTGCACGGTGCTGGTTCGATCCCGTTCCGCTCTCACCAAGCCTCTCATCCATCCCGAGTCGAGATATTGGCACCGAACTTGTCTGGAAAAAGTTCGGTCTCTTTAATGGAACAGGGAGGCGCTCTACACAGACTACTTCAGAACTCCAGGGAGAGTCGACTCGATCAGAATTTAACGATATTCATAATAAAAGAAAAGCCTTCAAGCAAAAAGCCCAAGCCATACGTAAAAACTATAAGAACTTTGTGGATGATGGATGCGAGGAAACTAAGCGAGTGCATGAAATCTTGGGATCCCCACGGTAGATATGAAAGACGGATCTGATGAAAAAAATGTTCTCTACAAAAAAAGACTGTGATACTAATCAGATAAGAAACCTACTAAAAGTAAAAGTGTGTACGAAGTCGCGAGAAGAGTATGGAACATATAGAAGAGGCCCTGGGGCTTGTATATTTCTGCGAAGATTGACAATCCAAGAAATATTATGTTATCTAAACTACACCCATAGCTAGAGAGGACACCAGGCAACGACAGTGGATAGTCTCTACATAAATGACCTAATAATAATGGACTACGGATAAATTGGCTATACTTCGGATGCGAAACGGAAAGGGATGATTAGGTCAATACCACTTATTGCCCGTCTGTCTACTTCAGTACGCTTTGATTAAAATTGTAAATTATGCATGGAAATATTTAGTTAAGGAGTGAGCGAAAAAGTAAATGAAAGAGAGAATCTGAACAAGACCCCTTTCAGTCGCCTAGGATTGGAACTCTTGAATTCATCGCTAACCGCGAAGACCTCAAGAAACCGGTTGGCCCGAGCCAAGAGCGCGTCGTACAACGCGTTATCGATCGACGCGAACCTCAGAAGCGACGTCGCTCCCTTCCACGCTGAAGTAGAATCGTCGAGAGTCTTCGTAACTGTGGTCGAGTTATTGAGTCCTTTTCTTCCGACTAATATGACACTGCTTTACACCATCAGGAAAAAAAACTGAAATAAGCTGAGGTGAATGGGAATCGATAACGTATAACCCATGAAGGTCCAAAATACGACTCTCAACCAACTGTCTATCACACAAATATGGGACTAGGATCAATCACAGTCAGAAACTCTGCACCGAAAACCAACTTTATGACCAGCGGAGGAATTTACAGGCACACACGCTTTTAAGTAAAGCATGAAGAAATCGGGCAACTTGCCATGTCGAATAAGTCGACTCCATTCAACGGTTTACTGCCTCGCCGGGTCTGGAAGGTGTTCCTGGGTGTAGCGCTACGACGTACATCAGGGGAATTCGTTCCCTGGCAAGGCCTCCCAAGCTGAGAAGCAGTTCACTGTTTCCATTAGGAAGCCCAGCTAAGAGGAAACCAATACTAGGATCCACCACCGTCCTGGTATCAAAGTCGCATGGTGTAAATCTCCCTCTGATCCACAAGGGCGGAGACTGCTTTTGATGGTGACGACCTGGGACAGAGTTTGGCTAGGCTAATCACAGGACTCCAGGGAACCACAATGGCTAAACCAGCGTAACTCCAAAAAAGTGAAATTTATGTTGGAGACCGCACATCCAGTGAAAACGGGTCATACAAGTATCCATATAGGTAAGAATAAGTCGACTAGGCACCTGTACTTATAAAGGAAAGATTACTGAGTAAAGCATCACTATCTCGATTCCGTAGTTAGCACTAGGTCCACTAGCTTCACTATTGTTATTTTTTCATAAATTAGATTTTTTCCCAAAGAAAATTAGTGCCATAACGTTATATTTGACCAATCGCTGCATTTTATTACCGTTCAAATACAAATGAAGAACATGTGAAGCATTTCTGACCGCTGTAAGATTGCTAAATTGTGGAAATGTGAATGACACTTTGGCGGGCTTTCTTATCTCGCAATGTCAACTGCGGGCAACCTCCCCAATTGTTCACCCCTCCATCGTGACGTTTTAGGGCATTTACAGCAAGATTCATTGCCGAAGCAGAATGCTGAGTTCGAAATTTTCCGGGACCGATTTTCTGTTAACCTCGGAATTGATCAATGAGTCAATTTTCTCGACGAGCAGATACGTGCTTGTTCTTACACTATTTACTCACCCATGACAGCTGACGCTTCTGCGGTTTCACTTTTTTCAGAGTTTGGAAAGGTTAAATTGACACGCGATCAACTCAGCCAAACGCTATTATGACCCCGGAAAATAAAACTTAATACATAAGTTTCGATTCGCATAGTAAACAGTTTCTTTCAAACATTCAGGTTTTGTTTCTCATTCCTCATAAGTCTTTCAATAAACAGAATCTATCTACACAGAAGAGGGACGTCTAAAAATCAGCCTGCGGCATAGTGTATTTCAGATATAGTGCAGATTGTAAATTGCAAGTCAATCTGACCTTCCCAGGTTCTGAAGAAGACGAAAATACCGAAATGTCAACTATTTCGAATAAATAGTTTAATAATAACTTCGAAATTCCTATTCAAAAACCCTGGTGAGACCAATACCGACAAGTGTTACCGCCCTGGAAGAAGTAGCAATGATCCCAACTTCGCTTAAGTTAACAATGATAGGAAACTATAACCAGCGATGAACTGGAAACATGTTGACACTTGACTTGATCACCTCGTGATTGTAGAGAAAAACACTGGCCTAACCAAAAGAAGGTACCTATACCGAGACAGGGAAAGGACTGGTAGAAGAGTGATCAGTGATGCAATCCATCAGAAAGCAAGGTGTTAGTTCAAACCCCTCCCGAACGCTCTTCTCCGATCCATGTAAGAACGCCTTAGCTTAGCTATTTCAAAGATTACAAGGAGAATAGACCTGCTCAGCATTCAATGACATTCGTCATAAAGACGGAAATCCTCAAGCGGCAACCGAACCAAGAGGAAAAAGTTCGAAGACCTTTGTGGACGCTGAATGCGAGAAAAGCGAGTGGAATGCAAGAACAGCTGGAATCTGCACAATAGATGTGACGACAGATGATTTAACAAATGTGGTAATAAACAGAGGATAATAAGTAGTGACTCATCTATGATAGTTAATTTTGACTCCCGCTGTTACTACAGTTTTCGTCAGCACTGAAACAATAGTTAAAGAATAACAAGGATAAAGCGTTTGGCGTTGATCATTCCCTTAGCAATGCACATGCACTCCACATCATAACCAACGTAGAGGTGACTAAATGCATATTTGACTACCACTCAATTTGCGCGGGTGCCAATATATCACGTGGGCGCTTTCATCCTCCCATAAAAATTATTTTGTCGACCTCAGAAGAATTGAAGGCTTGGTTGTTCAGCAACGCAGGATTGAACAAATTACCATGTATGTATTGCAGTGTACTTCAAACCACTGCACTACATCGGCCATAGGAAAACAGCAAGATTAATTTTAGAGTGTGATGTGATACCCAAATTAAATGCATAAGTATTAAGAACGTAGACCAAACAAGCCAGTAGTTAAGTAAATATTCTCAGGACACTAAGACATCCCAAATTAACTGATTTAGACAACCTGGCCACCCATTCTACAGTTTACCTCCTCTGACCGTCACAACAGAGTTTATGTCAAAATCAAAGTGCATCTATTTTTAAAAAACAAGTGGGCCTCAAAGTGACCAAAGTGGACAAAGATTTTGCGAACTTTTGATCAGTTTTCAAAAACTCCCTTCTTAGTTAAATGAACGCCCTAACAGATGTAAAAACTTGATATCCGTTCACACCAGCAACCTACACTAATCCACTTGCTATCGCACTATCATTAAAAGCTTGATTTTTCATGGATGCACGGCAAAACTGATACCACCACTGATTCGTAATGGAATCTGGTCCTTAAAGACCATTCTTGGCACAGAAGTGTTCAAGGGATGAGCATTCGTCCCGTCCTTAACTTCCTGTTGGTCATCTACATGGTGCACAAGGTCAGAGAATATGGCAGTTCATGAACTTCATTATACTGTGCAAAGCAATATTTGATGTGCTCCTATGAACTAAGCAAAACTGATAACGATGAAATATAGCGAAATAGAGGATAGCCATACATGCAATAAACCGGTAAACATTTGTCCAAGTTTATGAAATATACGTTCGTACAGTGCATTTTCCAAACCATCACCGAAGCTACTAGCAGACTTGATTAACTGTATTCCTTCTAATCACCAAGTAGATCTAGCGGGAATCATGAAGTCTGAAATGGTTACGGTCTAGTCAGAGCTGCTCAGTAGATTCAAGTTGGCGAAGCAAGAGAAAGAGTGTTACTATTTTGCCTTGATTCCCCTTATTTTATTGCTTTTCGTGAGACGGTAACGATCGGTAATTCGTCATACTCTGCATTTACACTTAGTCGACCTTTAGCGTTGAAATGACGAACTCCTTAGCATCAGAAAAGCCGCTGAGGACGAACCATTCTACATTCCTACTTGACATGCACCAAAAAAAAAACCCATGACTACCTTTCAAAGGGCTCACGTGATATCCATTGCGCATGTTTCCCCTTCTTCTCAGCCAGTTTTCCACCCTAAAGCTGGTGTCAGCAATCACCCATCAACGGGAATGTCCTATTACTCTACTATTCTCGTCCTACATCCAAAAAACATAGACTAAAGACTCACATATTGTCGCCACGTATAATATATAAGCCAAGCGGAATCTGCTCAACACCTTGTGTTTCGCAGTACACACGTTCATGAGAATCTTCAAGCACCACGTTCACCAGCTGATCAAATCCCTGAATTTAAAGGAAAAAACTGATTGCAAAGGAACTGTACCAATCGTAAAATCGCTTAACCCGTATTTCATTTACCTTACTCTGTCAGCAATATGCAAGTGTCTCGACCATAAGCTTACTTACTTGGATAGTTGAATGACCCGTCTTCACTAGTTGTGCGGCATAATCTCCATTTTTTTCAGAGTTTTGCTTGTTTAGCCATTGTATTTTTCTGGAGTACCGAGATCAACCGGACTAAAGCCTGCCCCAGGTCGTCACCACCACAGACAGCCGCCGCCCTTGTAGATCCGAGAGAGATTTGCCAACATGCGACTAGTTTGATATCAGCACGGTGATGGATCCTGGTATTGGTTTACTCTCAGCTAGGCTTCCTGATGGAAACGCTGGACTCTTTATCAGTTTGGGAGACCCTGTTAGGAGGATGAATCTCTCCCACTGTATATCGTAGTCCGGCACCTAAGAACACCTCACAGCCACGATGAGGCCGTAACCGTTGTGAGGCTGGATTATCTGCATACAACCAAAATACGAAACTACTCTCTCAAGGCTATCCACTAACCTTCATCATGCCAATGATATTCCTGCCATCTCCTGTGACAACTGATATAACACGGTTCATAAACGTATCCAATGTCGATGTCATCTGATCCTAATGCTAAATATAAGCATATTTATAACAATACCGTCCACCTCAATGTCCACAATAACTTCCTTAAGTCAGACTAGTTAATCGTATCAAAAATCAATTACTTTCGCTTCCATAAGACACGTTTGTTCATATACCATTTATCATCTATGACAGTAGAAAGGCTTTCAACCACGTCGGAGTTACTGCCCTACTACAACCCTACTCCAATAGAACTGCCTTGAGGAAACATCGCAGAGTTTACACAACCCTGAAAGGTGCGGAAGCTCTTAACAATGTTACCGTAATCAACAGAATATATCTGTCACCTTTTAACCAAATGCTTTATACCTTATCCCTCACTGTTTAACGCAAAACCTTCAAATGTAACCCATCTGCATGCAAAACAGAGTTCCTTCTTTTTCAATCTCAAAGTCCAAACATAACCCCCACCCAGGTCCCAACACTTTTGATACCACACTCTAAGAACCAATATGCGAGAAACTACACTTACCACCTTAAACAACACTTGTTTTGACACAACAACGTAGTGGGGATGGAATGAAGCCTATGGAGCGAATCAATAACACGAAAGCCCTCCAAAGGTTTATTGATCTTATCATCAACAGTGTCAGTTCATAAACTTAACGATAATGAAGCGGCTTACATGGACGCCACGTTTAGCCGCGAACAGTTATGAAGTAACACTGAAGACGACTTAATGTAACAAGCGGCAAACGACAACAGTGAGATAATGTGCCTGACCACCAGGTACAACGGATAACAGTTCATAACAATCGCCACGATCACATACGATCCAATGCGAGGCATCGTCGTATCGTGCGTGGATGGGGCAGTCATTACAAACAGAGTAAGGAACAATCGCCGGCGTGGCTAGATCGCAATAACAAAACGGAGTCTGTGAAGCGAAGAGTGGAAAGGTAGCGACGGCAGTACTTAGCGTCCTCCATTGGGAAACACTGAAGGAACAAAACAATACGGGAGACTTACAAGCAAAAATCACGAGTGGGTAGTGGAGTAGAAACAATTTAGTCATTTCGCTGACATAAGAGCATAGAGAGATGTTAAATAAACACCACACTACCAACGAAAAACGGATCCAAGGTGGTATCATAGAAGGATCGCAGAAAATACAATTAGGTTACCGTGGAGCTTGGTGCGATATGCAGTTATGTACACGGGTATTTGAAACGTGCAGCATAGACAATGTGGGCAATGACCAATTTTTACGCTACGGAAACCTTAGAACAAGATTATTTGCTTTGCATTCACATTCACGACACTGAGAAACAGATTTAAGTAAGACTTTGGAGTTGACTCTGAAGACAGGTTGAATGATTAGTCATTTGCCAATAGAGAATACAAACCATGCGCCGAATTTAGAGGACTAATTTTTAGAGCTTTTTTTTACAAGACTTTATGGGGATGCACATCGTCCTTCCTCAGTACTGCTGCTGCTGGGCTAGTTGGTATCGTTGTCCAGGCCCATGCGCATTGCCATTCTGGCGAGTACCCTGCTGGAAGGAGTCGTATGCCGCTCCTGGAAGATTGCACTTCACGAAGTTCAATGTACATATGTAAGTTAAGAAAATACGAGACACTGAATGCATCTACTTCAGATAGCAAGCCTAAATTTCAAATGAGAGAGAAATCTAAGCCTCAGTGACGAATGAGGAAAACACAACATTCAACTGCATCTAACTCACCGCCTGCACCGTAAGCATTCCCGTAAGCAGCAGATCCGTTCTGTTGACCATAAAAAGAATTGGCAGCACCATACCAGTCTCCCCAACCAGCAGCACCTGCACCATACGGCATTCCCATTTGTCCCCATGCTCCGTACCACGCAGCTCCGTTGACACCACCTCGTCCACCATACGGTCTCATTCCATTTCCCCGACCACCCATAGCAGCAAATCGCTTTCCTTGAGGTACTGCTTTCTTTACGTCACACTCACGGCTACCAAAAGTCTGCTTTGCTTGTGCAGAAGCTTTATCGGCTGCCTCTTCTTCCTCGAATACGATAAAAGCGAAATTCCTACGCATCTTCGTCTGTTTATCGAAGGGCCATTCAATGTCCTCCACCTTGCCAAACTGCTCAAAATGCGTACGAAGTTCCCCTTCATTGTAGTCTGATGGCAGCCCGCCCACAAAGACCTTCTTGTTCTCTCTAGATTTGGCGGGCTTCACCTCGACCTATAAGACTGGATTAACACTATAAGCCGTGCAACCAATGAATAAAAAGTTCGCAATGACATAGGAAGTCAAGCTAACCTGCTTGTTTTTGATGGTCTGCTCACGCGTAGCAAGCGCTGCCTTGCATCCTTCCCCAGTCGTGAACTCGACAAACGCAAAGCCTCTCGAGCGGCCAGTGATACGATCGAATTTCACCTGCGCTTGGGCGACTTCACCAAATTGTTGAAAATGAGTCGTAAGGTCTTCATTGAGCACATCATATGCGATTCCTCCGACAAAAATTTTCCTAAAGGGCTAACGGTATAAGAGGCTCAATATCAAACACTAGAAGAACCAAATAACAAAAATCCTCCTAACGGTTTAACGGTTTGCAGCCTCATCGTGGCTGGTAGGTGTTCCTGGGTGTCTGGCTGCGATGTACAGCGACTGAATTCGTCACCCACCTCAGCAGGGTATCCCAAGCTGAAAGGGAGATCGGCGTTTCCATTGGGAATCCCAGCTAGGAGTAAACCAATGCTAGGATCCACCACCGTTCTGTTATCAAACTAGTCACATGGTGGTAATTCTCCCTCTGATTTACAGAGGTGGCGACTATCTGTGTTGGTGGACTTTGGCTAGGTCGACCTCGGAACTTTCGGGAACCACAGTAGCAAAACCAGCAAAACTCCGAAAAAATGGGAACTTTGCTCGGGTCCGCACAACTAGTGAAGACGGGCCATTCAAGTAGTCAAATATATAACACAAACCGATCTTCGTTCCCCTTGTTGAAGTGGCCATTTTCCTTGACAGTCTCATCAGTGTGCTGGTTTACTTTATTATCATGACCATCCATAATTGTACTGCAACAGGTTGAATGAACAACTGGGAAAAGTGGAATGAAAGGACAAGAACCCACCTCTATGAAAATTGGTTGAGTTGAATACAGAACAGGAGTTACAAAAAGGGAGAATACGAACAATCAGAGAAATAAAAAGTCTTGAGACTATCTAGAAAATACCCTAAAAACTCACGAGGAGCAAAATGAAAACGAATGTAAGCAGTGAGAAAACACTTGAACAAACTCAGAGCATTCAACATGACAATCACGAAGTAATAAAATCTCATCAATCAATACTGCTGTATAACAACGAATCGAGCTAAAACTTTCTCTCGATTCTTCCGGAATGTCCCAAAAACTTGGAAAACGGCACTTCAAAAAAGAGACAAGGAAAATACCGACATTTTCGACTGCGAATGAGCAAAGTTTGCGAAAGGCATTCTTTGAAAGAGGAAAGAACAACCCCACAAACGTCCCAAGATGAAGAAACCCTTTTAAACAAAATTCAAAAATCAGTTTTACGATTAACAATGATCTCAAATTACTGTATTGCGCGGCGTCACTGCTTCCTCCTTGCAGGACCTACCAGAATCACGGCGGTGCAGAACACCGCATCCTTTAAACAACGGTCTGCTGGGTGGCGATGCTACGCGCTTTCGGGTTGTGGTGTTTCTTTTGCATTTTCTTATAACAACTTCAGCACAAAGAATGATCTGGTCTGGGGATATAGTGGCTTGGCGATGTGTAACAGATTAACTCTATGTAAAGTAATGAAATATTTGTTGGAGCAGGTGTGAGGGAAAAACTGAAACGCTAAAAAGCAACACATTCCACCAAAGAACTTAGCGACGCTGGAAAACCACCTCTTAAACATTAACTGAAGCTACAGAAACAGATATGGGTAGAGGACACGAAGGTCACGACGATCCGCAACTGCGTCCCTTTCCACCGTGCTGGTTGCCTCACTCTGGCCACAGCACTCACGAGTTGCGAAACACCCAGAACGTTCCAGTGCCCCATGTTGTTACCGAAACGTGCCCACAGCTTTTCTAGTTCCACAAATTCATTCACCGACACTGCGGTATGTTTTCCGATAGCTGACTCTCAAAAGCGTCCGTTAAGATGGCACACTTTGTGTGTATAGGCGAGTAATGACTTCCTGTGGTGGTGACGACCTGGGGCAGACTTAGGCTAGGCTGACGTCGGGATTCCAGGGAACGACAGCGGCTAAACCAGCAAATCTCCGAAAATATGGAGATTATGCTGAGGATCGCATAACCAGTGACGACGAGCCACCCAAGCATCCAGGTATTCAAGTATACAGGAAACTGATGTCCTAACGGTTTTCGGTTGAATATGCAGTACTGTTAGTTATTGTAGGGGTCGTGTGGCGCAGTGGTCGGAGGCACCCTGTAACACACACAGGTGATCGGTCCCGGCGCCGACGGCCCACCAAACCTTTCATCCATCCCACCGGGGTTGGCAAATTGCTACCACACCTATCTGGGAGGATGGCAGCACTGGCTTGATACATCGGTAGGCTACCACGAGTCATTGTAAAGGCCAGATATGCATTGAATCACCTCCAACGATACTTCATGAAGTCGAATGCATGGCGCATCCCTCAGGGATTGATCAACGCCGACAACTTTATCCTTTATGCTTCATTAGTTATTGTTGTTACTATTTTTATTAGTATTACATGACCAGACAGCACCTCTATCACACTGCAAGAATCCCAGTACTTCTTCTCTTCGATTCATTTCCTCCGGTCTACCACACACGGAATTTTTGTGCATGGCTTCGCATGCTGCTTGAGAATTTTTTCCTCTTTGTGGCGAATGTCGTTAAATAATAGTCAAATTGATTCTCTGTGGTACTCCTGAGATAGCCCTGTTTCCACATGAACTGGAGGAAGTGGGCCCGTCCCAAACAAGTCTAGTAGCAATTTCCCGACGCCAGAGGAACGATAGGCTTGGTGGAGCAAGTGCGGGCTCGAACCAAGGCGCTGGGTAAGTTGTGCCGTTCGTGCAGTGAACGAGATCACCACTTCTACTCGCCCTATATGCAGCATTACATACTTTGCAACAATACTTTTACAGTCTTTCGTCTCAGATTACTTTCTACAACTCGAGATTGCAGATCCATATGCGAATCCCTCAAGAGGTCTTTGAAAAAATGATAAAGCTCTCGGCGTTGATCAATCCTTGAGAGACGTGTCATGCATTCGACTTCTTCAAACATCGTAATAGATGACTGAATGCATATTTCGCCCATGCAATGGTGTCGTACCGATGTGTCGAGTCAGTGCTGCTATCCTCCTAGGCAGATGTGGCACAAATTTACCGACCCGTGAGGGGTGGAAGTCTGGTGAGTTCGGAGCGCAGAATCGAGCCCATGTGTATTGCAGTGTGCCTCTAACCACTGAGCTCATAAAAACAAGAAAGAAGAGCAATTAGAAGTGGAAGATTAATAATTATCGTGTCTTTGAGAGGAATACCACAAAGAAAAGTTGATTCTCACACTAACTCCAGTGTTAGGTCCTCTCTTTTACTGTCCTGTGGTCCCTAACCTTATTCGCACTTCATTTCACTTTTATCTTAGATTAGACGAAAAGTCTGACCTGAGAGCATTTGCTTAATATATTGCTGGAAATCTCATAGTGACTCATAACAGTGGTCATGAGAAACTGTAAAAAGTAAAATACCATCGACTCGTATCAATCAGGCTCTGACGAAGACGAAGACATTGAAACATCAGCCGAATAAATGTTTTATACCAACCTTGAGGAGCGCATGTATCGCAGTGGTCGATCCCCGCGCCCCAGGCTCATCAACCCTTCATCCGTCCGGGTTCGGTAAATTAGTATCAGACTTGTCTTCTGGGAGGATAGCAGCACTAGCTCGATGCATCGATAGGCCACTACGAGCCATTGTAAAGGCCAGATACGCTTTCAATATCCTCCAAACGATGCTTAATGAAGTCGAGTGCATGGCGCATCTCTCAAGGGTTGATCAACGCCAACAGCTTTATTCTTTTATTTCTACACCAACCTCTTGTCAGCTCATTAACCAATGAAAGTTTATTATTTACAATGAGGTTAAATAAAAATCGGCTTGTAGAGATGTATTACTACTCTAAGTGCCAGCTAGAATATTAGCGACTACTACAGAAAGCATTGTTCGACAACAAGTAGATCGTATTGGATGGCGAGAATCGTTCAACGTCCATCCTGTGTAAGAGAGCACCGTAGAGTGAAATTCTCTTTTAGATCGCTGCTCTCTCCACTGAATTCGAGTCTGTGCGACAGCGAACACCACATCGCTGGGAAGGCCACCTGTGGATCGTCGACTCTGATTAATCGAGCCCTGAGGAAGAAGAAAATCTTCAAATACAAAGTTGTGTGAAATACTGTAAAATATGGAGAGGAAAATGGGCCGCATTATTAAGAATAAAACAGAAATGCTGGCATACACTTCAGGAGAACGAAAACGCCTTAAATGGTGACCGCACAGAATATTTGCTGATGTACTCGCTGCTCGTGCAAACCAGCTGCACTCGCAGTTAGAAGCGATTTTCGGGTCAAGAAATATTGGATTCCGCGCGACGGTCTAATCAAGTCCGCAATTTCTTCGGGTTTGGAAAGCTGGTACTAGACAAAAAAAAAACACTGACTTCAAACATTGAAAGGCTACGCATGTAATTGGGAGAGCGAAATATGCATTCTATCGAGCGTACAATGATGAAAAACCAGTGAACTGGAAACGTATTGGGCCGTAAATGATTTGTAATTGAAAACCACCGAACTGTATAGGAATCCAAATGAAGTGGATGTTGTTTAAATCTCTTTAAACTTAAAAAATCCGAGATGGCCACTGTGCGCTTTGAAATCGGCGCACACCGTCCAACAAAGCATGTCGGTTTGGTACGAATATGTTGACCACGCAAAGCTGACGGGCTTGGCGATCACGGTGCGGCATCGAACCAGCATGGTTCTTGTGAAGAGCGGCATCAGTACGGCGCTTTCTTTTTTATATTGCAGTTCTGTGTCCTACATATTCTTCCGTGCTTTGTGCAACACATCCGTCACTTGCGTGCAACTGAAAAACTCGTAAACCATCCCGCAGCGACGCTTTTTGTATATATAGAATATTCCTCGTGAAATATTTATTCTCCATCTTTCATTGTAACATCTCTTGTACTAATCGTGTATATGTGTTCGTTATTCCTACTGTGTTGGATTGCATCCCAAATTGTCACAATGCCGGCGTGCCTGAACTACATTCATACTTCTTTGCCATACATAGGGTACGCCAGCAGGCATGCTATCCCGCACGGTTCATTGCCTGGAGACTTGACCCAGCGACGCTTGCCATACCCTTTCGTCCTTTCTCATCACCTTTTTTCCCGCTCGATCTCCTCTTTCACTATTCATTCGATTTGCTCAGGTTAGAATATTGTTAACTAAAGTCTCATGCTCTTGGCTCACAAACCTCAGCTTATCATAGCCATGCATCTTTTAGCTAAGTACCACATTGTCAATGTGGAACTCTGTCTCATCTTAGTGGAACATCAATTATATTGTATTATTACCTGTTGAACCTCGTGAAATAATAATAACTTGCATACAAGCCATTAAGTCAGCTCATCATTCACTTTACTCAATTGTCATCAATCTTACATCTCGCTGCTAACGTTTGCATATCTACTGCATCACTACTCATGCATAGCGACCGAAACTCTTTGGACTAGTACAACTTTGGTATTAACCTATTATTCTCATGTTGTTAAATTGAATAATTGAATCCACTCATCATTTTGTCACATTACATCCTTAGAACACCAAATGTATTAGATTACTCTCTCTTAGGCTTTGTGAGGTCTTAATCTCCTAGCCACTCGCTTCACTACCATATACTCTTCGCGCATCATTCGTTTCTCTCATTTCATTTTAACTATCCCTCATGTAACCCTTGTATATTGGTCACAGTGTATTTATACCATGTGTTCGTATTGTGCATTTTGATAAAGGTCTATTTACCCAAGCTTGAGGTTGCTTCACTACAAACGGATGCAAATCCCACATGGCAATTACGAAAAGACAAGCATTCAAATCTGTTGACTAACCGATACGTGAAATATAAGGAAGGAAAGGGTTACTGATTACTGTTCAAAAATCGAGTTTTAGAGATCCATTTCAGCGGAAGACAAATTAAGTATCATATGCACAAAACTGGCACACTTTAGAGGATCTTTACGGTTGGTATTCATGACTCGATTATGGACGAAACCAACAGAAAAATACAAAAGAATGAAAAGAAATGAATTAGATAATAGGTCCGATTGGAACAAGTCACCTAAGATAACGTGACATTAGATAGGACGGTAGATCGTGTCGGATCAGATCAGACCGGTTCAGATGGGACCAGGCTATACACCAGATCAAATCGTCTCGAATCATAGATCAAATCACGGCTCATATCAGATCGCAGATCACATCAGAAATCACTAGAATTCACTCTAGAATCACTATACTCCCGAATTGAAGAGTTACTGGAATTGGCGTTCTGTCTATGGCAAAACTCCCACTGGACCCAAGGTACGACAAGAGACATTTTCGAAGATCTGTTGACTAATTTCCATTTGGCCTACACGAGAAGGTGTGATGGACAAGAATGAAATCATAAACGAGTCCGTGAGCATATTCCAGATGGCAAGAAGACTATTAGATACTATGTACACTTTTGGTTATTTATAGATTACGGGTGTCTTCTCTACACATCCTTTAGGTGCACTGTTACTCCACTTTGTCACTCAGCGGGTTATGATGACGAAATGAGTGGAATGGAGTGCGCGTATAAGAACTGATCCTACATAGAGGTGTAGGTTATAAAACATGCTTTATGCCACTGCAATAAGGCTACCTAATCTGGCATTTGTTTCTTCAGAATAAAGGACTCCTTATGGTCGATTGCCATCCAGTTTTTGTTACTTGTGTTCACAGTCAAGACTATCCTGTAGCAGTGGAAATAGTGTTGATTGGCGAACAGCAAAGCAATATATTCAGTGCCGAATTTTGTTTATCCTCTAAACAGTTTTCATTGGTAAGCTAACGTGAAGTTGCTGTCATATGAATGTGTACTGTGGACAGTGGCAAGAGCAGTCCTGTATAAAATGGCAATGCTAGACGAGGCCACTGCATTCATTTGGCGCTGCGCTCCACTCGATTTAACCCGAAGGGCTTCGAGCGACCTGTTTAGATTATTTCAGTAATTTTAATTAATAGTGCTAATACAATATTCTAATCGGTAAGTGTAAATTTCTTAAAGAGGTGTATGTTTAGAATGCAAAGATATTAGTTGTGCACGTATTTAACTGCGAAATAAATCTTTTGAACATTTTTTTACAAAATCAGTAGAGTACCGTGAAAATGAGGGCCAAAAACAGACATACAGTGTTTCCAGGTATGAGTACTATTGCAGCACAATAATCAAGAACACTACATGGGCTCGTGTCAGAACTTCAGTGCCCAATTATAGCGAAATTAGTACCCTCCTCCTCCTCCTCTTCCTCCTCCTTCTCCTCAAGAAAAGCTTCTCCGTGAGACAAAGAAACTCGTTTGAAAGATATTTTTTTGGAAGTTCTAATGTGTGAGAAAAGGGTTCTTTGGTATGTTCTGCATGAAGATCACAAACCGAATAACATTTTCATTGCAATGCACATTCTTGTGAATTGTTTTCATAGATGGCATAGAATTTTGTTAAGGAAAGGTTTACAGTTCAATCATTGATTGCGCTGGGTAATGTTTTCAATCAACAAATGAGCGGCCACGCGTGTCATTATTGTATTAAATAATACTTGCTTGCCTTTCCTAGAAACGTTCCTAGTAGTTCGGTGGTCACATTAATACCGTATCATTACAAAAATTGGTTGCATCTATGTTAAGTAAATATATAGGATTCATAGTGGGGGAGGGGAGTGGTGGCATGTGGAACTACGGTTGGAGGTGACCTGAAATGCATTGGTTCGATGGGGTTGGTTTGATTTGCTGCCGTGGTCCACTACGCGTCTATCTCTTCCGGCGGCAAATTGCTGCGAGACATGTTTGGGATAATAGAAATACTGAAATGATACATCAGTAGGCCACTGTAAGTAATTGTAGGTGTCAGATATGTTGTCATTACCTCTACGAAAAAATGTCGAAAAG
This sequence comes from Angiostrongylus costaricensis, assembly GCA_900624975.1. Taxonomy (NCBI): domain Eukaryota; kingdom Metazoa; phylum Nematoda; class Chromadorea; order Rhabditida; family Metastrongylidae; genus Angiostrongylus; species Angiostrongylus costaricensis. Next base: position 31,361 of record UYYA01000015.1, on the reverse strand, counting down.
ATAGGATATTCCTCAGTGATGGAACAACGCCGTACGATTTATTCTACTTTGTAGGGTTAAAGTCGGTACCATTGGTTAACAGACATTCTAAGAATATGTCGCGCAAATTGCAAACAGTTAGCCATGGTTTTCTTCGTATTTTTGTTGAGCAAACGCGAGGTGTTATTATTCTTTGTTCACGATTAAGCTGACGTTTCGGCGGATTTCGCCTTCTTCAGAGCCGCTTTCTATGAGGTTTCCACTAAGTATGTCACGTAGAGACCAACCGCACAGAAATCACGTGGAAGTATAATGATTTATACATGATTATATACATTTATACATGATACATTACATTACATTACATACATACATTTATACATTTTCATTTATACATGATTTTTTCTATGACATTATACTTCCATGTGATTTCTGTGCGGTTGGTCTCTACGTGACATACTTAGTGGAAACCTCATAGAAAGCGGCTCTGAAGAAGGCGAAATCCGCCGAAACGTCAGCTTAATCGTGAACAAAGAATAATAACACCTCGCGTTTGCTCAACAAAAATACGAAGAAAATCACTTGATCAATGCCGAGGTTAATAGAAAGTCGGTCGTGGCAGTTAGCCATGGTTTTTTGCTGGAATAATAACTTAGGGAATTGTTAAATAATTATGCTGTGCTTCTATTTCACGATTGAATAGCACTGAATTGCTTATCTCAGTTGTGGGCTACAATGTTTGTAGCTCTCATAATTAATTTCAGTAATAGATTTGCTTTCAATGGAAGCCTTTAGAATTTCCAGTCTATTAGCTATTTCACACGATATCTAGCGCAAACCTATTAAAGGCTACGGTGTAATTCATTTATTTGCAATAGGTGAAAATTTTAAGCTGGGGAAACGCAAACGTAACTTATTTCATAAAAAATATTCACTGGCTCCCTTTGCTTCCATGATGTTCGCCAATTATCAAGAAAACACTTATTAACCACCGCAAAGTGTAATCACGGTTGGATCTGCCCTGGGGTCCAGGTTATGCAAAAATCTCAGGAACACTTATTAATTGTTCTCTAGAAAATCACCTAAGAACCGAACTTTCTAGAACCCTCACCTTCTTCGATTTTTCCTAAATTGCTCTACTCAAGGATTTTCACTCGATTCTCCACTTTCAATGCAGCTTAACGTATTGGTTTTGGTCGTGTTGTTGACAATGTAATCCAATGTCGTGTCTTTTATGAAGTGACTTCAGTGGAGGGACATTAGCAAGTGTGGAGACTGAGAAAACACGGGGCAGGTACGCTAGTGGAAATTTCCCATGGATATGATTGGTATTAGACTGAGTCTAATAACGAATAGTCTCAGTGTCACTTATGGCTTTCAACATATCCACACTACTTGCTGCTGTTCTTGACGAGACAACCACTGTTCGACATCATGATGATCAAGCGCCCATTAAGAAGGAAGATGGAAGCGATACGAAACCAGATCGCCAGGAGTGGGTTCAGTCCGGTAAAATACAGCACGGTTAGTGGTGGGAGGCCACCGAGATTTCTTTTTGATTCAAGTTCTGCGTGACGAACACATCTTGCGTAATACTAATGGACAGAGAAAAGAGTAGCGTTAATAAGACCAAAATTTGTGAATATATTAGAACATGGCGAATAAGACATTCTTTGGGATAGCCGGGATAGAAGAATTTTACATGGTAAAACATTTTTGTAAAACCAAGCAAACTTTTTGTTCAAACTTTTTGTTAGCGCGGTTAAAATATCATATAAAGTTCCATGGAAATACTGTTATGTTGTGGTGTATCAAGGACGTCGCCCTTAACTTCACGGTTGTCGGAATTTGCACTGTGGGAGGAAGTGCACAGGAATGAAAAAGCCATCAAAAACCATCGATGAATAAATACTTGGCTAATAAGCAGATTCATAAATCAGTGATTGAACTGCTAAAATGGTGCAGAAATATTACTTTCTTCTAAAACTCTGTCCCAAGTTATGACTGCTTAAAAAAATTGTTGTGGGAAAAGTGGAAAAAATGGAGCATTCTGTGCTAGGTGCAGAACATATCAAATTTAGCTCGATTTAACTCTGTATACTTCACTGATGCGAAAAGGAATGATCGAGAGGACCATCCTACATATTACTGAAGGAAGTAGCTATTTCTCGAGTGAAGCATTTTTGACTGTTCAATTGTTTCTAATTTACTCTACCAGATCGTTTTGGAAGACTTTGAAAGTGTTGCAATCAGTAGTAACCTTTACTCCTGGTGTGCCCAGAAAAACTTCGGGACCACCAATTTGTTTTCGATATCGGCATGTGTTCTTGTACTTAGTAAGTTCACCTTGGCGGTCAACATCTACGATAGCTCACTAATGGCTGTTTCGTACTCACCGCTTCCCTCATTTCCAGCACTTGGCACGACTTCTAATTGCTCTATGAGTATATCTAAGGAATTCTGTGTCTCTCATTAGTAGCGTAAAAATTCTGCCACATTCTTAATGTGCCCAAGTTGTTGTAATGAAACAGAAGCCTCTCTTCGTTATTAGGTTCTAATACTTTGAAGAAGTAGTTACTTTAAACAAAGGGTATAAGAATTTAGCAGTGGTAATAGCTTTTAGTCTTTTCTGCTTGTTCGGTTAGTGAGAATATTCCTTCTTTTTGCAGATTTGTTCGAAGCTACGTTATCCCAATGGAATAATCTAACATCGAATCACCTAACAATGTATGCTATCGCTCACGACATCAAGGATCCTTCTTTGGTTGAGCTCCAGATGATGCTTGGTATGGGAGGTAGGTAGATGGGTCAAAATTTGATTTCTTCTCCCATTTTTAGCTCGTTTAAGGGAAAATCCTATACATCCCCTTTTCGGAATGCTCCTGAATAGGTGACAAACACCGCTAATTGATATACGAATTTATTGCAGCCCGTAAACATGACTACAAGAGAGCGCGTAAGGCTGCAAGCGATCGTAAGCCACGTCAGGCGTACACCGCTCTTCAATTGGAGAAGCTGGAAAGGGAATTTCAGGTATCAAATAAAGTGTATGGGTAGCATTTCTTTGCTAATATGGCGAATTACAACCCTTTTTGCATTCACATGTGAATATAAAGTCAATTCTTGTTCCATGCTGCCCCTAAAGCCTTTCCTTTGCTGAGCACTCATGCGCATTCTAGTAACTATTATCTGATCTATAAATGGCAGAAGAGGAAATTTCAGACGAGTTGGAACACAGAGTTTATGTTCTTGATCCTTCTTGTTATTTCGAATACTTCGATATTTGATGGATCTCATTGTATCAAAGTCGAGGCGAGGAAGGTTCGACATTGCTTTGGAGATTTCGGGTGGTAGTAGTCCCCAACAACGTTGTCCGAAGCGATTATGACAAATACATATCGCCCCTTTCTTTTAAAGAAATACAATGGTCAGAAATATTGAGTTTGTTACTAAACAGTCTCATCACCGAATTGCGCACTTACCAGACCTCGCAGAAGTTTATGGCGCTGTGGAAGCAGTTACCGTCTCTCAGTTTTAACAGTGCATCACTGTCTACAGCCATTAAGGATTATTTGCTGAGTGAAAGGGCTGGCGTTCTCATAGTTATTTCCTATCGCAGATATCAATGAGCTTCAGTTTCTAATTTTCCCTCAGAAAGATTGCTTTTTTTTCTAAACTGAAGCTCGCAGAGGTAGTAAAGTGGAATTGGTGTCTCAGTAGATTCTCATGATGTTAATATATCGTTACATTATCTTCATAGAGTGTCGCGGATAAATCTTCCAATTCCCTAAAAATAACGCCTCAACTGAACTGAAATCTGGTAGCCTCACAGCGGATATCTAGCCGTCAGTTGCTGTAGGCGGCAGAATTCAACGCACAGTATAGAGGGCTTTGGATCTTGTTGGATGAGAAGTACTTTCCCAACCATCTTGAGATACTGCAGTAGAGAGAGGTTCGCTGTCGTGCCACAAAAGCTCTACCTGAAATGAAAAAAATCCGCACGTAGGCTTAGTCTTAAATGCAGAATTTATATACTGTAGGAAAAAGTCTAGCTTCAACGTCGAGGTTTTTTACAAGTAGTTGCAATCCTTCGTAACCAAATAGTTCTGATTTATCTTTATTTCTTTTCCAAAAGTGTTTAATTAGATAACAAATCACCCAACTTAACGAAAAAGTCGACCTATATACAACTGCTACTTGTTTCATCAACAGACAGCCGTCCGTGATGGTACTGGCATTTTCCTTGCATGGTAACGATTGCCAGTAGTGTTCTGTGGTACTCCACTAATAGTTTGCCGCGTGATAAGGCTAAGGCTGTCCCTTCAAGGGCATCCAACTACCTTGTATAGAAGGTTATATACCAGTAGGGTCTTCAAAGCATTGAAAGGGTTCCATGTCTTGGTCAGGAAAACTTAAGCCTATTTCACGTCAAAGCTTAGTGAGCTTCTCGTATATATCTCCCAGTCGAAAATCGTGATCTAAAAATCATCTCTGAATGCGAATTTAGGTGGTGAGCATGGACTGAAAATACATCGACTTGTCCTGCAGTTGGTAGTCCTCAATGAGACCCGTATTCTCCTCTAGTCAGTTCTTCTAATCGTATGACTTACCCATTCCTTTCCTTCCAATTTGTATTATTCTAGATTTTGGTGAACATTTATCGATTGAACTTCGCTGACCACTTTGCTTCATACGCACGGTTCAAGCTCTGTGTGGGAAGCGCGTAAAATTTTCCCTTGTAGATTAGGCTTCAACCCCATATATCGGCGAAAACGGTGATAGACCCTTAATTCAAACAATACAACGCTAATAACGTGGGCAATCATACCCTCATTCTTCTAGGGAAATCCTCATTTACATCGTTTTCCATGTTTTCCAAACGCTTTAAGTACATGTATTATATGGTCTTTGTAATCAAAGAACTTTCCTCTATCGCCCATGAACGTTTCTCTCAGTCCCGTTTTTCTCAATTGTTTAGCAACTTATGGAAACAATTTGGTCCAAGGTTTTCTTGTCATAAGTGGTTCTTCACCATGGTCTTCCACTACCTTCGTTATTCCACAAAAGTGAGTTTCGATGGAAAGCGTTTCTAATTTATGAATACAGATCGGGGTGCGGAATAAATGCAGAGATAAAAGTTGGAAGATCTTCATGGACAATGGATGGGAGGAAACGAATTGAATGTGAGAAGTGCTGGGACCCGCACAGTACACGAGAGGACGGAGGACGGGAGCAAATTTACCTCCGGCAACTCCGCTTTAACGAGTACATCTTGTCCAGATTACATTTTGCTCTAGGATATCAAATAGTCCTACGATTTCTAACTGAACATACTAAAATACCTTGTTATTTAAAAGACATCTCGGAACATTTGGAAAAACGTCTGTCTCTTCATTTTTAATTTTTTGAATCGGCAGGATTACTCCACATTGGGATTTATTTGTCGCATAACAATGACATGAGCCCTAATAATTCTCTACGCTTCCCCGCTATTCCACCAGTTATTTGTAAAAAATGTTGGTGATTTCAGAGCGACAAGTATCTTAGCGTGCAGAAAAGGATTCACCTGTCCAAAAGCCTCGACTTGACAGAGACGCAAGTCAAGACATGGTTCCAGAATCGGAGGTATCTATTACACTGAAATATAACAAAAAGAGGATTGAACTCTTAATTTGGGGTTTTCTCTGTTTGGTTATGGGATGCTTGGCTGGGTACATTGCAGTCAACTTGACTTTCCTAAGCTTTGAGGAAAGCGAAATCCGTCAAAACGTCAGCTTGTTTGCAAATAAAGAAATAAAATGACATCCCGAGTTTGCTCAACAAGAATATGAGGAATAGAAAGAAAGAATTTATATTGCCTATCTAGGCAGAATGATGTTCCTAGTGTCTGAAATAGAGCAATTTCATCTGACTCTCATGAGCCTCGCTCATATTTATCCCTTTATAAAAAATATATATCAACGGGAAACAAACAATTCCCACACAAAGACGAAATCGTAGATAACTGTAGTTGTATCTTTTTCACCGTTTCTGTAAAAGAATGGCCTGAAGCAAAAGCAGAGTTTATTTTAGAACGAAATGGAAGAAACAGGTGACGAGCTCAATCCGTGAGCTGTACCGCGATCGGCTCGCGCCGTCTTTCGCTGTGCTTCCAGCTGTCAATCCTGCCCTTACTTCGTCATCACTTCTATTTGACTCCACTGAGTATCTCTCTGAGCATTTACAAGAAAACGGAAGCAATTCTGGACTAAGAATTCGTCGTTTCTTTGAACAAAAGTGAAGAAAAATGCTGTGGAAACGGTGTATGGTATGTAAAATCGTTTTAATTCAAGTGATAGATCTGTTAAACAATTTCTATATTGGAACCGCTTCAGCGTTTTTCACTATTAATCACACTTTCTCGTAAGAACCAATGATAAGCTCAGAGGACACATTTTTGAAACGCCACTTGGACAAAATTAAGGAGCAAACATCAATCTATGCGTATCAGAGCACCACTAGATATTGTATACTTATAATACTACATTGCAGTTATATTACATGCTGATTGAGGGTGGACTTTCTCCTTTTTGCTATATGAAAAAACATAATTCTGTTTAATGTCTGTAATAAAAAACAATGTCGAGGAGCAAATGTTTCTTTTTTTCTTTCTCCAGAGATTTCAGCAGCAACACGAGCGGTGGTGATTCCGTATCTACCGCCTATTAGATTGATGTAGTCTGTTTAAGAAGTTTTCATCCATTTAGCATCATAGGCTATCTATAGCTTGTAATTGGATAAGATACTATGGTTTTTTAGACTCTTCTCGTGCTCTTTAGCAGGCCTATGTCCAAAGGGTGTCCTTCACAGATTAATCGACGCCGAAAGCTCTATCCTTTTATTAGCATAAGCGTATCGAGCACATGGTATCAAGACAGTTTATTAGGAAAAAGTGACAGTCAATAGCCGAAAGATACAGTATATTCACTACATTTATAACATTATTATCAGAAGACCAAGCACTAGCCAAGCAAAAAAAAGTCAACCCATATAGCTAGGATATGCGGGGAGGCTGAACCTAAGGTGTTCGCAGAACATGGATTTATCCTTGACTCGTCCTCAACGAGAATGAATATTTCCGTATGGTTAGGCTATGTGTGTCGGAATCGGGAAGTTAGTATGATGACATAGGTTCATAGCCTAACTGTTGAAAATGAGCATTTAGTGGAGTTTATAAGAATAAAGGATAAAGCTCTCAGCGTTTACCAATCCCTGAGATGCGCCATGCATTTGACATCATTAAGCATCGTTTGGAGGTGATTGAATGCATGTCTGACCTTCATAATGACTCGCGGTGGCCCACCTATGTACAGAACCAGTGCTGATCTCCTCTCAAGCAAGTCTGGTACCAATTTGCCGAACCCAAAGGGATGGAAAAGTTAATGGGCATGGGGCCCGGGGATCGATCCCATGTGTATTTTACTACGCCTCCGACCACCCACTCCGTCACACAAGCCGTCTGGAGTTTACGAGGGAAAAATGTGCTGAAGAAAATGAAGAGTACTCAGTTTAGAATCATGCTCGACTCGACGCTGTATGCTACGTAAGCAAGATGAAATTGTGGTAAACGCTATTGAACGTGTTGACGTAAGATGGCGTTAGAAGTACTTCGTATCACAGAACTTTGCTGGTCGCTTGTTCGACAGTCATAAGAAAGTTCACGTGATATGCGGCTTGAAGAGTACGAATATAATGGTTGAAACTATGAATTGGGTTTTTCTGGTGAGAAACGTACAGTGGTGTCTACAGCATCTCGCTGCCGCCGCTCTGCACCAATGACACACAAGGCGATTGAAAGTGACTCGCTATTTAGAAAACCCTGTGATTACATTGTAATAATTTTTCCAGACGTTTCATGTGTATTTCTTAATGTGTAGAAATTAAATCTATGTTCCTAAGACCGAATTTCTGTTAACCTCGGCATTGATTGATAATTCGATGTTTCTCTTCAATAAGCAGACACGAGGTTGTCATTATAGAATTTATTATGACATGAAATGACGATGACAGTCCTCGCCCATGTGTTACTCTGTGCGATTGTTTTCCACCAACTTAAATACTTACAGCAAATAAACGGCAGGTGTTTAAATGAAGCTGTTTCTTATGCCAATACAAATGTATTTGTTCAGTCTTATCTGCTAGGGTTATGAAAGTGTTCGGCTGGGTAGATCGCATCTCAATTTGACCTTTCCAGGCTCTGAAGAAGGCGAAACCGCCGAAACGTCAGCTATTGTATCCTAATAAATTCTATAATAACAACCCGCTTAGTGAAAAAAAACATTAAATCTACGTTGTTGTTTCTTTCCTATCTATTACTTTGTTGGAAGTTTGGAGGGCCTGGAAACACGGTTACACGTTTTACTCCACAAGTTCGCTCCCAGCTAGCTACATGTCATGAGGTTGCAGATCGTTGTTCAAGAGTAGAAACAAAGGAGGACCATTAAAGGAAGAGATGCTCAAGTTGGTGCCAAAACGATCGCGAATCGTCGTATAAAACTGGTGGCTACAAGATCTGTAACTCGCAGTCGAAGAAGCGGATGCTCTTCCAATGCCATTGACCTGGAAATAGTGCGAGTTCTTCAAGAACTTCCAAGAACGTTAGTACGAGAAACATTAAGAGAAAGCGGGTTCTCCTTTCACTGTGTACGAGTTGTGATAAAGAAGGAGCTTAAATTGCGAACTTGAAAGCCACGGGATGTCTAGCACTCTCTGCTGAGGACTGTGACATTCCTTAAGAGTTTGTGGAGGTAATGCTGACTTGAAATAACGATTGCACTGGTCACTTTGAAAATATTGCCCGGAGTGATGAAGCGATAAATCTGCTCTGCAAAATCAACGCTTTCGGAAAAAATTGACAGAGAGTGAGAGAACACATGAATACCATCTCACTAGAGTATTTGGTGAAAACAGTTGGTGTGGTTTTCGGGCGGGTCGAGAAGCTGCTGGCGAGTGCCAGTGTCCGTATCGAATTTTAAACGAAATCCAACAGTACATGCAATACGCTTTCACTTCTTGCAAAAATTATGGTTAAAAATCAAATTGTAAGAGGTTTGAAATAGGAATCCTTTTCAATCACCCTGTACAAAACGTGCTTTTGCACATGTGAAGGAGTAGGCGGTCACTAACTGTACCATAAGGAGTACATGTTCAGTTTCGTACAGCAAAATAGTGAAAGAAAACCTTACATGATAATAAATTTGGAAAGAGAATACAATATCAAGCATGATGAGTCTAAAACCAAACAAAAAGCGCAGTATTAGAGCAAAGTAGGAAAAAACACCAAATGCGGTTAAGGTTCTGAACACAATCATTGATCATCTAGAGAAGGAAAAAATCTAGGCTGTGACCGGAACGTTCGCCTTCGAACATCAGAACCAGCAGGGATTATGAGAATAGAATGCTGCACTTCCATGTGAGAAAATCATCAGTCCGCAATCACTAATGAAAAAATCGAGCACAAACACTAAAATGAAGCGAATTCAGTTCCACTGACACAAATGATATAAATGGGCCTTAGCAACAGTTCGTTCTTAGGTAACAAAAGCGTTACGTCGCCGTCTTTAACAGTTTGTTATAGCCGACGAAACTTGCTCTCTAAGATGGTGAAGAACTGCCAGTAGATTTGCTAGTGTATATTCTATAGAGAAAGGACCCGTGTGGCGCAGTGGTTGGAGGCGATCTGGAATCGTGGAATCGATCTCCGCGCCTATGGCCCACCAAGCCTTCCATTTCTCCGGAGTCGGCAAATTGCTACCAAACCTATCTGGGAGGATGGCAGCACTGGCTCGATACATCGGTAGGCCATCGCGAGTCATTATGAAGGCCAGATATGCATTCAATCACCTCCAACGATACTTAACGAAGTCGAATGCATGGCGCATCCCTAAAGGGATTGATCAACGCTGAGAGCCTTTTTAGAGCTTTATACTCTATAGAGACATACAAAACTACGGGCAACAGATGAAAGGAGCACTTGGAAATCTGAGTATGGTCGCCATGGAATCACAGTGAGGAGATTACGAATGATGATTTCAAAAACAATTCTATATTTTATCTAGTTCCTATAAAGATAAAAGAATAAAGCTCGCGGCGATGATCAATACCTGAGGGATGCGCCGTGCATTCGACTTCATTAAACATCGTTCGGAGGTGAATGCATATCCGGCCTTCACAATGACTCGCGGTGGTCTACCGATGTGCCGAGCCGGTGCGCCTATCTTTTCAGAGAAGTTTGGTACCAATTTCCCGACTCCGGGGGAATGGAAGGCTAGGTGGGCCACGGGTGCGAGGATCGAATCCGTGTGGCAGTGACGCCTCCAACCACTGCGCCACACGCGTCCTTGTTTCCAGATTATTAACTACATACCATCTAGTTTGCTTATAGAACTTCTAGCTAAAACGATGGTGACGTCACTAGATTAAATTGCTAGTTTGTATGTTCAATTGATCTCTGAACTCTAAGTAGCATAAACATAAAAACGACATATTATTACATAACGCAATTAAAACGAAATAATTAGCATTAGTGCAAAGTACCCTTACCGGATACCTTATGCATTCACGAGTGAACGATTTTGTAGCCACACCAAGTGCGCAGTATGTGAACTATCGAATCAACGAATCAATCAGTTGCCATTATACGAATGGTAACCACTTCTTAGGCCGATCGATAGGTTAGCTAGCTATTCTGGTTATGTGTTTCCTTGGTAAGATCTTCGCTTTTCTAATGACATCGTCATTATAACACTTTGTATTACCGAGATGGAACAAATGTCTGCCTCCCTCGAAAGCGCTTCTGGAAAGATAGGCTTCCACCCAGTTCTTAAGAAAACGATGTTCGTGTAAACATATTTGCTTCCGAGAGTCTATTCCCAATATTTTCCCAATATTTTTGAATGTTCCAACAATACCTGGGTCAATAATTCACCGTTTTCTTGATAGGTTAGAAAGACGCTGTTATTCCAATATATATTCACAGTAGCTGACATTCCGCAGATCATGAGCTGCTTATCGAATTACTAAAAGAGTGTGCCAAATTTCCCTCAGCTCTCCAAGCAATAATATCGGGTCACATCTCCATTACTACTAAGGAGTTGCTCGAAAAGAGAACGAAACTGACTCTTGATCCCACTGCAACGTGTTTAACACGGGTAGTAATAAATGCAGGGCGCAGAAGTGCTTTGCAGGAAGATCTGTGTCGTTACGGGCAGAAGAAACTACTGGAAGCAGCACAGAAAAGAAGCAGTGTGAAAAATTGTCGTCGGGACATGTGTGATTATAATGTTCCACTGCCAGTCCTGATGAACGAAGATGCGATCACCAAAACTCCCTGCCATGATATGAAATTAATAAAGGAAACGTTTTACACCACCTACACCGAAATTTCCGTTCCATAATCCCCGTTCGGACTCTAAAATCGCCGCTGGAGAAAACCCACGGTGATATCACTGTCGACTTCTTTAGAGCTGGAAGCCACAATTTACATGTACTTCCTCAAACCATTTACAGCCTACCTTCAAAAGGAAGAGGAATCCAGACCAGTGGAGGACGTTGCGCACGGTCATCCTGTACAAGAAAGGTGACCAAAGGGATCTTCGTAACCGTCGTACGATATGCTTGTTGGGTCTACTCTATAAGCTCTTCACGAGGATTATCCTCTCGAGCATATCACGGAAGTTGGATGAGGCGCTAGGGCAAGTAGGATTTCGACGAGGATTTTGCTGCATAGATCACATCCGAACTGCGTTCAGGGTCATTGAAGTTTGCCGGGAATACCACCTAGCCCTAGTCCTAACCTTTACCGACTATGAAAAAGCATTCAACAGTGTCAAAAAAAATGTTATCCTGTCATCAGCTCGTCGACCAAAGAGTGAACCCTTACTACATAAGAACTTTGTCTGACTGTTATCCGAACTGCTCTACGAAAATACAGCCTTTCCACCTACCGCTTAGCATACCCATAGGAAAAGGGGTTCGACAACACTACACAATATCGCCAAAGCAGTTCAGTGCCGCACTGCAGTGAATGATGAAGTCACTCGATTGCGATGAGAAAGACATAGTCTTGATGGAAAATTCCTACCAAATATTCGTTTCGCCGGCGACATCATCATGTTCTCGAGAAATATCTGCGAAGCAGAGACAATGATTAATGAGCTCAACTAAGCGGGGAAAAAGATCGGACTACGCATAAATCGGGAGAAAACCCAGTTCACGAAAAATCCATGGTTCGAAGGCGAACAAATTGAAGTGGATGGCTTTCTGATTGCAGAGACCACATCGTATTTATACCTTGTGCGATCAATGAATGGTCATGGAAAATAACATGAAAGAGGGATTAGATAGAGGAAAGAAAGCAGCTTGGGCCGCATTCGGCCCTCTTAAAAAAGCTACCAAGCAACTGAAGGAGTCGAAAATCCGCGCTCACTTTTTCGATCCAACAGTCCGCCTCGCGCTCAGTTATGCTGCTGAGATGGGGTCTGATATTTCACCTACGTAAGAATGCTTCAAACTACCCACAAAGCGCTTGAGCGATATTTTTTGAAATATAACCGGCACTCTCAATATGTAGCCGGAATGCGATGCTCTGACCTTCGAAATCTGTCACATCTTCGAAATCCAGGAGAATATACATCGATAAAGAAACACAAGTGAGATGGTGACATAATGAAAAGAACGGGCGACAGATGGACGAAAAGAAATGTAGAGTGAACTCCACGAAAAGGTAGGCGTCCTCAAGAACAGCCACCTACACGTTGGGCAGACGTGTTCGTAACCAAAGTTAGTCGGCCGCATTCGCATCTCCAGTTATTTTACAGATCACGGTATGAGACTCGCAAGCGCCACCATGCTCGAATAAAACCACCATCGTGAACTACGATTGCGAGGCAAAAAACGAAAGTAAAAGCTTTCGACGTTGATCTATTCGTGGACGACGCGCCAAGCATTCGATTTCATTAGGTATCGTTGGAAGTGATTAAGTGCATATCTAGCCTTTACAAAGACTCGCGGTGGCTTACCGATGAATCGGGTCAGCCCTGCTACCTTCCCAGACGATCTGGTACCAATTCGCCGACCCTGGAAGGATGGAAGGCTTGGTGATCCATGCGCGCGAGGTCGAACCTATGTATGTGTTGCAGGGCGCCTCTGACCACCGCGCCACAAGCGCCTCTTGGATAAAGAAGAGTAAACTTTCTAGTCGCGCCAGTATCCAGCTAGCAGTGTTCAGCGGACTACAGTCCCTCAAGTTAGACGGCTAACATCACACTTCTAGTACAGTGGTCCTTTAAGTCCTACTACTTTTATTAAAACAGTTTCCCCTTAGCTCCTTGTTTTTCTTTGACAAAGAAGTAATCACAAATAGGTCGCCGTAACGTAGTCTCCGAGATGGAAAAGTCGCACTGTTCGGGCACTATTAACCTTGCTGGAAGAATGAACTCTCCGCTAACCTGTGCGACTAGTCATGCAAGAACACTACTATCAGTACCACAGCTTATTTACTATTGGGTCGAGAAGAAGGAAACGATGAATAGGGTGTTAGGAAGCAGCATAGAAGCATTCCGTTAACAAAAACGCTGCAAAGAAGTTTTTCAGATTAGAACTAGGTTGTTTGAAACATTACCATTTAGATCGCTTCAATATAGTTCATGACTACTGAACACCTTCTACAAAAAATCCAAGTTTGAAGCATAACATCACAAGTTTATGTAAAAAGTGTTTATTGTGGGCGAGAACCGTAAAATGGATGTAAAAAGTGCTATTTCAATAAATGTGATATTAATTGTTTGTATTCCAAAATTTCAAAATCGTAGGGTTTAAAATACTTCTTGGCACGGCGTCCGAAATATGAGCAAAAGGTTGTGACAAAAAGTTTTTATAACTGCTTGTAATTTCACAATATGTGGAAGCACAGTTAGGAGTGCGTGCTCTGTGAATGCCGAACCACTCTGAAGAAATCTCTTCAGTGGCTTCTTAGCTCATCGGAGCGGAAAGCCGTCCTTAATTGCCGAATTCCAGTGTTCAAGTAGAGACACTTCTGCGCCCTTTCACGGGCCACAGTCTCTAAAGTACAAGTCTCTCTAACAGGTGAAATTTCTTGAAAACGTTTTCAAAACAACCTTTTTTTGAAAACTTAAGTCTAAAGAGCGGCTTTCCATGAGCCACAGTTGACGCAGCATCGATTGAATACGTAAAATGCCGTAACAAAAAAAACTTTGTGGAGAGATAATAAAAAATGGAGGGGAAAGGCATCAAATGTAATGCACAGGAGTCCAAAACACCAGCGCGCAAACTTCTTGAGGCTTTTTGGATAAATGCCAAAAACCCTACAATGAATAGCAGGGGTGAATGCCCGGAGGTCATACGCGACCTCCCGTATGTTCGCATCGATTTTTGATGTGGGATGGTGCAGTCGTCAACCACATGCGACTATAATCAGCTGTTCTAAACTTCCTCATTGGAAGTCACGAAAAAGCGGTGGGTTTTTCGAGAAGTTGTTGATTGTGTAATTACCGGAGAGTTCTTCGTCTTTTTGTAAGTGTTATTGAAGCGTTTGGCCTAGTAGATTGTATATCAGTATACCCTTCCAGGCTCTGAAGAAGGCGATACTGCCGAAACGTCAGCTAGCGTTGTATCGGATTGTGTTTTTCTATGGAAGTAAATGTATGCTGTTTAAAAACCTCGCGATTGCTGAACAAGAAAACGACACATTCGTAACGCGCATTGTCCATTTTACCCTCTCGCGCTTACCTGCATTGCACAAAACGCCTATCTGCTGTTGAGTGTTCAGACATGGGTGGATCGATGTTGTAAAGCTGATCTAAAGTCTTTTAGGCAGATATATCGTTGTTAACCTTATTCAAGAAGAATAATAAAGTTGTTCAATTAGCTTCATATAACGAAATGCTGAAAACCTATTATACAGTCAACTAATAGTACCGTGTTAACGAGGTACGTAGCATTTCTAGCGAGCTCTCTCTGGTTACAACACGAAAACTTTTTTCCAGCGTTTTGAAGTTAACCTGAAGATATTGCCCTACTGCACTGCTTGCTCGTTATCGACCAGCACATTAAAATCTTGCTAACACGATAAGACATGATAAAACTGGTGAACAGCGATATGGGTTGACCACGATTTTCATTAAATTTTTTCCAGTCCAACAACAGTGATTACTTTTCATTTGTCAAGCACGAAGAGTTCATTTGTCAAGGAGCTCAGCAATAAAATCGCGTGCAGTTTATTTATGTGGGCGGTGGGTGGATGGATTAATTACTGTTGTACTGCACTCGGATTCCATCTTGGTCGCCTATCATGCCTGGATATGGAGACAAAACTAGTATAAAAATTCGCATAAAGTCCGATCCGTGTTGGCTTGTGACCACCACCTTAATCAGTGAGAACTAACCAATCTGGTCAATTCACCTGACTGCGTGGCAGAACGTGAATTTTCTTTCATTTCACAACATTCCATAAGTAAAAAAATGCTCTTCAAACGAAAACGGAAATGTTCATGAGGAAATATACCGATGTGAAAAAATGCTTGCAACTAAACATCCTCATTTCCATAGCTTGCATTTATTTTCAAGTCCTATGTATACCTCGTGTAAGCTCAACAATATAAACACATGTTGATTACTACAGTGCCGAGGTTAAATCACGGTCAGTTTCAAAACTTCAGGGTGGATTACCGGTTGGAAAACAAATTATCACCAACTGATAATTCTATCAACAAAAACCGCCGTGTATAAAAGAGCGTCGGCGGGTGTGTTCGGTTCATTCGAGATTCTTAACTGATGAGGATCCGGTTCGATGCGAGGCTAAGACGCCACATCAACAAGAGGAACGACTGTGGACCACAGAAAAGAATCGTCGGCTCTGATGGAGATGACGTCGAAGAGTTATCCGAATAAACATCTCGTACCGACCTTCTGTAAGCTCAACAATATAAACACCAAGTGCTACTTTATTTCTTTATTTACGTACAAGCAGACGGTTTCGGCGGATTTCGCCTTCCTCATAGTCTGGAAAGGTCAAGTTGACAGCAACCTATTCGGCTAAAGACCTCCATAACCAAACAGGGAAAACGCTAAACCAAGATTTCAATCACATTTAACACAGAGTGTTTGCACACTCACCGATGTCTTCCAGAGTCTTCCACTGAGTATGTCATGTGAAGACCGACCGCATAGAATTCACATGGAAGCGTAATGTGCTCCTCCCATCAGAATAACAGGTTTATAAACTGTCCAATATCACGCATGATAATGAGGCATTCCTCGCTGTGGTTCATTTTCGGATTCTTGGAATTAATCCGGAATGCCTCTAGAGTTTTGCGCACTTGTGTTCTCGATTCTTGCGCGAGGATCGTAACTCCTACTTCAAAATCTCCGTTATGTCTCTGCGTCCTATGCGTGCCTAGTGGAGTATTTGGTTTACGTTTGCCGACTAGGTGTTCTTTTATACGTACGCAGAGTGGTCTACCCGTTTCGCCAACGTATTCGTTCCCGCACGCTTTACAAGAGATCAGATAGACTGTACCCGAACTCATGCAGTCACCGTCTCTAGCATTGGGCAAATTATGCAATTTTTCGTTGCACATAGATGGTCGTATAGGCGGTTACGAACTAGCTGGCGTCTTAGATTACTCGGTAGTATTTCGATTATCGTTACCGGATTCTCTAGATTGGCTCTTCTTAAACAGCGTTTTATAGCTGTATTTACATCATTTGAGATGAAGGGTAGGATAAACGAGACCTTTTTATCACTGGAGTTATCGTTGAGGTACCTGTGGTTTCCTCTACACCTATCTCGGGCTACATTTTCGTAGCCATTAAAACTGGCTATTTGCCGCGTCAAGTTCAGAGACTCCTCTCTCTGCTGTCTTCCTGTGCACACGCTGGTAACTGTTCGATACATGTTTCTCACAAGTGCCCTTTTCGTGTGAGACGGGTGGGAGGAAAGGTGATAAACCAGGATGTTTATACTACTTGGCTTTCGATACCACTTCCTAATGTAGCCGTTTTCTGATAGACTAATTTGCACGTTCAAAAATGGAAGCCAGTTTTCTTTTGGTTTCTTTCGGATGAATCTAATATAATATGACTGTTCGTTGAACAACTCGAAACTTCTGTCAATTTCTTCTCATGCTGAACAATTGACCAAGCAGTCTATCTATATACCTACAATAGAGTAACGGGCCGAGGTCGATTACTGGCGCTTCCACCTTAGACATGAATGCAATGGCAAGGCTTAGTGCCAGTCGTTGTCCCATTGCCAGTCCTCTCATTTGGGCGTAATACCTCTCGGACCATCTGAAGATTGAGCAGCTCAAGCGCTCTTTTAAGAGTGCCATCAAGTGCTCTATCTTGAAGCCATACATGTTTATTTCTTCTTCGTGTTGTATAAGGAGCTCGCGGATGGCTTGAATAACAGAGTCATTTGACACGTTAGTATAGAGGGCAGTGACGTCGAAGGTCTCCACCACGTACGCGCTGTTGGGTCGCGCGTTACGTAGACGATCCAGGAACATTGGAAAAAACGCTGTTTAAGAAGGGCCAGTCTAGAGAATCCGGTAACGATAATCGAAATACCACCGAGTAATCTAAGACGCCAGCTAGTTCGTAACCGTCTGTACGACCATCTATGTGCAACGAAAAATTGCATAAATTGCCCAATGCTAGAGACGGTGACTGCATGAGTTCGAGTACAGTCTATCTGATCTCTTGTAAAGCGTGCGGAGACGAATACGTTGGCGAAACGGGTAGACCACTCTGCATACGTATAAAAGAACACCTAGTCGGTAAACGTAAACCAAACACTCCACTAGGCACGCATAGGACGCAGAGACATAACAGAGATTTTGAAGTAGGAGTTACGATCCTCGCGCAAGAATCGAGAACACAAGCGCGCAAAACTCTAGAGGCATTCCGGATTAATTCCAAGAATCCGAAAATGAACCACAGCGAGGAATGCCTCATTATCATGCGTGATATTGGACAGTTTATAAGCCTGTTATTCTGATGGGAGGAGCACATTACGCTTCCATGTGAATTCTATGCGGTCGGTCTTCACACGACATACTCAGTGGAAGACTCATAGACATCGGTGAGTGTGCAAACACTCTGTGTTAAATGTGATTGAAATCTTGGTTTAGCGTTTTCCCTGTTTGGTTATGGAGGTCTTTAGCCGAATAGGTTGCTGTCAACTTGACCTTTCCAGGCTCTGAGGAAGGCGAAATCCGCTGAAACGTCACCTTGCACGTAAATAAAGAAATAAAATAGCACCTCGTGTTTGCTGAACAGAAGTATAAAGAATTATTCAATCAATGCCAAGGTTAATAAAATGTCGGATTTGGGAATATAAACACCTATGAATACCCTTCGCACAAATTCCATGACCCATTCCATAATAGTTCAACGAAACTGCTTACATGACAGGCGAAAGGACCGAGGCAAACGTAAAATAGAACGGCTTCTTTGACGTCATTGCACTGAAATCTATCTCATTTGGGACAATAAGGAGTATGGCGGTGTGCAGTGAATGAAAAGAGGTACTACCGAAATGAAGAAAATCGAGGAACTTTGGAAAGGACGAATCCCACTCGAACAGGCTATCGTTGAAAATTTACTCTACTGAAACAGTTATCGCCCATGTATTACTCCGTGCGGCTGCTATACATCAACTAACTTAAATACTACAACAAATAAACGGCTCTGAAGAAGACAAAACCGCCGAGACGTCAGCTATTGTATCCCAATAAATTCTGTAAAAACAACCTCGTGTCTGCTTAATTGAAGAAAAACATCGAATTCTACTGGAACTAACGAATACCCTCCTCTTCATAAACCGTATTCTTACCTCTTCTTTTCTTCCTCTCACCTCCTCTCATGTTCCTTCTCCAACAGTTTGTAATTTGAATGATGTCCATTATTTCGCACTCTATGCCTGATCGATACACTTACATAAGTGTTTCATCTCATTCTTTCTTTGCCTTTAGGCTAATTACACATATTAGTTCACAAATACAACTAAGCAGATTTCGAGTTGTAAACTTATCATTTCATCAAAAACTCGTCTACATGCTCCATCCAAAAGGACTTGCCTATAAGAGCAGAACTGGGAATCCTCTCAGAATTTCAACCTGTAAAAATCAATAGACTCACTCTTGAAGTTGCCACTTTAAAGGTTTTCTTTAGCTGTACTATATTGGAATTATAGTGTTTGAAAAAAAGCCTGTTTATGAGTGCAACAATTCTTTTTCGAAACTAATGTAAGACCTTATTTTTTCCGAGTATAATTCTATATCTGCCTTTACATAAACTTGAAACCAACGACTTTCCAGACATCCTGTGTTTTAATATGATTTTCTGTTAGTTGTTACTACTTCCTATACTCCTTTAGACCTTTACCAACCTAACTACCATGTTCGGAAATCTTATTGATAGTGACTACTGCGCTAATTGGCCTACAGGTGGAATTCATCGAAATTCAACAAGATTCATTTCTCCAAAAGTTGGAACCGGTGAAAATTGCTACTCGAATGTGTCGGAATTTCAACCTCAAAAGCATAGTGGAGGTATATGCCACGAGCTTAAAACCTATGCTGCGATTGAACCAATTTTCATCTAGTTTCCCTCAAGATCCGGTCATAAAGACTGCTTTCGGAAATGCTGTATACCATCGCCATTGAAATTCTAAACAAATGCTGCAGGTATGGTCTTTGCGAAGGCATAACAGACTAGTATCAACGAAAATTTGAAAGCAAACAACAGAGCAGCTCCTTCAAAAGGCCAAGGTAGTGAAGGAAGAGCTACGACGTGAACTGACACCAACAGAAAGCGCGATCTGGGTATTCTTATCGACGTGTATTTCTTTTTCAACTTGCCGATTAACTGTACGGATTTGTAGGTAAGCTACCTATATTGCAAGGCATATTGCTCAAACTGTTAGGGAAGCGTACAAGCCAAGCGTTACCGTAACGTTCCTATCGCAAGTGGGCGGGCGAATATAAGCGGGAACTGCAAAGCTATATTCCGGGGGTCTGGGGCGATGATATATTGCGAAAAAAACATGTAGGGAAGCTGGCCTGTCAGTTTTGGAGGGCGACGTGGCGCTCATTACGGTGGAGCAGGACATTTGAACAAAGTTTTAGACTACGGTTATAACGATCAAATTCACTCTCACTCTGTTGGGCAAATATTTCAAAGTGACCTCTATACCAGAAAAAAGACTTAATCATTTCTACGAAACTGTTGCCTATTCAACCGCAGACCATTTCTATTCAAAGTTGATTTCAAGCATACGACGATTTATTGAGCCAGAATCAATGCCTATGCGCTAATATTTCAGGCAAATCGTCGAAATCTACCACGAAATTCATTTGAAAACACATCGGTTACTCAAAATGGTAAAAAGACATTCCGCGTTTGATTTCGAAAGCCACAAAGTCTTCACTGTTTATCAGTCTTTCAGTCCCACATTGCACGCTGTCGTGGAATTCGTTGGCCGGTTTTATGTGTCGCTGACAGGAGAACACGCCACGCCGTCCATGAATTCGCTTCATGTTTACCAGAAATCTCAGGGTTTTGAGAAGTCGTCCAGGCCGAGATCTTAATCACTAGGCGTCAAATCCTCAAGATCCTTCCGTACGAATCTGTCTTGGTGCAGAGAAACAGAAAATCTTTGTTTATTTCGTTTACGGGGATTTGCGTTTTATGTTGTTTGTTTTGCTTATTTCATGTGCCCACAGTACTTCTCCAATAAAGCTTTTGTTAAATACCCCTTTGCTTCCATCACAAAGTAAAGAAGGAGCTTTATAAATACAACAAATGCTCAGAAGCCAAGTAACAGTTGACGAAGTTACTTTAAGGCTGTAAAATTTTGCTTTGTAATTCTCCTACAACATAGAAAACTATTTCATAAAGTATTTGAAAGAACCACAATCGGATTATCTACTCATTAATAGATCTACATATGGATCAGATGTAGCGCAGTGCCAGGAGGCGCCTTGCAGTATCTATAAGATCGATCCCTGCGCCCCAGGCTCACCAACCTTTCATCCCTCCGGGTTCGGTAAATTGGTATCAGACTTGTCTGGGAGGATAGCATCACTGGCTCGATAGATCGGTAAGCCACCGCGACTCATTGTAAAGGCCAGATATGCATTCAATCACCTCGAATGTTGCCTAATGAAGGCGAATGTATGGCGCATCCCTCAGGGAGTGGTCAACAGCAAGAGCGTTATCCTTTTATCCGTTATATTATCTGACGGACTTTTCTGTTCTGACGTGACACGAGATTGTTAGCACGTATTTTGATATTCGATGAGCACTGTTTCGGCTTTGACTTCTTTTTTTGCCTATTTTGAGCTCTGCAATTTTAGATTCCGAAAGCGAGTTTTCGTCGAATATTCGTCTATGAGTTCAAAGTCGGCCGTAGTGCAGCACAGACCGCTCGAAACATTAATGAAGTTTAGAGTCGAGATAGTGTTGGTGAATCAACAGTGCGGACATGATTCCGGAAATCCCGATCTAGTGATTTCGACCTCGAAGGCAAGTAAAGTCACAGACGTAACAATAAACTTGACGACGGTGAATTGAAGGCACTAATGGAAGCAAACGCGCGAACAACTGTTCGAGAGCCTGCAGAACTGCTTGGCGTAAGTACAGGAACAGTTTCCACTCACTTGAATCGCACATGAAAGACAAAAAGAATTCGATAAGTGGGTGCCGTACGAATTAAACGATAGTCAAAAATTTAACCGTTCCGAAGTGTCTTTTGCTCTTATTCTCAGCAACAAAAATTTCTAAACTTGACAAAAAATTTTAAAAGATCAAAAACAAAAAACCCTTTTCTTGACCGAATTGTGACGTGCGATGAGAAGTGGATTCTGTAGGACAGCCGGCGACGTTCAACTCAACAGTTGGATTGCGATCAGGCTACACAGCACTTCCCAAAGCCGAAAATGTACCAATAAAAGGTTATGGTTACTGTTTGGTGGTTTCCAGCTGGGCTGATTCATAGCAGCATTTTGAATCCAGGCGAAACGATCACTGTAGAAAAGTTTTCCAGCTAATCGACGTAATACGTCGACAGAAAAGGAACAATACTTCTCCACGACAACTCCCGGCCTCTCGTTGCGGAGCCAGAGCTGCGGAAGTTGAACGAATTGGGCAACGAAACTTTGGCTCATTCGCCATATTCATCAGACCCCTTGCCTACCGATTATCACTTCGTAAGAGTCTTGAGAACTTCCTGTGCGAGAAATGCTTCACCAATCACGATGACGCAAAAATGCCTTCAACGAATTCATCGCTTCCAGAACTCCAGAATTTTATGCAACTGGAATAAATAAACTTGTTTTCTTGGCAAAAATGTGTAGATTTGAATGGTTTTTATTTAGACTAATAAAATTTTATTTCAATCAAGTTATGACATTTTGAATAATATGGTTAAAAACGCTCATCTATTTCTGAACCACCTGATACTAAATAACTGAGTCCCGTATTGGAGTAGAAATGTACACTGTCGTATAAGAAATACTGCTCGAAGCACAATCCACTGTTTGCCTGTGGCAGTTTGAGAATATTTTAAACAATATTTTGCGAAAACTATATTTTTGGTGACACCCGATTGTTTTCTTCAGTGTAAGCTTGAGCGAGAGGATTCCAGTTGATGATTTTGCCAAAGGGACACCTCGAGTTGACGATTTCTTTCAGATTTTCAGCGAGGCTGACCTGGACGTTCCATCCACTCAGTGGTGATGGACTTCATTCTGCTGTGGGCCCGTCGTCGAAACTTTCCTATTGTTGGGCTGTTGTGGTACACATCGGTTTCCGTTGGGTCACGGCTATTCTCTCTCAGGGCGGCGTCCTTTCGAACGGCGACCGACTGCCGTGCCCTGTCGTCGCTGTGTCAGGGACTGTCATGTCGTTCACGGATCCCGCACACATACGACGCCCCTTTATTTGAGCACATAACGTCTTTTGTGACTCCTTATGTCATGAAACAGTATTTATTCACTTTCCAAAATATCGTCCATTCGACGCTAAAATTTCATCGGCAGTGAAAACTAGTGCTATTATCCATTATTTCCCTGGCACTTTCTATAAGTCCTTCCTTTCACATTTTTATACTTCTTATAGAACGCTGTCAGCGAGAATCGCAACCATTAACTGCTAGTACTTTCCTCATTTTCCCATTAGTCGATCATCAATCGGCCAATCTACTTGTTTACCACAAAACAATTTTTACTCCTTTTTATTTCAAGTGACTAGAAATCATTGCTGGCATCCGATTTTTTCTTCCCATCGATCATTCACGATGGCCGGCGGACTTGCTCATGGGTTCATCTGTTGTTCGAGGATTTCTGGTCTTCTTTATGAATGCCGCTTAGTGATTGCTGATTGAGTCGATTCTCCGTAAATCCGCGGGGTGATAATTATGCTAGGGCCTTTGTAGGTCTTTATCACGTACAATCACTACCCTTCGTCGATCAGAGAGAGTACTTTCTAGACAAGTCTGCTGCCAATTCTCAGACCCCGAAGAGATAGAGAGCTTTCGCTGACCAGAGGATGTGCGTTCAGGCCAGGTTTTTCTGCATATTACTGGACGGCATCTCTAACGCTGTGCTACTATTGTCCCACAACATGAACATTGTAGGACATGTTCCGTTTTAACGTCGATAGAATGTAGGGCCAAAAGCTTTTTTATTACGCAGAATCAGTTGTTAAGACGATGGGTATTATCCACTAACTTTAGAATGCTTCGAAAAGCCGACAGAAATTTCTTCTCTTACTGTTTTAGTTTGAAGGTTTGAAGTTGGTTTGTTTTATTTCTACTTCCTATTTCGAGTCGTATTCTGGTAAAGCAAAGCCTTGCTGTTTATTATAGTCGTTCACGTTAATTTTCCGATGTCGATGGGTGTGGAGATAGCACAGTGGTTAATGATGCCGTCGATCAGGAAGCAAAAGCGCGCTAGTTCCACTCCTTCCACAACGATCTGCTTCAATCCATGTGGAAACGCCCTAGCCCGACTATTTCAAAGATTCCAAGGAGAATCGACTTGACCAGCACTTTACGTACCCATAAAGAAGACGAATTCCTTAAGCAGCAGCCGAAGCAACACGCGAAATGTTCGAAGACCATTGTGGACAATGAATGCGAGGAAAACGAATCGGGTGAAAGAAGTACTTGTCATCGGAAGTGTAAGATGAGATGACGGGTATCGTTAAGTAGAAATGAATAAGAAATTTTCAACGTGCAAAGTTGCTCGACTGAAATGAAATCGTCAGCTGTTCGTTCAATCCTGCCTCTGATTTGCGCTATTCAATTTACAACTGTGGTCTTTCAGATGCTCATCTGGGTTTTATTTCTACTCTGCCTTCCACAAATATCTGTTGTTATGCAACCAACCCCTCATGAAACTCCAAGTACGAAGCTTTGCCATATAATAGAACATTTAATGTGTTTCGGTCTTCGGTTACGATTTCTTCGTTTTGTGCTAGCGAACAAAAGGAACCACTTAAAAGTTGTTTTCTATCTATCCTGTTCAGTTATATAGGAAATTTTTAGGAAATATACCTGATATTCAATTTTGGAATAGGATTGCTCAGGCGCACATTGATCGGAAACTGCGGTTAAACCCATATCTCATTGGTGGTAAGACTTACTCTATAAAGCTTCATTGAAAAGGTTAACTAAGTCCTAGAAAACTTCTCAGCGAAGCCTATTACGCTTAGACGAGTCTGGTCTTTTGAACGATTTCTAATTTTTTTTTTACAAACTTTAGCTGAATGACCGACATGAAGCGATTTTTTTGTGGACAGCTGTAGGAAAATTCTGCGACCTTTTGTTGACGATATACGGATTTATTCTTAACTCGTAAATAATGCTGAGGTATTTGCAAAACTCCGCACCGCAGGTGTATGCGGTGGGGAACGAACGCGCGCTATTGTCCTTTCCGGGGAGTAGCGCACTTCACCACCACACCATCCGAGTCCTTCGTTTTGCCTGCCTCTCAGCTAGTTCTATTGATCTTTTGCTATCAGCAATCACCCCTTAACGGGATTGATCTGGGGAGCCCAAATCGGCATTGAACCCAGTTAACCTGAGGCTTAGTTATAATCACAATCTTAACCCTTTTAACTAGCTAGCTGAGCGACAGGCAAAACGAAGGACTCGGATGGTGATGTGGTGAAGTGTGCTACTCTCCGGAAAGGATAATAGCGCGCGTTCGTTCCCCACCGCATACACCTGTGGTCCGGAGTTTTGCAAATACCTCAACACTATATACGAGTTATATTTCGCAACATACCCTGCCAAAAAAAGAAAAAGGCAGTAAATAAAAGGGTTGAGTTTATTTCTTAATTTTAAATTTCGTTGTTTCCTTCCTTTCTGGAATATGTGTTTACTGTGTCGCCGCTATGTGAGAAATCTCAAATAGTTCAGTTGCAGGCGTCGTTTTTATTTTAAGCATTGCTTTCTAGCATTTTAATTAAAAAATGAGATCGGAATTGCGCATTGAGGCCAATTCATGCTGCAGCTACGGCTCGGCCGACATGGTCTCGTACAGTGGCTTCACCCACTCTTTTTTCAAAGATGATTTTTCTTGTTAATGTTTTTGATTTGTAACTTGCGATAAAATAAAACAATTGAAAATCAGCAGTTTTGGAAAGAGTTACGTGTTCGAATAAAATTGGTAGTTATCCTTCCAGTGACACCACCAAAAAATGTAATTGTATTCGTCGGTGATGGAATGGGAATCGCAACAGTGACCAGCGCCAGGATCAACAAAAATCAAAGAGCCGGCAGACATTATCTAAACGAGCCACTTTATTTCGAGAGTTTTCATAGTGCGGGTCTCGTTAAGGTCATATCTTACGTTCTATCACTATGTTGATCACAAGAGCTTTTATTTTAAAAATTTTCAAAAGTGTTTGTCTTCTCTTACAACCGTCTCAATGGTCACCATTAGTGAGAATGTCCTATGATAGTGAAATAAATCAATTCTTTGGGTGCCTTATCTTGACCGAAAAAGGAGATTTTGTCTTTCTTGCCTGATTGCTCTATCAATTTCCATGTGCTACTCATCGACCCATCCTTTCTTATTTTCTTAGTCAAGCAACTCCATAGATTTTTAGGTACACAGCAGTATTTAGCGTAGGAAGCAGAAAAAATTAAGTCGGTTCTAGAACGAACAAAAATATTTCCATAGTGAAAAGTTTCAAGGAAATGGTTCTAACTAATGGCATTCAGACGAGTTCCTTAAGCAATCACGTTACGGACTCAGCAGCTGGTGCAATGGCGCTCTTCACAGGATGGAAGGTGAGATTCACGTGACGATATCACCATAACAACAGAGTAAGAGGCATTGGGTATACATCCTCCTATAGTGAACACCTGCAAATGCTCGTGATACAGTTCTGGATTCGTTCAGTATTACATATAATATATATCTCATATATCTCACATATAATATATATAATATCTCGGAGCATCAGAATAAGCAGCGTTTAGACCTTAATGAATCGAAACGCGCAAGCGGCACCCTAAATTCACAGACAGCCGCTAAACTGTAAATTTGATTTTCTGCATTTAAAGAGAATAAATAAACATTTCTTGGATCCACTATGGTCTAAATTGTTTAGAATATATTAAATCGTATCTCGGAGCATCAGAATCAGCAGCGTTTAGACCTTAATGAATCGAAACGTGCAAGCGGCATCCTAAACCCACAGACAACCGCTAAATTGTGAAATTGATTTTCAGCATTTTAAGAGATATATTGATATTATGGTTGTACAAAGTGGACTGTATGCATTGACTTAAATTCATAACTATTCATTCCTTACTTTACCCCAAAGTGCTTATTTGGAATACTTCTGCATTCAATTCGTCCCTCGTGCAACATAGATGTTCTAGACTTACAGTTCTGGTGCGTAGAAAGCTATTCTTTATACAAAACTTTTTCAAGAAACCTATTTTAAAACGAATTTTTCAAACCACACTGTTCAAGGCAGCCGAAATATCAAGGCTAATGTTACCACCACGCAAAATGAGGACATTCTTTTGACAGATATATTGAAAAACCTCGAATGCTCTACAAAATATGTGCTCGGCATGAATTTGTAATTTTCTATGTCCTTGCTCTATATCTATATGATAATAGTTTAGGTGAATACGGGAACATTGGGAACGAAGCCTATTGTGAAAGAAAAATGTACAAACGTGTCCGAACTTCATGTCACCGATGGAATCGTGGAAGGCATTCTTCAAAAAGGTGCGCCCATTCTCTGCCTAAACTATACCATCTGTAATCTCGTCAAGCGCAAAGTAGCTTCATTCTTCATTCATTCTGACAGCCGCGATTTTTTCTTGTAGTGGCTTTAAGCTGTCTGGTGGGCTCTGTTCAAAAAAAAAAAGAAAAACGCCGCAGTTTTTGTTCGAAATCTCGTATTATTTTCCACAAAACAGCTCATGGGTAACAAGGCGAAATTAACATAAGGGTGGGGGACATATATGAGAAGCTTATCACGCTGAACCGGAGCATGCATGGGGATTATTTTTGGAGTTAACAACTACTTGTATATAATGCTGAGATATTTGCAAAACTCCGGACCGCAGGTGTATGCGGTGGGGAACGAACCCGCGCTGTTGTCCTTACCGGATAGCAGCGCACTTCACCACCACACCATCCAGGTCCTTCGTTTTGCCTGTCTCTCAGCTAGTTCTATCGATCTTTTTGCCATCAGCAATCACCCGTTAACAGGATTGATCTGGAGAGCCCAAATCGGCATTGAACCCAGTTAAGCTGAGGCTTAGTTATAATCACAATCTTAACCCTTTTATTTACTGCCGCACGGTACGCTCTCGCAAACGATTCTTTAGGTAAATATGCATTTAATCTTCATCAGAGTGCTTAATGAAGTCTTATGCATGGTTCGTCCATGAGGGATCGATCAACGTCAGACGTTTTGTCCATTATTTTATCTATCACCTAGAGTCGCGGTACAAGACCTTGCCATCAATCTATTCGAGATCTAAACATGACAAAGAGTGCCAAGTTTTTAATATATCTCGGTTCGAAGGAGATAAAGTGAATTGTTAAATGAAGTGCTAACGCCCTCGTTTCAGTTCGTCGATGACATCTTCTATGAATAAAAAACGTCTTGATTGGTGCTGACGAGAAGTGGTGTTCGGTCGTTCAAATCGAAGTTTTTATTCCGGAGCTCGATTGCTAGCGCGTGCGACTGTTCGATGTGTAGCTTATTTGAACAATAAATTAATAAAAATTCTGTCCAACTACTGACCTGCCAAAACGATCCACGCAGATTCCAATCGAAGGTTTCCCAATACCTAAATACATCATTTTTCCTATTTTATTAGCATTCAAAAAAGAAAGCTTTCCGAGTTGATCAATCCCTAGGGCTTGCGCCATGCATTAGACTTCACCAAACATTGTTAGAGGTGATTGAACGCGTACCTGGCCTGTAGAGTGACTCACAGTGAACCATGGTTGTGTCAACTCAATGCTTTTACCCTCTCAGACAAGCCCGGTGTAAATTTACCGACCCTGGAGAAGTGAATGACATGGCGAGTGCTGCACGCAGGATCGAACTAACGTCCACATGTTTAACGTTGGGCACCTCGAACCACTATGTTTCACGCGCCCACACGTTTAGTACCCGTGCCTGCAACGCATTTAGAACTGTATAGTAAATTTAGAAATATGTAAATACTTTTTCCGGCGGCTTCAGGAGCGATTGTCGCCATAAAAACATATTAGATGCCTAACAACCAGGAGCTGTTCTAAATCCTGTAAAACTGCAGGGAGGACAGCTGATTCCATGGACGAGAAACATTCGGTACAAAACGAAACGGCACTATTGCATGAATACAGTTCACTTGTGCGATGCTACATTCTGCTCAGTTGTTCTCGATGTAGCCGCTGTCAACAGTCGACTCGAATCATCGTAGTGCTCTGACGAAAGCGAATACGTCGAAGTGTTTATCTCTATCACCTCTATCACTTGTTGTCCCGCTGATTGTCGAGCTACTCGAGAAGGGGTCAGTAAGTCCTCCATTTCTCGCTGCCGCGTGCAAGAGTAGTCAAGAGAATTCTGCTCACTTTACGGGCTCATTGAGCATTATATCTTTTTTCTGGCATTTTCGTGCAGAACTCTGATCATCAAGTCTGTAGTCTTCCTACAGTGCGTTCGCCACCCCGAGGAATCCAGTCACTGACGGCTCTTGCCAATCGGTTGTCGTTCATATGCATTACGTGTACGGTCCACCTCATCCTACAGAACGGCGTGTTTGATTTTTGATCGCTCACATAGAACAATGAATCGAATTCCCTTCCTCAATTGAACAATGCGAAATACTCCAAGGATAGTCCTTTTGGCTACTCGCTCTATAACACTGAGTGATCTAGAGTGAAGGTATTGTGTGCGGCAGTTGTATTTCTCATCGACCTTATCAAGAACGGAGTCTTCCCAACGGCCGACAAACGAACTGAATAAATCCCAGTTTTTTGTGGTTTTGAGAAATCGTTTTTTGGACTCAGTGGATCTTTCTCCTTTAGGTGAGAAATGAAATTTTGCACGAAGGAGGCTATTGTCTGATCTCGTGTAGAATTTTGGGATAATAGTGATATCGGTTGTGCAAAACCTTCGATCTACCATGATATAGTCTGATTCTTTATGCTACTCTCCATTAAAAGACTCCACCTTCCAGTATTGAGAGTGCGGCTTCTGGAGTTGTGAGTTACTATGAATGGTTCTGGTCGTCTTTATAAACTCAGAGAGCCGCTCACCCTGCTCGTTCCATTCTCATCTGTGGGTTCCAACATGACGTTCTTTAGATGTTCTTCTGCGTCTAATCTTAGCATTAAAATTTCCAATGATGTTCTTAAACGATGTATGTTCTTTTCTGTAGAACTTCTCCAAGTCCATATAGAGTGTCTCGACTTCATCTTCGCCATAATATGATATCGGTGCGTAGGCAACGAATATTGTCAAACCCGGTATTGATCTACATCGCTTCAGTAGTAAAGGCCTGATTCGAGTTGTTCGAATAAGTTGATATTCACGACAAATTTGTGTTCACAAGAATGCTGGCGTCGCCGACTCCTCAACTATCGCATATTCCGAGGAACAATTCTTCTCGGGTGTCATAAACGGCGTTGAATGGGTGGCGTCTTTCCGTGTAAACCAGTTCGATGACGTCGCACCTTATCATTCTTGCCTGCAAGATCATGTCCTCAATCGAGGACTTATATGCAAGTGAGCGTACATTGTAGGTACAGATCGTCACCTTAGTCCTTTCCGATTTTAGCTTAGAATTTAAGCACCTTTCCGTACTTGTCCTACCCTCATGCTACCCAAGGCTGCCTTATCGGGGGCTCTTTTGGGACCATGCAATGATGCCTGCTTGTTGTACTGTATTTAACATTTGGTACTTTTCGTGCTTTGAACATGGGGCGTATATATTCATGGGCAGCTTGTTAGTCATTACCAAAGCTGGCAGAGTAGCTTATTTGTTATGGGCAATGTCTACCGCCTCCCGTATGATTCCTTATCACTTGATTTCGAGTTCTTTCGGCAGAATTGACTCGTAGAATACAAACCGTATAAACTTGAACGCATCCACGCACGCATGCATAAACACGTAGTCGTAGGCACAGAAGGTATGCGTCAAATCGGCGCAAGATCCACCTGCATCTCTGGGAAGCATAAAGTCTTTTTGATCCACTATTAACTCCCTATCTGCCACCTGAAGACACGCTACTCATGCTCGCCACTAACTGTCATAGGATCCCTCTATGAGGAAGATACAGGTGTCAGAACGTTAGCCAAATGAAATTTATATGACAACCTTGTCAAGCGTCTGAATAGAACAAAATCTTGTGGGTTCTGAGCTACGTTTGTGGCTATCAGACGGTTGAATACTACTGCGATCAGCTTTCGATTTTCAGGTATGGGAGTGGGATTTGTGACTACGACCCGCATCACTCATGCAACACCGGCGGCGCTGTACGCGAAGGTGTCGAAATCCCTGTTTCATTCAACTTTCTCTTTTTTTCTTTATTTTTTAGTTTGTCTAGCACTTAATGTGTAAACTGCACAATTTCAACGATGACCGTGAAGATCCTCCAAAAGCTATAAGCTGAAACACCAAATGGCAATTTCAGGGAGTTGACCGAAATCACGAGTTCGACGATGCAACGTTGAAGGCAGAAGTAAAATGTACACATGATATTGCCAAACAGTTACTATCCTATCCAGCTTCGGAATTCAAGGTAACGCTGACGATGGATCCACAGATAGCTTGGAGTTCGAAGTGT
>UYYA01000014.1:0-202652 GCA_900624975.1 Angiostrongylus costaricensis | reverse complement strand
TTACACATCAATGTTACGATGGATCTGAAGTGACTATAGGTTTTAGTTCTCAAATCGGTTCGTCAAAAATATGGTCACATGGATGTTCTACAATGTCGGAGTACGGATCTATCTCATAGAGGGTATCTCTCATGCTGCTTATTGGCGAGGCAGCAATACGCGACCCCGGGTTACGGATGCAGCGGGGTTAACCGCGGGCCGAAAGAGAATTCTTTTTCTGATGCGCAGATGAATCCAATGGATGGACTCGCTGTTTCTGCTACGTCAATTTGGCACACATCTTCTGTATTTTGCAAGGACGTATTCATGCGTGCATGCGAGGGTGTGTTCTTGTTTCTACGGATTGTATTCTAAGAGTCAATTCGGCCAAAACCCTGCAATCAAGTAACAGGAAAATATATGAGAGGCTGTTAAAAGTCGAATCCAACAATAAGTTTTCCGTCTACTCTGGGAGAGGCTGGCAAGCTATTTACGAGTAAACTCAGCCACTCCGTTCAGAGCTCAGCAAGTTCTAAGTGGGTATCAAAAAGCTAAACACGGTTACATAAACGCGCTTCATTCCGCGGACTCCGAAAGAGCCCCCATACTATCTGATTCCTCGATTGAAGAGTTGATCAAGCAGGCAGGAAGACTAAACTACAAAGACATCGCACTAACAGAGACGAGAAGAAGCCACCCACTCAACGCCATCTGTGACACCCTGTTTATCGAACATGCCACAGTGGAGAAGTCAGCGAAGTTGGCGTTCGCGTCGACATGAATTTGGCCATGAACATCGATTCATTGGTGCAACTATTAACCCGAATTGAACGTCTCCGATTGAAGTGATACAAATAAGTACCGCCTTTGAAAATCTCTGTCCTTCATGCACCGACTTCAAGCTATGACGAAAAAGAAGTTGAAGCGTTCTATATGGACTTGGAGAAGTTCTACAGAATGATCATGCATTCTTTAAAGTCATCACTGAAGATTTTATCGCAAAAAATGGACCGATAAGAACGTCTGAATAGTATCACATTGGAACCGATGGATTGATATGGAACGAGCGGGTTGAACGGTGACGATGAGGACAAATCAGAGTAACTGACAATTCCAGTAGCCCACCCTCAACGCTGGACTAAGAGTCTCCTAATGAAGAGTAGCATAACTAAGAAGACTACATCATAGGAAACCGAAGATTTTGCCTAACCAATGTCGCCGTTGTGCCAAGATTCTACACAGGACCAGATCATCGCCTCTTTTGTGCAAGATTTTATTTCTCGCGAAAAGGGGAAAAGGCCGCTAGATTCAAGGATCCAACTCTGAAAACGACCGTAAATTGGGATTTATTCACCTATATAAAGCGATTTGAGCGCTCCCGCTCATTTTTGTCGACGGCGGAGCGTGCGGCTGCAGCGCGGTGGGTGCTCTGCGATTTGGGAACACACTTCCATTGTGTCGGTCTATATCATCAATAATTTCATTTCCACTGTTAACAGCACCATAGCGTCTTTTTTTTTATCAACGACATATCGCGCAAGTACTCGTTGCTGTTTGATAATATGAGTTCACCGTTTTCGTCTTTATTTAGACGTTCAGAACAGCTCATTTAACTGCTTAGTGGAGGAGAAAATGACGACTG
The DNA here is from genome assembly GCA_900624975.1 of Angiostrongylus costaricensis. Lineage (NCBI taxonomy): Eukaryota > Metazoa > Nematoda > Chromadorea > Rhabditida > Metastrongylidae > Angiostrongylus > Angiostrongylus costaricensis. The sequence goes on along the minus strand of UYYA01000014.1, from coordinate 201,031 downwards.
ATCATCTTCTGTGTGAACACATCCGGGATGCTTATTTCATCTCGACTTCTTTTACTTCATCTTTTTTCTCAAACATTCGCTGTCGCCTCATCAGACCTAAAACTCATCATAAAAACGAAATATTCTTTCAATATTAGATTTAGGATGCCCGTGTTAACTGTGTACTGACGTGTGATCAAAGAACGAGTTCTACTAGCTCTTTACAGCACAACACAGCGTTCGCTGTTCGTAGGTATAAGTCCCAGCTTTCCCAACACCGACTTACTGTCAACCCCGGCATTGATTGGTAATTCGGTGTTTTTCTTCAATAAGTAGACACGAGGTTGTTATTATACTGTCACTAAGACAAAAAATTGTCTTAGCTAGACAAACGATACTCTTTCTATGCCACTGTCTGAAACACCGAGTTGTGCCGAACTTCATCAAACGTAAACGACTACACGATATATGCTGCCTACCAAGGGACAGCCAACTTGTACTGGACATCGAAACGCGACTACTACGCGCCTCTCTTCAATGCAAACAGGGCACCATGTACGCGCAATTGAAGAAGTGCAAGCCGAAGAAATCTTATTGTTTTAAAATTCAATACACATTACGCTTCCATGTGGATTCTGCGCGGTCAGTCTTCACGCGACATACTCAGTGGAAGACTCATAGAAAGCGGCTCTGAGGAAGGCGAAATCCGCCGAAACGTCAGCTCGTGCGTAAATAAAGAAATAAAATAGCACCTCGTGTTTGCTGAACAGAAGTAGAAAGATATATTAAATTTTATTGTGTTCAGTATTTGGAGGACTCCCTTTGGAGGAGAATAGTGGGTGGGTCAATTTTGATTCGCCATTCTATCAGGTCGAATGCTGAAGTAACCTTAAGCAGAAAGTTTCAAAATTCACTAGATTATTCGCAAAAACCAGCTTCAATTAAACAAAACAAAATCGTCTAAATACTTACAACAAATAAACAGTAGGTGTTTAAATGAAGGTGTTTTTTATGCGAATGCAAATTTATTTGTTAAGTTTTATCTGCTGGGGTTATGAAAGTGTTTTGCTGGGTAGATCGCATCTGAATTTGACCTTTCCAGGTTCTGAAGAAGGCGAAACCGCCGAAACGTCAGCTATTGTATCCTAATAAATTCTATAGTAACAACCATGTGTCTGCTTATTGAAGAAAAACATCGAATTATCAATCAATGCCAAGGTTAACAGAAAGTTAGCCTTGGGAATTGCTTCTGTATCGTTTCACAAACTGCTCCAGGCGAGCCATTTTCGTTTATGTAGAGCACTCCAGATAGTTCTCCCCAAGGGTATAAAAACGGGTGGGTTTACGAACGAGAGCCAGAAGAACAAATGAGGGAAACATAGGATTCTAGGGATTTTCAAGTATAAGTGCCTTGTCTTCAACAGCATTCCTATTAACCCTGTCAACATCATCCGCCTACTGGGCAAAATTGCAGTGCAAGACTCCATCGTACTTCGTAAGTCGTCGCGCTTACCTAGGTCATGTGGTTTTGAAAGGAGAATTGACAGATTCAGGAAGGGATCAATTGGTGAACAATTTGCCAGATAACTTGAAATAGAATTAGGGATAGTGCGTTTAGTTCGCTAACTCTGTCGTTGAGCACCGCTTTCCAGCTCTCAACTGGCTTCAAATGATTGTGTGATTGAACGCAAATCAAGCTGACCGTGTGTCAGTTTTTCAGTAACTGCAGATGCTCGCAAAGGGAAAGGCACCTGAACGACCTAAAGATGTCAACCTTTGCTGAGTATCTTAACGGATCGACATAGGCTGTGCATTTTGACAGCGAGAGGAAGACAGCCTTTTCCATATGTAATACCGAACCACGTGCGCTCAAGTCTTTTTTCTGTTATACTGGCAGGGATGGCTTGGCAGGCCATAGTAGAAACACTTGAGCGATGAGCGGGTTGACGTGGAGCTTTACGCAAATCAGTTTCACCGGCTTACTGGAAATTAAAGAACGACAGATATGTGCTCGAGTTAGTCTCACTTGAAAGAACTTCCATTGTGCATCTAATTTCGCAAGCATTTAACGATTCTGGTTGGGAAACAGTTCTACATCCTGGCTATGAACCAGATAGTAGCAGTGTACGAAATTCTACTACCTGTTTTGGACAGTTCATTGAGTCGAACCATAGCAACTTATCGAATAAGTCATCCTGTTTCCTCCTGTGCGTACCAATATGAATGGTCCAACATAATGGATGCTCCGAAAATTGAGAGAGGTTTTTTCTATTAAACTCTCAATAAAGTATGATAGCGACTTATTAATTTTCTGCAACCTGACAATAAGTTCTTTCTTAATAGTTAAAGAAACACAATGAAAAATGTAATTTACGGTTAAATTTTTATGACTTCTGCATAAATTATTTATTCTTCTGCAAAAGATTTTGCAAGGAAAAAGCCATCGTGGGAATTGAAGACGTTCTTTCACGGAAATGAGGTTCCACATCAACTAAATGGGAGAATAATGTGCTATATTTCTATTGCTAGTGTTCTGTGCCATTTTCTCTGGACTATGAATACTAAAAAGGTTTTAAATTCTTGACGTTTTGAGCGATTTGAAGTTTTTTTTGGAACAGTAGCATCTACTACATGAAAGATAAACGATTTAGAGAAAATGTTGATGTGTGAAAGCACTACAAATCCGAAATAAGGCAAGGCTGAATAACCTTTAAATTTTTGGCAAACATGCTTTTGAAACTACTGGAAAAGAGAGAAAATTCAAAAGATGGTATGAATATGCTTTGAATAAGGAAAGAAGAGAATATCGCCTCCTTTCATCTATTCCTTGAGCATCTCCATCACTTCTATAGCTCGTAGTGAGCATTGATTGTATAGTAATCGCCTAATAACGATAAGCTTACCTAGTAGGTAGAATGTTGGTGAAATCTCTGAAAAAGATCGATGTCTTCTAAAAGAAACCTATGCCGATGTTCTTCTGGATTTGTTTTTCAATTTCGAAGCGAAACTGAGCAGAAGATGGAAATGGAAAACTGCAAAGAAGAAAAGCAGCAAGGTGCATATGAAAAGCAGCCTAAGTGAAAGATTTTTCATGCTCACTTTTCATTACAGCAGAATTCATAAAATCACTAGTGCGAATCTGCAAAGTACCAGTACAGCTCAAATTCCAACATTTTCTACTCCTATAATATTGATAGAGCCGTACACGGCTCAATAATTAAGTGTGGCTTGCAACAGGTGGCCCCTTGGTTCAATCCCGCGCACCAGGAAGCAAGGAAGTCGTCTGGCACTCCGGGGTCAATAAATCGATAACTGACTTGTCTAGGAGAGTAAAAAACCGACTTTATATGTTGGTAATCTCCCATGTGCAATTTTATGGGCTATCTACGACGCTACGAAAGCAGTCAAATGCATGACGCGTCCCTTAAGGGCTGAAATCTTTATACCTTTTCTTCTACTTGAATCCACTTATATAGATTGCTTTCATAACTAAAGAGGGTAGCATAGTCACAAATCTTCACCACAGTTGTTTGGCGACATTTGTTCACATGACGGAACCTTGACACCTTACGACAAGAATTCTTCTATGCAGGGCAACATATATTTTCATAGAGATCACATCTGTCAAAGTTATAGAAAACGTCGAAGATTCTCAAGATTCGAAAATAGTTGTAGATATGTTTTAAATGTAGAGCGAATATATGCCTTGTTAGCGAATTTCAGCGATGCGGAATATGTGTCGAAGTTGCCGACTGAAAAAATGTCTTGAAGTCGGCATGCAAAGATCAGGTATATATGTCCTATGTTTTCAGACCATTTTTTCCAAGTTTAGCACTTTTTGATAACAAAGTGTCCATACTCCTCTAAATATGCAGATGGAAACAAACGGCAAAGATGGTCGTTAAGAATTTCAGAAAAGGAGTTTTGCAGAACCGATGTAAAATTACAAGACAAATACGTTATATTATAGATAGAGAGTGTTACGGTACTCCCAACAGTTTGCCACCTCATCGTGGTTGGGAGTTTTTCTTGGTGTTTGGCTGCGTTACACAGCGGGGGATTAGCCCCCGACTGGGTCTCCCAAGCTGAAAAGGAGCCCGGAGTTTTCAACAGAAAGCCTATCTAAGGATAAGCCAGTACCAGGATGCACCATTGTTCTGATATCAAATTTTATCGTGTGGTCGCAGGTCTCCCTCTCATCCACAAGGATTGCAACTGCCTGTGATGGGGACAACCTGAGTCAGATTTTAACTAGGCTGACCTCAGGACTCCAGAGAAACAAAATGGCTAAACCAGCAAAACTCCGAAAAATGGAGATTGTGCCGTGGGCCGCACAACCAGTGAAGATGGGCTGTCCATCCAAGCTTCCGACTAAGTAGGTGAGAGCGTCAAGGTAAAGCAGGGAAAGGACATAGGAAGAGCGAAAAATGAAAGGAGGCGGAGAGATTGAGGTAAATAAGCAGACGAGTAGCATTCAAATCTGCGCAGTTATGAAAGAGAGAAGAAATATTGACAAACAGACAAAGAAATGGACGTGAATACAAAGGAAAAATGAGGAAAAGATATTACAACTGGAAATATGTCATATGACGTCATTGATGTGTGTTGGTAATTTTCTCCAGATGCACAGAAAACTACTGTGCTTGAGCCACAATAAGTTGAAAATCTTAGGCTTAATCCGTGGATATTCTTCTCTTTATTTCCTTTTTTTGGGATATAACATGCCTATCACATTCATAACAGTCTTAGTCGAAAGCTTAAGAAGAGTTGGAAAATTCAACATGCCTTTCTTTCAGGAGTGCAATTCGCTCGAGATGAAATAGGAAAGCGAAACAAGAACCCTCGCAAAAATGAGGTGGACGGTCGCTCAGTCATTTTTATAAGTCTTTTCAATTTTACACTTAGTTCATAACTTATAAAAATCCTTCTTCAGGAAACTCATTTAACCAAAGCGAAAGCTCCCAAATTTGAAACGACGCTGTTCTCACGTAACGGATTGTCACAATCCTCATCTAATAGCAGAATCCTAGAAATGGTAATACTAGTAAAGTTCCAACGTTAATACAAGGTGGAATGTCCACAGAGTTTAATTTAAATTAATATCTCTGAACATTCTCTAGCAATCATTGATACCAAGCGTCATGAACGGCTCTACTTCAACCGCTGTTGTGATTCTCCCAAGAATGCTTCAAGGTATTCGGATTATAATTCGCATTTGTTAAACTGTTTCCTTTCCATCAGAATTTCAGGATATCAACATTTTTTGACAATACGCCGAGCCACTACCGCACTTGTTGATAAGGAGAACAAAGCGGAGGAGTTTGACGTTTTAGCAAGAAATGTAGCTTTCTCATTCAATCTGACGAAAATATCTCATTTTCATCAAAATTATCGAATTATTTCTATTCGAGTACTTAACGATTCTGAGCATTTAATCCCAGCTTTAGGAATTACGTTCATCCAACTTTGATTCGTCTAAGAAAGTCTGCCAATTAGAAGCTCATCTCATCACTGATATTGTAAACACCTATTTTTATCCATTTGATAAGCTACAGTTCACACAGAAGGTTATGATTTCGAGCTAGCATCATTCCTATTTGTTTTTTTTAGTTTTACTAATCTTCTTTAGGCAATCCTCTTCAAAAACTTCTTTTGTTATTTGTCTCATACAGATCGTGCGTACCAATCTTACAGGCTGTTTGGACAAGACGAGTGTAGGCTTTAAATTCTTGGCACTTTATTTTTATACTACAAGCCTTTATGTACTTAGGTATAAGTAGGAATGAGGCCATATAGAATAAAAGAACAACGGCAAAAAAATGGGGTAGAGTGAGAGGAAGAAAGAGAGAGAGAAGGGAAGGATAGTAAAAGAGGGGTAGAAGTAAAGATGACGTCATTGACTAGAGAAGTTTTCAATAACTAAACATTGTAAAGAGAAGTTCTTTTTTGTACATACATAGGAGGTCATCAACTCATAGATTTTCCTTTCTAGGATGACATTAAATATCCCAGCATGCAAAGGGGTTGTTTTCACTAAATATTTTAATACTATGACTACGACCCTGTGGGACTCTAGGCATGACATTTTTGAGAACCGGTGAAGAAATCTTTTAGTGTATGATTGTTGCTGCTCTTCTTTTCATGAAATTTCTTCCTACGCAAGAAGAAAAGTCACCTAAATAAAATCAGTAGCAATAATATTTAGGTAATGATTGCTTATTGATGCCAGACGGAGGTATAATAAAAAGTTCGGAATTGGAAACCTTTTATGCCAATGCCAGAGGTGTTCATAGTCAGCCAACCGACGCCGCCAAGTATAATCGACACATCTTCTTTTATTTATTCTTGGAATATACTCGTTAAACACTCATTTAATCTAATCACCTCACATTTCTCAGAGTTTTTCGACCGTCTATGGAATTTATTCTGTGTGTAATTATTCCCTATATGAGACGAATTCAATTGACGGAAATCGAGTACGTTGCTATTCTTGGATTCCTCCTGTGGAATGAAGGCATGTCTCATGACGTCTTTAGTTATCAGTGGTGGTCCTGTTATTGTTCCGTTTATTACAATTTTTTCAAGACAAATGTCTAGGGGCTGATTAATCTCACATGGTTGCCCCATGATTAAGCGACCGGATCGATTCATATCAATGCGTGCTCTTCCGACTGCTTATTTGATGCGCTTTTGTGTCCAGTCGACAGCTTATTAAACACCTATCTTATGCTTCAAATGGTCTATTGAAAACTACTCTCAACATTCGACATTTCTCAAAAAACCTCTTTTCTGACGGACGAATTTTTCAATCAACTCTGCACACGAAGAAAAATTAGGTGTGCTTAAAAAAGTTAGGAGCTGCCATTAAACACAGTAAAGGTGATTGAATGCCTATTTGGCATGGTAACTCGTGAGAATTTTTCACCGATGTGCTAAGCTAGTGCTTTTACTTTCTGTTTTAGATTGGAGTAGTTCTCTGACCACAAGGGATGTAGGGTACTGGGTTCACCTCGGGCGATCGAAGATCGAACCTATAATGAAGTGGCTATTGCACGGGATCTCTTACCAATGCACTAAACCTTTGTCCTCGACAGGTAGGAAATCATCCACTAAAGTGATATTCATTGTTTAGCAGTAGCTGATATTTCACGAGATACGATTGCGATCATTCATTTCACCAAGGATTCACTACTTGACGAGCTTCATCAACACTATCAATATATGGGAATGGAAGGACATCAAATCACAAAACGAATTGGTCAATTAATGCTTCTACTACCTCATCTTACTGTAAGTCTTTTAAATCTACTATGGTTCTGGGTTTGTTTTCATCAAATACAAACCATTCCACATTGTCGTTTTTTTCCTTTTTTCGATGCAGTTTATCATAGTGGGAAATTACTGTAAGATACACACGCACATATTCTGAGTACTTTGGGGAGGCCTCCTCGCATTGAAATTCTTATGAATATTTTAGTGATTTTCATATATTTCAGCGCTCTGTGGTGATGTTACGTGAGAACTCCGAACTAGCTGAGCTGTTCAACATCTTCGAAGCAGATATTTGTTGTAAAAGCTTTAAAGCAGGTAGCTATGTGATGGAACCACAACCATAACGATATCGCACTAAGCACTGAATAGAAAAGCGAACATAAATGCTTGAATTCTAATAGCTCCCTTTCCGATTGCCTGATGAAATCACTGTATTTTGTTTGGATGTAGAGCTCAGGGTGGTGTTGACTTGAGATACGCGAAGAATAAAAAAAAAACGATTTGAGTCACTTATTATTCCTTTTTAGGGAACGAGGACACGATCGCTTACGTAACAAAAATATTAGGTCATGTTGGCGTAATAGAGTAATGACAACGTCTTCTTTTGATTTTTTGACAAGTGAATGCATTCGTCATTCATCAAGTGGTGTCCAATACAGTGCTCCATTACGTTTGTTACGGTCATCGTCAGCAATCGGAAGCTGGTGGTAGAGCCCGTAGTAGCGTTTCGACTGAAGAAAGGCTCAATTGTCATAAATAATTCTGAATAATTTTGCATTACTGATAATTCAAAACACATTCATTAAGAAAATATGAGGTGGTTTTCGTAATTTTTCAGCACTTTTAGTTCATGCTTCTGTCCTATATCAAATAACATTGTACAATCTAGTCTCTGTAGTAACTTAATTTAGAGCCGTTTTGTACTCTGTGAAGAGAGCTTCGTTATAACAAAGAATGAAGAGCGGACTACTGCATAGGTCGTATATACCACAGACTGTATCATGCTTCTCCGTGTAGGATGTTTTCTTCTTTTTCTCCATGACCATAAGACTACTGCTATTGAAAACCCTCACGCTTACGGCTCTCATAGCTTTAGGCGTGTTCTACTACATTTATTATAAATCAATTTAATAAGTAGGCTATTGAGACTCAATGCAGATCGGTGGGACCAATTGGCATTATGGTGAAACTTTAAGTTCGAAAACGAGACACAACTATTGAAAAACAGCAGGTTTACAACGATTCTCTCCTATTTTGCCGTCGGGAAGACGCACTTAGATTTCCCGCATCAGCTTACTATGCACTTCGCAGCGAAAGGCTCTAATGGTATAATCTCGAGTTTATGAAATTTGGAAACCGGTAAAAGTATAGGTATTTTGGTTCTTCAGCCAAAATGAGGTTTTATTTTTTTAAAGGTAACTGAAAGCAGATCCTCGTACCGGTAGTTGTGGAAGACGATTCCATATTCCATGAATAGGTGACTCCATTGATGTTAGGACAAGCGAAAGCAACAGTCCTTAGAAAATTGCATTGTAGTAAATAGTATTCGTTCTCCATGAGAAAGATGACAACGGTGACAACATTGATAAGAATATTTTCCGTGCTTCGAGAGAATGGTTATGAGTCAAAAAGAATAAAAACAGCTCACCAAAAGTCAAGAGCGTCATGATTGACAAGCGTGCCAAAGTCGATGATACTATGTGTGAATGTGCGAGAGTTGTCACTCCGCCTCTAATAGGAGGGAGAGGCCGACTTCCCTGGAGTGGGCGGCACTGGACGAGATGAATGTGAATGACAACAAAATGGGAAGTGAAACAAGATAAATCAGCTCACGAAATTAAAATGAAGCCTGGAGTCAGTTATAAATGGAATTCCAGAACGTCCTGAAACGTTGAGATCTTGTCAAGAAACGATGGCAGAGTGTTACGGAAATTAATTTGACATTTTCAAGCACGCCTATTTCCCAAAAAGTGCGATTACAACGAAGTAGTAACTATTTTACTGAACTACGACTGAGCAAAATTGCACTATCGGTATCTTAAAAATACGGATAGTTTGTTCGTCTCGCTTTCATTAAGAGAGTTTCACCGTCGTTTCCATCATTTGAGGTAGTTTGGCAAACGTTTTTAAGCTCCGTTTCAAATTCTCCATTTCAGTGTTTAATCATCTTGGATCTGCAAACCATTCTATTAGAGAACCCACAGAAATGAAAGAAATCACTGTTATTTTACCAGAATTCGGACTCACAAGGAAGAAAACTTTCCTTCAACCCATGAAATCCGCCGGTCGCTTCTAGCATTAACAAATGCTTTAGTCCAGCTATCCTAGGCTTCCAAACAAAATCGCATTCAGCTATTCAGTGTGTCTGTGAGGATGAAAGCGCACAGATCCTCAAGTTGTGCTCGAATAAACAGCGGAACGAGAACACCTCTATGGAATGCGGTAGCAGATCAAGGGGTACTGGGAGCGACCCGACGCTTGGACAGTACTCAATCATCCACATGAATAAATATTTTTCAAGTAATACGATGCAAAAATTGATACAGCTTAACTTTTTAAGAAACTGTCAGATATACAGAAATCCATAGTTAATAGGATTACTGTAATCCCACTGTAAATACTACGTTATTTTTCATATTTGTCTGCTTTAGGAGACTGCTGCCTGTAATTCCTTTGCAAATGCCACTGTTTTTGCCTTTATTTTTGCTTCTTTCATGCTGTCAAGCGTTTGTTGAGCATCATTGTCAATTAGCTCTCACATAAAAATCTACGAAAAATCATGAATACATTTTTTGGCAATCCAGTTAAGACGAATAGGATTTGTACTAAAGTGAGCGCACCTCGAATGGCATCGAGATTTTAGCCTTGTTGTTTTCTTCCTTCTGTTACGAACGATTTTTTTCTTAAAACAAAGCGAGAAAAGGGAAGCGTTACAACATTGCTAGAAGCAAAGAGTTCGTGTGGAAAAATTCTACAAGGCGGCTTCTTGTCATTTCCTCGCCCGGGCTTCATGTTCACTTGAATTTCTCTATTGGCACCTATGATGTGTAATTATTTTTTAAATAACTCAATTCTAAGGAAAATACTCTACAACTTCAAATACGAGATGGAGCGCAGGTTAAACTGTTGCAGGCTAACATATTTTTTTGCTCGACATTATTGCCAGATTTGGTATTATGGAATATATTCTATTGAATTGAGTTAAACGAAAATCTTGATGCCTGTCATGTGCGTTGTCTCGCTTTACAACAATGCGTATGTTGACTGAGTTACAAAAACAAACCATCAGTGGAAGAAAATGAGGCCAAGGCGCAGATTAGATGTGCATCTATTTATATGATCCGACATTACATATTACGCGTTTCTCAACACTTCTTTCAATCGCACGTTAGTTCCCACACTAGCCATTCTTTGAACCACCCTGGATTTGTATTTGGATTTAGCTGTTTTTTTTTAAGGAATTCTGAATCCTTTATTAATGTCGCTGAATAATGTTCGAGTAGATTCCCCACAGAATCTTAGGCACATGCTAGAGAGCGATTCTAGGTCTTCATTACACTGAGTAGTCACCTACCTTTCTAGATCGAAGAGAGCTTTTATCAAACATCAATTTGCCCACTAAAAGTGATGGAGAACATACCAGACCGACACGGGTTTGATGCAGGGACCACGTGTTTATTGCACTGCATTTATAACCATTGCTCTTTCGTGCCAGATCAGATGACGCGAACACATTTACGACGACATGAGCTCTTAACGAGTCAAATGACACCAAAATAGTGGTCGCTCTCAACATTAAACCTACACATCTTAGCTCAAACTGAATTACATTAATGGTTATAAAAACTGTTAGAATTTACAAATTTTTCCCACAATATAAAGAAAGGACCTGCCACTTTGCTAAATTTATGATTTTTGCAGTTTACAACACGCATTTCTTCCACCTTATTGATTTAAATCTCATACTTCGAACACAAAGGCAAGTAAACTAGTGAGATTGCGTCTAGCAGGTCTAGATGGTGCTATTCACTGTATCGTTTCTGTTTTCAGCTGTCCAATTCTCATTTCAATTTCTCTACATTTCGCTGTCGATGTCTTGAAAGTGCCAATCCTAAACGCACCTGAGACTGAAAGGACATTGCATCAAAATTATTTATGTGACTAGTGAAATAAAGCAAAATCGCTTTTGTAAATCTGCAAATTTCCGTACTAATAAAGTATTCAGCGAATCAGTGAATAATTACCCGTCGTCAAAAACCCAACTTCGTTAAAAATTTGTTGATTAAAAAATTTATCATCAAGGAAGTGATTATTGCATTAAGGAAAACCAAAGATGTTGTTTTTTTTGGTGTAAGAAACAAATTGGCTGCAATGAGAATTGATGAACTTTATGGAAACGGTTTCTTTCATAAGCAGAACTTGGTAAGAAGTTACGAGTTCTCAATTATCATTTATCTCGCCTAACGAATCACTCGACTACAATATCCTTCAGCGTATATTGGCAGGGAGTACTTTCTATAAAGCTGTCAATTGCACAAGGACTACAAAATCAATCTAATTGGCTCGGTGAGAAAAATTATTACAACGGTTCCAGCGCGAGGTGACCTGTCTGATAACTTTTCTTTATATAACAAAATAAAGGTGCCTCGAGTAAGAGATACGTCATATTGTGTACAAATTTGGCCGCCTATAAGTTGCTTTTACCTCAGATAGACAAGCAATTAGGTGCACTGAAAAAGGAATAAAGATGAAATACAATATCAGCGACAACTTCTCCAGTCATTGGGTAAGCGTTAAACATCTTATTCCTATAATAGAAGAAGTGCGAACAGCGTCGTACCTTTCTGAAAAGTCTTTGATATTCACTGCCCTTGCCGAAAACATAGTCACGGCCAACTTGCCGAGGTTTCGTCAAGGTTCAGGTATAGCTGGGTCTCCAGGTGTAAATGTCAAACTATTTGGATTATAAAATACTGCTGAAGTATGAGTATTGGTATAAATCGCAGTTAACACAACCCTCCTTTTATAAAGAGGAGATGAGCCATCGAGGGGTTCAAAAGAGATCTGCCAACCAGTTTGTTCTATTATATTAAGCAAAACATTGACATTTTTCCTGACAGTTTAGTTTTTTGGTTTTGGAGTAGATGTTCATAGCGAATTGTGAAGTCATACACTAAGCAAAAAAAGGATAAGCCATTTGGTTCTGATCAATCTCTGAAGGATGCGTCATACACGCGACACCATTTATTCTCTTAACTTATTATTTAGTGCCTACTCTTTTTAATGTGGTGGTGAACGCGTTACTCCCCGGAAAGGACAATAGCGCGTTCGTTCCCTACCGCAGACACCTGCGGTCCAGAGTTTTGCAAATATGTCAGTACCATTAAAGCTCATAATTTTGACAATTTATGTAGCAAAACAATTCACTGAAACGCACCGGTGTTTAGCTCTATTTCTTTCAAATTCAAAATGAAAATGGATTCCAGCATTTCCGTATGCTACAATTACAAAGTGGCTTAACTAGATGTAATGAGACTAGTCGTACTGTGGAAATAACAAAGTCGAACGACATCCTAAAAGAAATAGCACTTCAGTCAACGCCTAAATATGTTCCCAGTCCACTGAGGCGAACCTGAAAACAGCTCTGGAATTATTAACCCAAGGGACCCATAAACCTCGACATGAATAATCGACATGCTTACTTACATGTTCTTATGAATTACACTTGCTGACCTGATGAGAGGTTAGTATAAGTTGTTTTTGTTGTTGCTGTTGTTCTTCTGTTGTTGTTGCCGTTGTTGATGTTGTTGGTCGATGGTTGACGTTTCGGCTATTTCGCCTTCCTAACAGCACTGTTATTAGGAGTGGGATTGACCGAATTCTGCGTGTCTCATGAACTGCACTAGTGAAGCAGATAAATATTTTTTCACAAAAATATCTACACTGAATAATGGGTGACTGCATGAGAATGTGCTACCATGGCATTTCTTTTTTCAACCGAACCGTATCTACTAAGCCAAGGCATGAGATCATTAAATTTGATGAGCAATCAATTCTCCTTTAGTTTTCTCGGTAAGGCGTGAAGCACACATGGAAACCTGACTTTTGCCCATCTTTCAGCGTTCTTGTAGTTGTACTTTTCTTCGACTTTTTAGAAGAACGTTTGCAGTCCAAAGCTCCATTTTATCAGCTACGAGTAAAGAAGTATGCGACGTGTCGAGCTCCAGAATAAGATGGTTACGGTCGTTCAATCACACCATAGAACTCAGGTCCAACGTCCTTGCGTAATCTTATACAGTGAACACCCTTAGATTTTTTAAGGGTAGTGCCGGAGTAGAATTTATATTTATTTCCAAGGAATTATTTTTGAGATAGACTTTCTAAGATATTATCAGATGAACGTCCCTCTCTAGCTTATTAGTGTTCTTTCATCGGTCGATGACATTTAATAAGCTTGAATGCAATACTGGTGACAATCAATACACTTCAGCTTGCTATGCTGTCATTAGATCGAGTTTGTCAAAATAGGATAAGGATAGTCCCGTGTTTCTAATCTACATTAACCAGCAGCATTTTTGTAAGTTCACATAGTTAATAAAATTTGAGCACTATTTAATGGTCGCTGTTTTAGCGAAACCTTCTATTTTAAATTATCAATTTTTTTTAGCTTTAGTAACCTTTTAAGCAAACTGGAACTTGCTAGCAAGGTAGTAGCAAGAGTTAATGGCAAGTTTTAAGGAGATTCTGGGATTATTCATGTTATCACGCTGAAGCTTTGGTGAATTATCCTGGCAAGTTTCTTCCTGAACTAACTTCGGAAGTAAGCCCAAAGTAATCTTGTTGCAGAAGTTGTTTTTGTGAAAGTAGTTCTGCCTGAATAATATAGCGATGACAGATTTTAATTTCGTTTTTGAGCGGATAGACGACAACATGTGGAGTTGGAGGGGTGGGATGAGAGTTGTCACTGTTTGTGATGAGATTTTCGTCTATCACGTTTCGCTCGAGATTGATCACCTTGTTATCGTGTGAATGTTTCTATTCAATTTTCTGATCAAGCCATCATCACATCATTCGCCATCCTTCTCCCACCTGGTTATCTCAAATTAACTCAAGAAATCTTCTCATTGCAATCTCACATCTGCCATTCACTTTCGAACTTTTTTCTTCTTCATCCCAACACTTGATCATTTGACGAGAAATGATTGTCTTTCGTTCCCTTTGTGGCGTAGATTTTTTTGCTTTTGCTAATCTTGAGTTTTTCCATGAAACCTTCAGGTAGGAAGCTAACTTCAACAGCAATGATCCTTGAATATGAAAACAATTTCTTCTACATCCTTGCATTGTTCACAACTATTCATGGTTGGTTTAAGCTCTTATTAGCATTTTTGAGTCACTTTTTTCTTTTGAGTCTTACTTGATCCACAGGTCTCTTCTATCTTTATGTTAGATAATGCACAGCCAGTTCTGATGCTTAAATTCCAGCTGACTCGATTATCATCAAAAATGATTGCCAGAGTGATAAAAGAACATGCGAAATTGTACTGGAGACTCTCTCAGGAAAGTGACTGTTTCTTTGACCGTATTCTACAATTGTATATTATATTTATATATATATATACATATGGCGCGTGTGGCGTAGTAGTCGGAGGGGCTCTTCAACACACACGTGGAATCGATCACCGCGCCCATGGCCCACCAAGCCTTCCATCCTTCCGGGGTCGGCAAGTCAGCACCAAACTTTTTTGGAAGAATAGCACCACTGTCTAAAAAATCGGTAGGCCACTGCGAATCATTGTAAAGGCCAGATATGCACTCATTGACCTCCAAACTATGCTCAGTGAAAACTAGTGCATAGCGCTTCCCTCAAGGAATGATCAACGCCAAAGCTTTATCATTCATCCTTTTTTAATATAAATACATATGCATAATGTGCAAAACGCTTATGTGTGTTGCATGTGTGGAGATGTGCTTATTTCTTAAAGGTTATCTGTTTTTCTAGGTAATTTTGGAAGAGACTGTGGCGTCTTCTCCACATCAAAGCGTACATGTTCTCAAAGTGCAATTCCATCACGAAATGAGGTAAATTATTGCAACAAGAATTCATTATGTTGGTACACTTCATTACATTTAGATGAGTCGTCAAAATTATACGGCACACATAAAGTTACCGAAGCAAAAAAAATGTCAAAGCGTTTTATGCATGGACGAGTTTCTTCGAAAATCTCAAAAACACTAAATGCTCATTAGACATTCTGAGTTTCGTAAAGTTGTATGGAGTTAGGCAGATGGAGTAATCAGAAATATACTCAAAAGATAAGTGCAGTCAAAACTAGAAGGAAAGAATGAATGAAAATTTAGGGCGAAAAATCTTCACGTACTACTATTTATGACAAAAATGGCAATGTCGTCCTTGAATGGGAAGATAGTGGAAACGAAAGAGAGGTAATCTATGCATACCATTAACCACTATAATAGTTCACTTTCTTGTCACTTCTCCTTAATTTGCAATTAACTTGTTCCACATACTGTGAAAGGGCGCATTAGCAGATTAGCTTCTTGTTATTGCTGCCAAGCGTGACGTTTGGTTATCAGAACTCGCTATTCTCCACAATACATTCTTTATGAAGAAAGAGAAGCAAAAACATGTCGTGCAACCTTATCATGCATATAAGATGGGTTTTAAAACAATAGAAAACTAGTTCAAATAAAATGGCGCAACAGTATTTGTTAAGGAGTAGGGAATAGTTCTATAAGAGAATATTATTGACATCTTCTCTTTCTCCAACTCTCCATTGGGTAATCGGATAATCACGTGGCTCGCTGCCATGTGGAGAATAGAAGTTAAATGAAGAACCAAATCAAAGTTGTATATGCTTTAAGACATAGGTGGAACTGAGAGTTCTGTTCTGTATCTGAGGCGAAGAAGTGACTTATATCTTCTATATGTTTCTCACGACATATTCATGCGTTCATGAGCCTGTTGGCAGATTGTGTTTTTCTT
Organism: Angiostrongylus costaricensis; assembly: GCA_900624975.1. Classification (NCBI taxonomy): domain Eukaryota; kingdom Metazoa; phylum Nematoda; class Chromadorea; order Rhabditida; family Metastrongylidae; genus Angiostrongylus; species Angiostrongylus costaricensis. Next base: position 184,779 of record UYYA01000014.1, on the reverse strand, counting down.
GTCCGTCCGATCAACATCATGTAATCAAGTGTGAAGTGTATGCAAGGTGATTCAGAGCCGTCTCCAACAAGTAGTCTCTATGTCTGCCTTGCAAAGTACAACAAACTATGCATGGTTACATCCAGTGATGGCGACAAGGCCCCAACAAGCTCTCTACGAAGATATTACATGAAGAACAGCAAAAATAAAACCCTTGCGGACTAGGGTAAGATAAGCACAGGTTGCTTGCTAATAACTGACGGTCGGTCAAAGTCGCTAGAAACCTCGAATGGCTGTGATTACGATCTGTACTTTCAGTTAACCAACTCTTTCATAGAAGCCCTCTATTCAGGATTTAATGACCCAACTAAGAGGCTTAAGTAGACACCATTTGATTGACTGAAATAAGAGCACACTGTCTATTAAACACCATTTTTGATGCCGAAGAAAAATTTCTCCCGGAAACGAGCGTTGGGAATGATGTTGGAGAAGTTGGCATCCCACTCAAGATGAGTTAAGCCACTAACATCCATTTCTATCAACAGCTAACGATAGGGACTTTCACAATCTTTTTCATCCACACCCAACTCTATGTCACTATGAAAAGAGGTCGAAGCGTTTCATAAGCGCTCGTTGAAGTTCTGCTATCGTAGTCCATATTTTCTAAACGGTCATCATTAACAACTGTGTCATCATGACTGAGCCACGTGAACGCTCATGTGGTTCCGCACCTAGACCCACGGACTACTTTGTGGTAAGGAAAGGAGGACTGTATAAGTTTACTATGACAGCCAAAACCATTAGCCGAAATCCACTACAACTTCAGATGCTTATCTGTCATCGTTAACTCAGGATCGCTGCGTAGGGAGTCGTCATAATGGAATTGAAAATAGAGTCATCACCAAAACCGCGTAACCGATGTCACTGTTTGCCCAAAGTTTTGTATAGAATAGTGTTTTTTTCAACCCAACATTCTTAAACCTCTAAAATTCACAGAATGCCACATAGAAAAGAAAGCGGAAAAATCATTGCCCACTGGAATTTTTCTAAATGTTCCACCTCGTCTGGGAAATTGCCCTATCAATAAACTCGATGACGAGCAGAATCAGATCATATCATTCCCTCTCTTTATGACAGTGCTAAAAAGAGGAGTATTTATAGCATATTGTGCGATTATTTCGTTCGCCGAATCTGCGTGCTAATTGTCCAAACGTTCAATTGCACAGGCTGCAGCAATCACGGATTTGCAACAACGCTTAAAAAGTAATGCGAAGATGCCACAAAAGAAAATTTCAAAAAGTGGAAGTCAGTCAAAGAACTGGATGAGGGCACAAAAACTGAAAAGCATTTGCAAAAGTTTCTTAAGAATTCGCCAATCAAAGTTTAAGATGATTGCTCCTTGGCGAAAGCAGTCACTGCGTCTAGGAGGACAAAGAGAAACGTCACTCACAACGTCTGCTCTAATCTTCTTAATAACCACATTGCTTCCTCATAGCTGGAGATCCGTACATTCCCCATCCTCTTTATATCTTCACAGGATTACAGCCTAACTTCTCAAGAACCAAAGGCACTATTTTGGAATTTTCACACATTTGCTGTCACAGTTCAAGACTACATAACAATGAAAAGCCAATTAGACTTTTTGACCAGCGCTTCATGTTCATTTTGTAAGCAGCTTCGGTTCATTCCTTACTTCGCCAAGGAGAAGCCTTTCTAATGCATGCCATCAACCAGAACTAGTTAGATGTCCATCGGAGCTCGAGATCCAAAATTTATTTTCATGACAGCTTGTTCAATTGTTCATTAAGCGTTCTAGTCCCTTAACACAAAAGCATAATCGATTTTAACTATTTCTCTTTTCTAGTACTCAAGCACTACGGTTGTCAGCCACATTGTGGCCAAAAGCAATTGGAACCAGCAGCCAATTTTCTGGAAGAGAAGAAAACGTGGATACCACGGGCAAATAATGACATGCAAATGTGCTATAAATGGTACGAGATATTTGTAATAGCAATTTACGTATTAGGCTACTAAAAAAGGACGATCCGAGCAAATACCTCTTGAGCTGATCTTTTTTACGAAGGGATTACTAAATACATAGAAGCGAAGGTGTGCGTAAGAGTTCCTTTTGAGAAGCAATCTAATCGATAATAGGAGCAACAGATATTGAATATTTGTGCTGTCTCTTCACTTCAACCGAAAGCTATAAAAGTTCGAGTTATATTCAAAACCTTTATCTTTGCAGTTTCATGTTTCTCATAATATCTGATTATGTTCCTCCTAGATATCAGAGAAAATGACAAATATGGTATGACAAGAACAAACCCCGCGACGGTGAGTACCTTGTAGATTTTCTTCGTTTTAACAAAAATTTGTTAATGATCTAATTCATATGGGCAAGCAAGAAAGTTGACACCTTGGTTTAAAAGCATTACACAGAAAGTAACAATGTTACAGCGCACCATGGTATTCGTTTCATTAAATGTGTGACAGCTTTGGAACACCATATTAAGCTGCATCTCATCAAGCTCTTAACAAAACTCGTCACTTAACTTTTCTTTTAGAGTCATAATTCATTTATGGTAGTAAAACAAATTCTTATTCAGCAAATAAAAATTGGCAAGCGTATTTCGAAATCCAACACACTAAAGGAACAACATTAAAAATTGTAGTAGGCAGTAAATAAAAAAGGTTAAGATTGTGATTTCGATTTCAGCCTCAGCTTAACTAGGTTCATTGCCGATTTGGGCTCCATAGATCAGTCCCGTTGACGGGTGATTGCTGATGGCGCCGATCAATAGAACTAGCTGAGAAACAGACGAAACGAAGAACACGCATGGTGTTGTAGTGAACGCGGTACTCCCCGGAAAGGACAATAGCGCGTTCGTTCTCCCACCACAGACACCTGCGGTCCGGAGTTTTGCCAATATCTCAGCATTATCTTAAATGAAAAGCTTTATGACAGATTAAATAGGTAAAGACTCCTAACCCAATAAAATGAGGAAGAGAGAGAAGTTTCATCGCTGAGAGTTCGACAAAAACAATTGAAGCACTCTTAAACATCTCCAACTTCTAATCTTATGAGTTTCGAAGACAGTGTGGACGAGCTAAAACTACGACAAATTTTAGGAGTTATAGGCATTGAAAAATTTAACAATTTTGAAACAATAAGGATACTGATATTAAACTAAAGGTCGGAACTCCAGGTGTGCTTTGAACAAGCGATAACCCTTTCCAGAGACTCACGTTCTAACTTGTGTCAACGCTGATTTGTGCCTCACAGATCATCTCCGGTAATGCGTGATTGCTGATAGCACCGTTTGATCAAAAAACTGGCCTACAGAAAAGCAAAGCAAAAGCCTCGGTTAGTGTGGTGGATAGCACATGAGCCCGGTAGAGGTAATCGCAGGTTCGAAACTCAAATGGGATCAGGAGTTTTGGAAATACCCAAGCATCATGTTTGATTTTCATTTTCTGCCTACTGCACTCTTTCACGACAGAGTACTGCGCAAAATACAACCACAATAATTCTGAAATATTTGCAAAACTCCGGACTGCAGGTGTCTGTGGTGATGAACGGAAGCGCAATTACCCTTTCCAGGAGCTAACGTGTTCACCACCACTCCGTTCAATCAATCCCGTTGACCGATTATTGGTGATTTCCTGATCGACAGAACTAGCTGAGAGACAGGCGAAACGAAGGACCCGTATGGTGTGGTGAACGCGTTACTCCCCGGAAAGGACAATAGCGCGTTCGTTCCCCAACGCAGACACCTACGGTCCAGAGTTTTGCAAGTTTCTCAACATCATCGAAGTTATATTTCGCAATATATACTCTGCCATAAAAAAGAGTAGGCAGTAAATAATAAGTTTAAATTCCATTACTAATGTTGTGGAGTTAAATACGAGCATATGAATTGGAGCATATGAATTTAAATCGAATACGACAAATTTTTCTAAACTTCCTAGGAAATGCCTCATACAGTGGGGATCACCATAAAAAATGCAGAATACGAAACGTTAGAGAAGAAAATTGGTGTCTCCATAAATTCTCGACAACAAGTTCAGAACTTCTAGTCATTAATGCGACCAACGATTGTTGCTTTCTAAAATTTTTGAATTTTCTGAATTTCAGAGACGCCTACACCCAGTGCAGATCACATCTTCAGCTCCAGAAAACAGACCTTCGCGAACTGGTAAGCACGAACTTATCACATCCGAGTCATAGATGGCTTACGATTTGTTGGAAAAGTCCCAAACTCAGCTTTAACCAGCGTTTTAGAAATACCGCTAAGTCACTCACCGTTTTTGTTGTTAACTTTCATAGAACTCACGCAGATCACCTGTACGAAGTTCTTATCACATAAGAAATGAAGTTCACCAAGAAGTTGATGTAATTGCGGAAGAATATAACGCAATGCTTAGAGGTTTCTACAACACGTAGACACGTGTCCGTGCGATTTCGCGCTCATGGCCAACGAAGACTTTCATCCACCCGGATAAGCAAATTGGCCGCGGGCTGACCTGGGAGAATAAAAGCACTGACTTGGCTCAGCAATAGGCTCAGCACGCAAACAATGTACACCAAATATGCATTCAATCGTCTCTTCGATTATTATTGGACTCGAATGAATAGAACACAGAAGATTCACGTCAAAGACTTTGGAACTATTAGTTCAACCAATCTCTCCTTTTCTGTTCAATTTTAGACTTTTGCAATCAACTCAAAGTACCTCAAAAGTCTTCAATCTGATGTTTTAAATTTCTATTTTTTGAACACTGTTCTTAATCCATTAGAGTATCTTTCCGAAATTTATGTTTTTCACCCAAGTCTGTTTTGTGTAGGTGGAAGGTGGCCTGTTCATTTGCCATTATATTCGTCTTCATATTCCCATTCATGCAGTTCTCATCTGCGCCGTTAGTGAAAATTGTGGAGCAGGTTTGATTGCACAGGTGCATGCATAGTTGATGCAGAGCAGGGCATGGGCCGGAAACAACAATTCCCGTGCATATCAGCTGCTCCCAAGCATCATTTATAAGTGATCGTCTTTTCGTTGGAAACGATGGACAGATACCGAAGCTAGAATACTCGCTTTGGGAATGAAAATGAATGTTTTTCGTTTTGTTTCCTGCACCACTGTTCAATTCAACATTTTCCTGAAAGCGTCTGCTCGCATATCAGTACTTGTTAATGGAATCACAAACGTGTTCTTGACTGGACTTTTAGATGCAAGTAGAGAAATGATCAAACACTGAAAATCCTGCTGATAGATGAACATTTTGTGTTACTTTGTAGTTTTGCAATAAACACCGCTTACTCGTGCGTCGATCAATTCCTGAGGGATGATGCACCATGCATTCGACCTCATTGAGCATTGCTAGAGCTGATTGAAAGCAAATCTGGCCTTTACAATGATTCGCGGTGGCCCAGTGCTGCTATTATCCCAGACAAGTCTGTTACTAATTTGCAAACTCCAGAGGCATGGAAGGCTTGGTGGACCACGGGCGAAGGAATCGATCCCATGCGTATTGCAGTCCGTGTCTAACCACTGCGCTACACGCCGCACTCGCTACCATCATTCTTAGAACTACGTGGAAAAGAGCTTAGTAGAAATTTATCAGCTCTCATCTAGCCAAAAATTACAACTGTCACTTGTCTTCAGTTTGGTCAAATAATCTGTTTTTATACCTCATGGATGCCAAGTAGTAGCCACATTTATCTCGACTTGCTCTGTTTAACGTGCCATATTCTTTTTGTCGTATATTTGACATACCGAGAAGCCCATTCGCTAACAGCTTCACTTCAGCGGTTGTTGCTAAATACTCCTCGCTACTACTAGACTGGAATATGTAATTTGAAGCATAAGTCTCCCGACATGTTAATTTGAACAATGACAGCCTTCACTTTACCATTTTTGTATCATTTGAAAACGTTAGTCATACTACCACCGTGTCTGTCCGGTGGGCATAGTGAAACAGGTTGAACAAGGAAATTTTGGAAACATATGAGGCACCGGATGTCTTACTTCTTTTTTAAGTTTTCCTTGAATTAACCATTTACTTTTGCTCAATTCCGAAAATAAGTCATCCGTTACCTTGTTTTTCCGAGTCAGACGCAAGTATTTGAACTATTCAGAGATCTATATCCCTTAAAGCTTAGATGGGGTGGCAAAAACAGAGACAGCATGCGCGTTAATCTCGCGATCTCACGATTGTACGTTGACTCGGGTAACGCAGCGGCGCACAAAATAAGGTTTTAAAACTTTGGTGAGCCAGAATATCTTTCAGGGTGATGTTTTTGTCGACAAGTAGAAATTTCTTGCTGTGTGTTTTTCATTCACATTTCCGTTTCACTTTGTGTTCCAACACTAGAATGTCTACTTGGAATAGAGAATCAAGCTAAAAAAAAAGTTCTTTTAAGCACAGCAAGAATAGAAGTGGAGCCAGAAACGTTTTTATACATTTTGGAGCGTAAAACGGAAGTGCACAAATGGTTCGAAGGAAAGTGGCATCGGAGCGATATTTAGATGCATATATGGCCACGAAATTACATTTGGAAGACTATCGATATTAATTTCTTGTTTTCATTTCTCTAAAAAAAATCAGATACAAAGTTACTTACTGACCCAGGAGAATTAAGGTTTGATGGGCCCGAAGTGTGGAATGGAACTAAAGACTACACCTGTATTGCCGGTTGTCCACATCCATTAATTACACTGTGCGCAACCTCTAAAATCGAATACATCCGAGAAATAGCATTTTTCAAGTGGAGACATTGCGATGATCTTCACATGATGAAAGCTGGTGCAATGACAGTTCTGAGGGTCATTTCAGGAAAAGAGTTCGAAAATTGCTTTGGGGGGTTAGCTGGATTGGATGCTTTTTCACACGGATAGCCCTCAAGAGAAAACAATTGAATGGGATCCATGTACATCCACTAGTGACATTCCAGAGTTTGATAGTGTAATTTTGTAATCTCTAGATAGTCTAAAAGATTTATTCGCCTGTATCACCTGTTATCCCGTTGGTCGTTGAGTGACTCCAGCGTGTGCCAACAAATCTCCATTTTTCCTTGTTGCGTTGAAAAGTAACCCAGTGGGTTCTGCTCTTCATTAAGTATCATATCTTGTTTCTAGCTTTTTCGGAAAGAACTCTGACCATCAGGTCGGCGACCTTTCTCAAGTACACTTGATATCACAAACTACCCAGTCACTAACAGCTCTTATCCCTCGGTTGTGATCCACAGGCATGATATGTCTGCTCCACCATCGGCAGTTTGACGTATACACTGGATTCACTGATTTTTAATCGTTGACGTAGATCAGAATTTCGGATTACTCCCTCAATTGCTTGATATCAGGAACATCTTGTATCGCCGTTTCGGCTACGTTTTCTATAAAGCTGAGTGATCTCTTATCCTACTCTTTTAGTGATTAAGATTTTGACGCACACTGCAAAACGGAGATTCGTGGAGCCTGAAAGGTGGACTTGTAGTTGGGAGATCTCTATTCTTTTCACTACTTTATCGAAGCGCTTGCAAACTTAGCAAGTCACCCGCTTGTTCCTGCTCCGCCGTATCAGGGGCTTTTTCGAAATCGGGGTAATAAGAGTCGTTCGTTTTCTTACCTTTTTTGTTTGATACCAACATGTAGCTTCTTGGGCACTGTACGTGGACACTGGGCATTCTCACGAGCAGCTTGCCAGTCTTTTCCAGAGCGGACATGGAAGTTATTCGTTGGAGGCGACTCCTTCCACCATGTAGTTCCTTGCTACTTGAATGCAGGTTTTTGACTGAACTGAGTAGTTGAGGACAATCTGTATAAACAGAAACAGATCACGTGTGCGTATGCGAATACGTTCTCGTATATACAACAGATATGTGCCAATTAGCCGCATCAGAAACAGGGAACCCATCCATCCTCTGGATGCACCTTCGTCTCATTGATGCAAAGGTCGATTTTGACTTTCGATTACCCCTATCCTCTACCTGGGGACGGGCCACGCTTCTTCCTGACTAATCGGCACGGGATCCTATAAGGGAGATCCGTGCGTGTCTAGAGAAGGTGTTTTCTACTGCAGTAAAGAGACGTCCGTGTTTCTTCCTCAGAGGAAGAGCAGAGCAAATATTCCTGTATCACCTGTAATCCCGTTGGTAATCGAGTGACATTTCGTCAAAATTATTTACCGCCACTCTTGAGCGCGTCATGCGAACAATGAAATGCAGCAACATAGGTTGAAAACAGATAATCTGCAACTGCGCCATCTTCGCATTACTGATGACATCTTTGTTATAACACCAAGCACTGCGAAACGGAACGAATGAGCGTGAATGGGCATACGAAAGCAATCCGTTCTTTATGAACACCATTTTTGCATGATTTACTCGAAGACCAATCTTTCCACAGGCTTCATCAAAGTCAGCAAGCATTCGTTCCGTTTCGCAGTGCTTGGTGTTATAACAAAGATGTCATCAGTAATGCGAAGATGGCGCAGTTGCAGATTATCTGTTTTCAACCCATGTTGCTGCATTCCATTGTTCGCATAACGTGCTCAAGAGTGGCGGTAAATAATTTTGACGAAATGTCATCGCCTTGTTTAATCCTTCTTCTGACGTCTATGCATTGTTAGTAATGTTATAGAATGGCAATACTTTGGTTATGAAATTTGCACAAAGCTCATGAAAGATTTCAATATACTGAGTAGGACGCTCTGGCTCTCCAGCGCTTCGGTGGCTGTTTCTATTCCAACTGAGTCAAGTAAGACAGAGCGGTCCGTTTTATTCTCCTGATACATTAGTGAGTCATGTTATCACTTGTTCCTGTGGGATAAGGTCCATCGTACTGAAGCCTTTTCGAAACCGTGCGTGTTCGCATAGCTGCCTTTCGTCTTGCGTTCTGTCAGTCCTGCTTATGGTCACTCGAGTGAAGAGTTTGTAAACGACTAACAGCAAGCAGATTGGGGGATGGTTACCAATTTCGTTTACCCAACTTGAACGATAACAGTTTTGCTGGTCTTCCACTGAATAGAATAATCTTGAACAGGAACAAGTGACATGTAAAGTGCGGTGCCAGCGTGTTAATGAACGCTGCATGAAGGTTCTTCAGTTGTTCAGATTTTACGCTGTCCAGACCTGATGTTGTTCGATCCTTCACCGACCAAATAGTATTTAGGATTTCGGAAGGGAAAACCGGTGAGACATAATAGCCATCCACCCTCCTTTCTTTCGCATCAAGGCAGGAGTAAGTGGGTGTTCAAGGGACCCGAGTAGTAATCGTGAGCGATATTCTCCTCTTCCTTTCTGTGGGCTGTTACTGTTCCGTCTGGGTGTCGAACTGTAATTATCTTGGTCAACGCTTCCATAAGCTTTGCGAACGCTTTTCTCGGCCTCTGCAGCTGCCAACATAACTGCTTCTGTTCTCTCTTTAAAAGCTTCTTTGACTGCTTGTTTTCATTGTCCCGCCGTAAATTCGGTCACGAGTTGGCGGTTGCCTGTTGCTTACGCGATTCCAAGCTGGTATGACAGCTCGATCCTTTCTAGAGACAGACGTCTCTTGGAAATTTTCACACTCCCAGCTTTCATAGCACTATGGTGAAGACGTTGAGTGAGCCAGTCGTATTCCTCGGCGGTGGCATCGCGAACGGTATGTTCCTAACAGCCGATTAATGAATTTGGTAAATCCCGATTTATGGTGGTTTTCGCACTCGGTTTTTTTCTCCTTTCCACAAAAAACAAAATCTTTCCCGAAGGAGGCGATGGTCTGATCCCGTGTAGAATTTTGGAACAATAGAGACATAGATTAGCAAAATTTTCGATCTACTGCAGTGTGGTCTATTTCGTTATAGTATACTCCATTGGAATACTCCCACTTCCCGCTTTGAGAGTAGAGTTTCTAGAATAGCGAGATAACATATATGTTCTTGGTCGTCATGATAAACTTGGACTGTCGCTTGCCCTGCTCGCCCCATTCTAATTCGTGGGTTTTAATGTGACGTTCTTTAGACCACTTCGTTGGAGCAATCTTAACGTTAAAATATGCAATGGTTCCCTTCAAGAATGTACGATCATCTTTGTTGGGCTTCTTGAAGTCCATAAAAAACCCACTCAATCGCCTTCATCATAGCTTGGTGTGGGTGCGTAGACGACGAAGGCCGTAAAAGCTGGTACTGAACCACATCTCTTCAATGTAAATGTGTAATTTGGGTTGTTAGTTGTTCGAATGAAACGATGTTCACCGCCAAACTCATGTTGACGTAAACGCCGGCGCCACTGACTCCTCCATTGTTGCATGTTCCAAGTAAAAGTTTTTCTTTGCCATCATAGATGACCTTAATTGAGTGGCATCTTCTCGTCTCAGCCAGTCCGATTACGCTCTACCTCATCCTTCTTGCGTACGTGATCGTCTTCTGTCGAGACTCAGATGCAAGTGAGTTTGCATTTTAGCAAAGATCGTCACCGTAGTTCTTTACGATTTAAGCAAGCAAAAAATCCGTTTACCACTTTAGTATGATTTGCTTTAATTGAACGTTTTCGAAACTCCGTTTATTTGTACACAAGTAACAAGGCTAACCATGCAGTGATCACCTTCGGTAATGCCTGTGAGGCATGGTAGCGAAAACACCTGAGACAAAGTATCTGTCCTACCTATGATGTTATAGAGCCCGACTATAAGTTTTTCTCTCAACGGTTTACGGCCTCATCGTGGTTGGTAGGTGTTTAGGTTGTCGGCCTGCGATGTACAGTGTGGGGATTCGTCTTCTTGGCAGGGTCTCCCAAGCTGAGAAGGAGTCCGGCGTTTGCATCAGGAAGCCTAGCTAAAAGTAAACCAATACGAGAATTCCCCACCGTTCTGGTATTAAAGGCGCATAGTGGCAAGTATCCCCCTGATCCACAAGGGCTGCGACTGGCTGTGGTGGTGAAGACCTGGGTCAGACTTTGGCCAGGCTGACCTCTGGATTCCAAGCAACCACTTTGGCTTAACCAGCAAATATCCAAAAAATGTGGAGGCTATGCTGTAACCCGCACAACCAGTGAGGACGGGGCAATCAAGTGTCAAGTAAGTAAGATTATAAGTTTCTGTAATGCGATCAAATGAGAGTTGTGGGTGGCCTCCAACATTTCAGAATGCGGCTACTATGATTCCATAATTGTCACTCAGATAGACTGAATTGTTATTTCATTCTTTAAATCTACCATAATACTGCCTTTTTCTTTCTAACTTTGTCATTTACAGCTCTTATGTAGTCTTATGTGTGGGCATGTGTGGCACAATTGCGGGAGGCGCCCTGGAACACACGTGCAATCGTCCCCTGCGTCCCTGGCCCACTAAATCTTTCATCCCTCCGGGGTCTGCAAATTAGTAACAGACTTATCTAAAAGGATAGCAGCGGCACTGGCTCCATATATCGGTAGGCGAGTCCAGATATGTAAACGCCAGATATGTATTCAATCACCTCCAAACGATGCTTAATGAAGTCGAATGGAAGGCGCATCCCTCAAGGGCTGATCAACGCCGGCAGCTTTATCCGTTAGCTTTTATGTAGTCTTACAAGTAAAAAGAGCTTTGTTTTGCTTGTGAGACACTTTGACTCTAGTCACTTATCAAATTTCGTTTTCTAAATGTAGCTTGCTGAGTTTTGATAGCGCAAACTTGGGTTCCTTTTGGAGTGGCGCGTTGTCTAACTGCCTCATATGTATGATATTGCGGAGCTAAGGCTTGAGGGATTTCTAGAATTCAGTCTACTAGTCCGCTTAAAAATCAATACAAGCGTGCCTGAATACGGAAGGCATGAGTCCATTCAACATTTTTTGTGCTCATTTATCCCTTAATTTCCAATAGAAGGCGCAGCAAAACTCTACCCAGATGGCCAATTCTGTATCCGTACAGGAATATTTGTATCACGGAAAGTTATATTGGTGGAAACTTCATGAATATAGAGCTGATAAATACCGGGAGCCGGTTCATTTTTCTCACCACTTATTCCTAATCTTATCGTTTTTACTCAGTTCTATTATAGTCAACTCAGAATGTCGAAATGGATTTCGTCACAAATACTCTGCGTCAACGCGAAATATTCTTATTAGTAAGATTATCAGAAGAACTACAACAAGATCTTATCAAAGATGTGCCAGAATGTGTGAAATGGAGTTTGTAACCCAGGTGGGCCAAATAAAATGTTTTTTTTGGCTCTGACAAGTTCAACCTTCGAGTAACAGCCCTATCAAACATTTTAATGCTTTGTTGTTTGATACAGACTCCGACATATTCCAAGCCAACGAAATTTTCAAGTGTAAACAGTGATGGAAGAGATCTTCGAGAAATTAAGCTTCGTAGCTAATAAGTAGATTGAAATTGACTTTAATAAATAAATTGGGATTGTAAGAGCTAAGCTTACTGGTAGGCTCCGTTGAATGCCACATATGACTATAAATTATTTGCAACCTTGATGAAAGTCCAAATGAGGTAACAACTTGTCCACTGCAATCAAAAGGCTTACTAAGTAGTAATAAACACTAACAAGGAACTGTGGATCTACCTCATACAAGGGACTACGAGTTCGTTAGTCCTAAGGTTGCCAATATCACAAGCACAAAACCAATAATGATCAGTTCAGTTTGCTGTGTGTTATCTACAGGCATTCCTTAAACTTTAAGTTATCCATCTAACCTTTAGTGGCCTGATCAGATATCGATGACAGAAAACCATGTGCGCAAGCAGTGTTTCGAAAGCTAGCACATCAATAGATTGCAGAATTTTGCTGTGCCTGTCACATGGATCGATTTTAAAGCTTTTAATTACACTGAAGCAGAATTGTCAGTTAAAGTTTTGAATGGCTATGGACTCTTTACGAGCTACAACGTAGCTTAACGACCACAACTTCCCATCTCTAGAGAGACATGAATGACCTGGAAAGGGGTTCAGCAAGGCATTATCATTTTGCCAAAATTATTGACCATTATTCTAAATGATGCCACATGAAAACGCAAGTAATATTCATGAAGCTAGTAGCCCATAGCTAATAGGATGTTACAAATTCTTCGCTGATGACATAATTAACATCACACTATACTTGGGACGGAATGAATCTTGCTCGGTTTTGGCGTTAAGTTTGGAGAATTGTCCTACGACTGAATTTAGTGATAACAGAGTCCATATAAAGCTGAATTCTTCCTCTTGTCATACCTAAGTCTAATGGAACGAGCATGCCTGGTTTAGAAGGTAAACAGAGCGAACTAATTGGTTCCAGGCCTCTAGAGTAAGAAGCAAGCGATTTACAGAACCTACAAAAAAATCAAGAAATTGTTTAAAAGATTCAGAACATCAGGCTTCGGTCATAAATATTGCAATTATTTAAAGTCAACTTTAGTGTAGAAGAACACAATGTTTTTAGTGTCTCTGTTGAGAGTTGGTCTCAATGTGCAACTCTGTACCACATAATGAGGCCAGTGGATCCAGTGAGCACTGGTGTCACCCGATGAGGAACTGTATGGTAGATAATACCGATCTGTATTTAGAATGAGTGTTTCAAATTTGAACTTTGTATTCAGGGAGTTATAGTAGCTTTGCAAATTCAGTAGCCAAATAAACCATGAGTTTTACGTAAGTTTTTGTCTTTAGTGAGATTCACTGCAAAAAAACAAATCGATTGCAAGAAGCTCCGGGTTCCTCATAGCAGATATTGTGGCGGATCATTTTAAAAAAAAACCTTCGCTATGTAAAAACGGAATAAAGTTCAAATTTGGGTCGTTATCCAACAACTGCTTCTTGAAGTGATACTAAAAAATTTAGTCATTTTTGCACAAAATTTGTTGTTCATAAACCTTAACGTTATCACTTTCGTCAGAAACTAAAGAAGAAAACATTGGCAGTAAACCTCGATACCCTTTTTTCAAAGAACTTGTGAGGATATTGTAATCTTCCAGATAGACTGCATTGCCATGGCGTTCTCGAAATCTAAAACTCCTGAATGTATTCTCCTTTCCTCGCTACCAAGAAAAAGCAAGAGCTCCGCTGACTACAAGGTTTTCACAAAATGTTGAACGCGTTTTTCCTTGAGGCCTATTTGTTGCTTTACTGCTTTATTTGATTACTATGTCTTATGTGTTATGCACAGTATTATTCTATTTTACACATAAAGCTTTATTTTTCTTAAATACTAACACGGCATAATTACCTTCATTGTCTATACGACAGTAAAGACGGCAGAACATAAGGCACATCGGCAGCAAGCTGCAGACTTTTTCGTAGACAAACAGTTTGGTGCATAAAAGTCGTCATTTGAGACAGAAAATAAATCTAATTAAAAGACATACGCAACTTATGCACGCATATTAAAATATTGTGTTTGTTTATCACGCTATGGATCAATTCCAGAACTTTTCATGTCAAGTTCTTGACCGACTTAGCCACAAGGACACGTGAATCGCATCCAGGTGGCGAATAGGCGATAAAATTTAGCCGAGCACTGACTACATACTTCTTTTAAAGTGAAGGTTGAGGCATCAGATTCCACTTTGCGCTATTGCTCATTCGGCACATATTCCTTGGATACAACTACAACTCCGTATGCATCCCAATGTGCCTGTGATTAATTTTGTGCGATGACTGCATCCTACTTGTCGAATCCCCAAAAGGTCAGCAACGAAATCACTAGAAAATGAAGCAGCTTTTTTGGGAACGAATCCAGTTGTTGATATCGAACAAAACGGCTAAGTCGCTCGAAGATTCACAGCAGGATAGTAACGTTGTGATACTTTACAATACATCAAACGAGTTGTTTTTGTCGTGCGTGTAATGTACTGTCTGCCCTCCAATGCTTGCGAAGTCTTTGGTTCGAACCCGCTCTTCAGCAAAATCAAAACTCCTATAGCACCGAGTTCAGCAAATTGGTACAGAGTTATTTGGGAGATTAGTAGCGCTGTGAATAGATTGGAAGGCTATCAGAAGTCACTGTATATGTCAGATATACATTCAGTCTCTCTAACGATAACTGGTTGAACCGAATGCATAGCAGTTTCTTAAGGAAATGGTTAACATTGAGCAATTTATTTTCTGAAAAAAAAACAATTTTTTGCTAATATTCCAATGAGAGTCAACAAAGATTGAGTTTTCTGCCAATTTGGACTATCCAGAACCAGTGATTTATTTCCCACTATCATAAGGATTTCAGACCAACTATACTATTAGACCTTTCGTTTACTAAAAGAAAGACAGATGTATACTCATAAAAACTAGGGTTTGTCGTAGAAATAAAACTTTTTAAAAAATTGGAACATAACAGTTCATTGAAAAATCACTCCAAGCGTTTCTATAACGAAGTCGAGGTACAAAACGAGATGTGATATAGTTTACTATGTATCCAATAATTAATAAGAACAAATGGGAAAACTCAGTGGTATTTTCCTATTCGTCCATCGTCTCTAAGTCTTACTGGCAGCACTAGGAAGAACGTGATGGTGAATAAAGTGGCCAGTGAAAAAAGTACTAATAGAAATCGATCCACGACAGATGCCAGCTGCTGCCACTGCCATTGAATTCGTTGGCGTTCGTCGATGATCTGAAAAAGAATGATGTAGAATACTGGTTTATGGACAAATATTTATGGAAAATACAAATAGTCGAGTTTTACCATTTTTTTCCAGGTATTTTTATAAGTTTTCTTTTCCAGAATTTGCAAAGTCAGTTCGCAAAAATCGATGAAAAAAATTGTCCAAAAAAAACAAGAAAACATCGAGCTATCACGCCAAGAATGCCATTTCTTGTGATATAATCGACTTTGGAGACCCAAGAATACCGTAATAGATATGAATAGCCGGCAAAATACACGTTGTCGTTGGTTTAATTCCACGTTCAGAGCCAACAAAACCCTCTATTCCTCCGGGTCAGCAACTAAATATCCGACTTGCTTCAAAGCAGAAAAACACTGGATTGATACACCTAGAGACTCTGCAAGTATTTTTGTCGACATATGTGTATCCAATTATCTCTACAATTCCACGAAAATGTATGGAGGACCGTATCGGATGAATCGGCGCTAAACGCATCATCCTTCATGCTTTCACGGAGTTTTTATTAAATAATTTCAAAAAGAGGCTATTGCGGTTGAGCGAAGTTAAAAATCTAGAAAGCAATTAACTCTTGGATTTCGTATTAGACAGAACTCTAGGTAAAGTCGTAATTATGACCTGTATCACCTGTCCACCTTTTGATCGTCGTTTGACGAGCGCGCGCTAGTAAATCTACCATTTTTCCCTGTCGCGTGCAAGAGTAGCCCAGTGGGTTCTGCTCGCTCTAGGGACACATCGAGCACCATATCTTTCTTCAAGCCCCCTCGTGAAGAACTCTAACCATCGGGTCGGTGGTCTTCCTGCAGTACGTTTGACATCCCGAGGAATCCTGTCACTAACGGCTCCTGTCCATTGGTTGTCCTTCATGCGCATTACGTCTCCGGCCCACCTTATCTTCGACAGTTTGGCATATAGAAAAGCTTCTTTGATTTCTGTCCATTGACGTGGATCAGAGTTCCGCATCCTTCCAGTCACCTCCGTGATACGGGATGCGCCTAACACATTTCTTTCGACGACTCGTTCTACACCGCTGAGCGATCTTTCTCCCTGTATGCGTAATGATAAGGTTTCTGCCCCATACTTTGTACAAGGAAGAATCAAGGAGGCAAAAAAGCCCGGGTCGGGTGTCCTTTGCTTTCCTCATTACATTCTCGATGCATTTGAAAGCTTTCCATGCCGCTCTTTTTTCTTGCTCAACTCTAGAGCCAAACCGTCCAGTCTGATTTCTCGACCAAAATAGACGTATTTGAAGCATTCATAGATATTCATTCCGTTGAGAGTGAATGGTACATGCTTAACCATTTCTTTCCTTATGAGCATTGTTTTTGTGAGATTTAGACGAAGACCAATCTTTCCATAGGTCTTATCAAAGTCGGCTACCATTCGTCCCGTCTGGCCAAGGTTTAATGTCACCGGGTTGATAGCACAGTGGTAGTGGTGTCCGTCATCACGAACATGTTGCTAGTTCGATTTTGCTCCGACCAACGAAGCCTGCCATCCCTCTAAGATCTAGAAATTGGTACCGGACTTGTCTAGGAAAAACCACTCTCTGCAACCCAATTGGAAACGCTCCAGCTCGACTATCTCAGGACTCCATGGAGAATTGCTCGACTAGCATTCCACGACATCCAAGATTGAATGAAAATCCTCAAACAGCGACCGAAGCCACACGTCAAAGTTGGAAGATCTTCGTGGGAAATGGATACGAAGAAACGAAAAAATAATAACTGGATAAGAAATGTTCGATGTTATAAGAACGATGTCGTCAGTAAGGGAAAGGTGATGCAATTTTCGAACATCGATTTTTATTATCATGTTGTCTATTCCAATGTTCGCATGCCGTTCTGGAAAGTGGCGGTAAATAATTTTGGCGAGATGGTATAGCCTTACCCAACACCTCCTTTGATGTCAATGTTAATGAGATATTTGCAAAACTATGGACCGCAGGTGTCTATGGTGGGGAACGAACGCGCTATTGTCCTTTCCGGGGAGTAACGCGTTCACCACCACACCATGCGGGTCCTTTGTTTCGCACGTCTCTCAGCTACTTCTATCGATCTTTTTGCCCGGAAAGGATAATAGCGCGTTCGTTCCCCACCATAGACACCTGCGGCCCAGAGTTTTGCAAATATCTCAGCAACGTTGTGGTTCTATTTCGCTTAGTAACCTGCCATGAAAATTATAGAAGGCAGAAAACAAAACGTTAAACATTGTTAATGTTTAATATCGTTGTAGAATGGTGATATTTTGGTTGTGAAGTTTTTATATCGTTCATGAAAAATCATTATATGCTGAGTAGAGAATCCCTGACCGTCCAAGGTTTTTCATGGCAGTTTCTACCATAACTGAGTAAACGCTGTCCTTAAATCGATGAAAGTGAGACAGAGCGGTTTCTTATACTCTCGTGATATTTCAATGAGTCCCGTTATAAAGTGGATGTGGTCTATCCTACTGAATCCTTTTCGAAATCCTGCTTGCTCACATAACTGTGCTTCGTCCAGTGTCCTATCAATCCTTTATAGGACAACTTGCTTGATACTTGAACGGGCCGTCCTCACTAGTTGTGCGAGCTCCGGCATAAACCTCAATTTTCAGAGATTTGCTGGTTAAGCCACTTATGGTTTCCTGAAGTCGTCTTCGTTGTGGTGGATCCTGGTATTGGTTTACTCCTAGCTAGGCTTCCTGATAGAAACGCCGGACTCCTTCCCAGCTTGGGAGACCCTGTCGAGGGGACGAATCCCACCTCTGCACATCGCAGTCCGATACCCAGGAACAATTCCCAGTCACGATGAGGTGGTAAGCCCTTGGGAGGGTATAGACAGCTCAAGTGAAGATTTTGTAAACGGCGGACAGTAAGCAGATTGGGCGATAGTTGTTTATATCGTGGAGGCTATTCTTTTTAAACGATAGCACGGTCTTTCTGCCTGTCCACTAGATAATAACCTTGCATTGAGACAGGTTACGTGTAAATAGCCGAACCAGTGTGTCTATGAAGACTGGTGGAATGTTCTTCAGGCGTTCAGCTCTTATCCTAAACGGATGTGGTGCTACTCGATTCTTCACCACAAAGTAGCATGCCGGATTTTGGAAGAAAAAAAAAAGCCGTTGGTTCCTACATCCATCTTCTTTTATTTCAGATGAGAGGAGGACGATATGGCTATTGAAAAAAACTGAATCATAATCGTGAATAATTTTCTCCTTTGCCCTTCTGGAAGCTGTCACTTTTTTTTCTGGCAGTCAAGTTCAATCATTTTGGCTTTGGCAAAGCTTCTGTGGGCTTTAGAAATGCTTATCTAGGCCTTGCTGCTTTCACCATGACCGATGCTCTTCTCTCTTTAAGATCTTATTTTATCGCTGTCTCCACTGTTTCGCAAGTTCAAACGCGAGTTAACAGTTGCTTGTAGCCCGTGCGATTCCACGCTTGCGTAGCAGCTCGAATGTTTGTGGATACAGACGCCTCTTAGTGACTTTCGAATACTCAGCTTCCATAGCGTTAATAAAGACGATGAATGTGCCAATCTTATTTCTCACCGATCTTATCAGAAGGTAATCTCCTAGGAGGCGATGAACAGGCTGAACAAATCCGAGCTTGTGGTGGTTTCAGGACTTGGTTTTTTGAATTCGACAGCTTTTTCTTTCTTGCGAGAGAAATGATACCTCGCACGAAAGAGACGTTGGTCCAATCCTCTACAGAAATTTGGAACCGCAGCGACATCGGATAGGCAAAACCTTCGGTTTACTATGATGTGTTCTATTTCATTAGGAAACTCTCCACTGGAATCCTCCCATGTTTGTCGTTGGAAGTGGGGCGGTTACCATAAATGGTCTTGGTGGTCATGACATACTCAGCCATCCAGCTCGTTTTTTTCTTATCTCTTGTTCCCAATATGGCGTTCTTCAGACATTCATCTAGACCCAGCCTTAGTGTTAAAATATCCGGTGATGATCAGATGCAGGTGTGCGTGCATTTTAGGTACAGGTCGTCTCCTTAGTAGTTTGAAATTTGGGTAGCTAGAATGGCCCCGAGCTTTCAGCAACCTCTCTGTACTACCCGACGTTGCCGTATCAGAAGCTCTGTGTCGTGGTCAGCGAAATGAGGCACATTTATATACCGTAGTTAGCTTTTCCACACTCACGTATGCTTTTTGAGCCATAAATGTGGAGGCTAGGTGTCTTCACACTTACCTTGCCTGCCTTTTCAAGTTAGACGCAGTGCTTAGTTGTTGGAGGAGACAACTAACCGCTTTCCATATAATTCTCTGTTACTTGATTGCAGGTTTTTGGCCGAATCGACTCGTAGAATGCAAATTGCATAAACCGTAACACATCCACGCAAGCATTTATTTACAGCTCTCCGTAAATGCAAGTCGTACATGCTAAATCGACGCAGCAGAAATAGAGAGCCTACCCACTGGATCCATGTGAGTCTCAGGAAAGCAAAAGTCGCTTTTGGTCTGCGATTAACTCTCTATCCGCCACCTGGGTACGTGCCACGTAGCCTCCCGACTAACCGGCATATCATCTCTCTATGAAGGAAATCTGTAAAAGTAGGAATTACCACAGCATATCTTTAGCGATCTGCCAGTTGGATGTTTTCACGCACAATTGTCACGCGTTTTGCATGGATCACGCAAGGATTGGTGTCTTAGAACAGTCCAATCAACTAAGCCTCAGAGGTTTCCTGGAAAGCCACCACACCCAAGGAGTGGAAAAACAAGTCGGTTTTGAAACTCTACGCAGTCTCACGCAAGAGACTTTAGAACTCCAGCTTCCGAATCAGTAGCTTAACCGACTTTTGATAGCGACCAATCCTGGATAGCGCTGCGATTCCTAGGCGATTGCAATAGGCTTCTTCACATACTAGTAACTCTTCCCGATTTTCGAGTAGCCCTCTGACCGTCTGCTTCCGTGGAGCCCATCATTCGATCGATATACGAGCGGTAGGGTTGGGTCATACCAGATCAATTGTTTGTGAACGATTCCAGTATTTCACTATCAGAAATGTAGGATTTCGGCCTCTGCATCGTCTTTGGGTGTCGGTCACTTTTTCGTTTCTACTTTTATTTTTGGCTTTGGTTTTGGTATCGTTTCCGAATCAACTAGTTCGAACGGCCGAATCGTTGCCAAAAAGATACTTTCTTCGAATTCACATCGTAATGAAAATTTGGAGACGTCCGACAAAGTTAGCTAAGGACTGCAGGTAAGACTAAATTGTTCAACTAGCACTAGGGCGGCCTCAGACCGCCGCACACTAGGTGCTCCCACCTATGAAGTCAAGCGGGAGATGACCGGTGAGATTCCACAAATGTCGGACTAGGTAGGATGTCACTGGATTCGTTTCTGACGGACGATCGCGCACACCATACGCCACGGAGCTGGTTTCTTACTTTGCACATATAATACAAGAAAGCAGATGACGATCATCACGCTCTTCTTGAATCCGTAGGTTACATCAGAATTCATGAGATCGCCCTACAAGAAACAAAAAGATTGATATACGCGTAATAAACAACGGGGTCTTTGTTATTCGTCCAGAAAAGGTCTCTTCTACTTCCCGAAATGTTGGCGGCGTAGGCCTTATCGTCCATCCGTCCAATGTCCATCTCATCGATACGTACGAGACCCGACCTCTGTCAACGCCTTGTAAGAAGACCATAATCATCAATTGCTAGTCACCAACCAATGCAGCTGATGAGTACAAATTAGATGCATTAGGTGTGCTCTACTATCAGATGGAGGAAGTTATCCGGCATAATAAAGGGTACGGTAAATTTGTTGTCAGGAGCTTCAGCGTTGGAAAAGAAAAGCTGAACGAAAGCGAATGGTGGGATCGGAAAACTTGGATCAGGAGAAAAAGTAACAATGTAAACTGCCTTACGGGGTCCAGCTAGCACCAAACTCTCCTTCACGGAAACACGTTTTTTTAGAAGAAAGACCCCTATGGACATGGGAGTCTCCCAACGGCACGACTCATGCTGAGGTCGACCATATTCTGGCCAAGAGAAGAAAGTGCTCACTTGACACATCGGTAGTCCCGTCATTCTGTATTGGTTCCGATCACTGCCTTCTTCGCGCAAAGACTTGATTCAGCCGTAAGCTGGAAAAGAGTTCATGTCATCGACAGCGAAAAAACAGCCAAGCGGTAGATGATGAAAGCATTCTAAACTATCTAAACGTTACTTGCAGGTCAAAGAAAATCCAACCAAAGGCTACTACGATGTGTCTGTCGAAAAGCCTAGAAGTTGCGCCAAAGTCGCCCTAGTTTTGCATGTAAGAAGATTCACATTGCGTCTCCACTACCACTTAGGAGTTACTCAAAAAAGGGGCCACACGTTCAACGAGGCTAGTAATAAATGCCAATTGAGGAAGAGCTTTGCAGGAACATCTACATTGATAAAAGCAGAAGAAATTGTTTGAAGCAGCATAAAAAGGAATCAGTACAAAAAAAGTTCCGACGAGACCCGTGCGATTAGAATGTTCCACCGTCAGCCCTGATGAACGAAGATGAGATCATCAAAATTTCCCGCCGTGATATGCAATTAATACAGGAACAGTTCTACACCAACCATTTTTTAAGCATCCTACTCCCAAACCTAAAAATCCCTTCTGATGAATACCACCTAGGATCCTTCCCTCACCTGTCCAAGTTTCGATGGAAGACATTTAAAAGGCACACAGCTCCAGGACCTCATAATATCACCGCCGACTCCCTTCGAGCTGGAAGCCGCAATATACATTTAGCTCTCTCAAACCACATGATGTCTTGCCTTCAGGTGAAGAAAGTCCCAGACCAAGGACACAGAAACGGTCATCGTGCTCAAGAAAGGTAACCGAAGAGATCTTCGAAACTAGAGTCCGATAAGCTTATTGAGTGTACTTACAAGCTCCTCACGAAAATTGTTCTTTGGCGCATATCATGAGGCATAACCAGCTCAGTAAGCAGGGTTCTGCCTCATAGACCACATCCAAACGGCTTTCATAGATAGTGAAGTTTGTCGGGAATGCCATTAGCTCCTAGTCCTGAAATTTGTCAACTATGAAAAAGACTTGGCAGCGTCGAACGAATGCACTCCTATCTACGCTCGTCGATCAAAGAGCGGATGAAGCATACATAAAAACTTTATCTGACTCCTATCGTAAATGCACTACGAAGGTGCAGCTCTTTCGTCCACCTCTTGCCATACCCATAGGAACAGATGCTCAACATAGCGAAACCATATTGCCAACGCTGTTTAGTGCAGCGCTGTAATGTGTAATAAAGTCACCCTATTGTAATGAGATCGGGATATGAATTGGTAGGAAATTCCTACTAAGCCTTCGTCTCAACGACGACATGGTCACCTTCTCAAGAAGTACCAACGCAGCAGAGAGGATGATCAATAAGCTCGACAAAGAGGAGAAAAACGTCGGACTACGCATAAATCGTAAGAAGATAGTGTTAATCAGAAACCTGTGATGCCAAGATGATCAGATCAAGCAGGGTGCTTCTCTAATTACATAGGGCACTTCGTGCGCACACTTTCGGTGTTTAATTAAACGCGTAGAGCGACATCGAGAAGGAATTAGACAAAAGAAGAAAAGCAACTTAGTCCGATTTCAGGCCTCTTGAAGAAGCCATCGACCAACTAAAGGGCTCGAAAATCCGCGCTCACCTTTTTGATTCACCCGTTCCCTGAACGCTGCGTTATGCAGCAGGGACTAGGCCGATGTTTCAACCATGTCAAGAATACTGCGGACTAATCACAGAGAGGCTTGAACGATGATTTCTGCGATATAACTGGCAGCCACACTATCTAACCGGAATGTGAAGCTCTGATCTTTGAAATCTATCGCATCTTCGAGACCCAGGAAAGCATTAAGATCGATGGCGAAACATAGATGGGCCGATCAAATAATGAGAAAAACAGATGACAGATAGAGAGGAACTATAGAGTGCACTCCACGAGGGTGCAGGCGTTGCTTAAGACGACCAGCAGCTAAACGTTGGAAAACGTGTGTGTAACCAAAGTTAGTCAGCTGTACGCCTAGCTATTCTCGTTTTACAGATCACGGTATGGGATTTGCACTGGCCGCCATGGTCTAAATAAGCCGCCGCCATAAACGACAACTGCGAAACAAAGAAAGAAATAAAAAAGGTGCTCAAGCCCGCGCAACTCATGAAGAAGAGCGGTCCCGGCATCTATGTATCCAAGTGTCTCTACCAGTATGGCCGAATAAATCTACGTTTTAAGAATGAAGAATAAAGCTCTCGTCGTTGATCACTCTTTGAGGGTGTATTATGCATTCGACTTCATTACAAATCGTTAAAGGTGATTGATTACAACCCCTGTATCACATGTAGTCCCGTTGATCGTCGAGTGACTCGAGCAGGCGCCAGTAAATATTCCATTTTTCCCTGTCGCGTGCAAGAGTAGTTCTGTTCGCTCTAGGTATTCGTTGAGCATTATATCTTTCTTCTAGGCTCTTCGTGAAGAACTCTAACCATCGGATCGGTGGTCTTCCTGCAATACGTCTGCCATACCGAGGAATCCTGTCACTAACGGCTCTTGTTCGTCGGTGGCCATTCATATGCATTACGTGTCAGGCCCATCTTATCTTCGACTGTTCGGCGTACAAAACGGCATCTTTGATTTTTGATCGTTGACACAGATCGAAGCTTCGGATCCCATCCCTTACTTGTGTGGAACAGGATACTCCTAGCATCGTCCTTTCGACTGCGCGTTCAATAACGCTGAATAATCTTTCATCCTGCTTACGCAGCGACCAGTTTTCTGATGCATACGTTAGGGCAGGTAGTACCGCTGAGTCGAAAAGGGGTGGGCACGGAGTCGGGTGTTCTTTGTCCTCTTCACTATATGCACATTGATTACATATCTGTCCTATACAGTGGCCCTCAGTGGCCTACCGATGTATCGAACCAGTGCTGCTATCCTCGCAGACAAGTCTGGTGCCGATTAGCCAACCCCGGAAGGATGGAAGGCTTGCTGAGCCTGGAATGCGAAATTGAGCCCATAGGTATTTTCGGGCCTCTCTAACCGCTGCGCAACTTGCGTAAAGTTGATAACATTTTCAAATGATACGTTTTTCTAATAAGTTTCTTAGTAGTAAACAGTCTTTATTTCTCTGCATCACATTTGGAATTCATTTGCAACTGAGTACTTTTTACTCCAAAAGAAAAATTTGTATTACTTACATTTATGTTTTTATTGCCATAATTAAAATTGATGGCATTTCCTTTTTTGAATTTTTTCACCAAAAGCCAAAGCATTTTTTAGCATTAAGTGAACTACAGTTATGAATACAAGAAGCATTCAAATTTTGAAGAAGACCATTGGAAAACTCTTCACGGATAGAAATGTCATTAATTTCTATGGCTTTTCATCACAGCTCGGAAATCTCGGATGAGTTAGAATTGGCTCGAAGTGCTGGCAAAAACCGCCCGCAGCTTCGAGATGCAGTGAAAAAGTGCTGTGCAACGATCTTATCGATTTTTCTTTTCCGTATTCCTTGCAGTTATCTCTATATTGTTGCAATAGATCATGAAAATATAGAGTTTTTTTTCTAGATAAAGAAAACCGTTTTGATTTTACTAATGTTTGCGGAATAAATTCTGTTCAATTGAATACTGTACTTCTTTAATTTTTCCACTATGCAACCATGCTCAAACGGTTTTACGTAAACAGAAAAAAGAAAGCTAACTGCCTAAGAATTACCTCTTCACGAATCTCATGTTGCTGTAGACTTCTATAGATACGCTTAAGTATTCGTCGAAAACGACACTCGAATTCAGAAAGCATTAACGGTCCGCTCACGTTCATCCGTGGCAGAATCTGTAGGAATAATTGATTAATAGCATAACTCCACCATCTCACTCGCTACAATACCTAATTCTTAGTGCCTTAACCGTGGGTCAATACTCAAAAGTATAAATCACAATAACTTTTTTATTTACTTTCTATTATAATATTACTTTTGATACAACCACAATGATGCTGAGATATTCGCAAAACTCCGGACCGCAGGTGGGGAACGAATGCTCTATTACCCTTCCCGAGGACTAACTCGTTCACCACCACACCATACGGGTCCTTCGTTTGGCCTGTCTCTCTCCTAGTTTTATCGAACAGCACCATCAGTAACACCCTTGACGAAATTGACCCAGGAAAGGAGCAAATATCTCAGCATCATTTTGGTTGTGTCACTCAAAATTTTATTGGTTGAGGAGTGCATTAAACTCAATGCGTACTGTCTATTGTGCACGTCTTCCACCCTAGGAAAATGAAATGCTGTGTTAATCACTGGTAGTCTCTTGCATATTCCGTTGCAACAAAAAGAAAGGAGTCACTGCAGAGGTCACGTATTTCTATTACAGCAGAGACATCTCACCCATCATCATTTGTGGCTTTTCTGCCAGCTGACATCCCGCTGTAGGCTCTTCTCCGGCAACGCCCTCTTTGATGGGAATAACAATGGCATCCAATAAATAGGTCTTTGTAAATTATTAGAAGGACAAGATCGCCATTTCGTAAATTATGGAGTGCAAAAATAACATTTCTTGGACAACGCCCGGTATAATTCCTGTGTTAGGGAGGCTGTCGATAGAATAAAAAACGTGTAGCAAGGCAAACCACTAGGAAGAAACTGCATAAGGATCGATGTACACCGTCGTAAATGTGCTAATGTCATTTAACAGCCGATATTTGAGCGTGTATTGCTTTGAAATCACTCATCCAATTCAAAATTTTTTCCATTGCTCGTTTCTGCTGGAAGTGTGGTATTGCCTGTTTCTGACCGGTGAAAATCACTTTGAAAAACGTGCACCGATTATTCAACGCCACCTGTTCATCTGCGATCCTTCCAATAAATGCGCCGTCGGATTCCAAACATTTCCGGGCAGCTTTACCATTGTTCACATACTTATTC
The DNA here is from genome assembly GCA_900624975.1 of Angiostrongylus costaricensis. Taxonomy (NCBI): domain Eukaryota; kingdom Metazoa; phylum Nematoda; class Chromadorea; order Rhabditida; family Metastrongylidae; genus Angiostrongylus; species Angiostrongylus costaricensis. The sequence continues at coordinate 158,312 of UYYA01000014.1, read as the reverse complement.
GGAAGCGTTTTCATTTCTAGATCGTTTAGATTCTGCAAACGGTGCACGATTATTCTTTAATTTTTCAAAAAAAATGAAATGTCCTACCAAATGGCGAAATGTTATAAATTTCTCATCATGCGTTTGAAGTGTGCCAAAAAATCAGTTCTACATAATTGTTCTGGATTTGCGAGAAAGTTTCTTAAAGTTTCCATTACCATCTAAAATAAATGACAGTTCAACCTAAACAGTACATCCAAATAATTCTTCATGTAATTCAATCTTTTATAAAAACTGTTCGAAAGGTGTCCAAAATTTTGGCTGTTTTCATTCTCGCTGTTTCATACATGATAGCCCATTTTAGACCAACAAAACCTCTCACGACAACTGTGCTCCCTTCCTATTAAGGAAAACAGGGCAACACGAGCATCCAATACTCGAGCCACTGCCCAAAGAAATCCGAAATACTTGACTAGCCACCCCGGATAACAAGCCGGAGCATAAAGCAACATAAAAAGTTCACGGTGTTAAAACTCATGTGTCAGAACTTCGAAAGCGAAAATGATGATGGAGCTGAGCAGTTCTTCTAAGCATATGCAACCACCACACTCGGTCAAGTCTGCTATTCATGCCAGCCAGACACGGGCTATTTTTTCATGATAGATCAAAATTTATATCAAGAATGAACTTGTATGTGTTAAGTTCTGAATTACTTAGATTCTCATCCACTACGACTACCCTTCAACAAGAATAGTAATAGCTGCAGTACATTTTCCAGTCTTCTCTCTGTTTTGCGATTGTCGTTCATGATGGCAGTTTGCTTCGACTGTGATGACGTTGTGCGAGTATCACCTATACAGCTGTTTGGTTTTAGCTGCAAACACGTCTGTCGCTCGTTTAGGTGGTCGTCCCAAAGTACGTTTTTATCCTGTTAGAGTTGCAGTCCACTCCATAGTTCTTATCGTCCAAGCCGCGTTGATTCTTCCCATTAGATGGCTGAGTACTGTGGCTGATTTCTCGGCATAATTTTAACGGAAGCTTGGTTCCACTTAAAGGATGCGGTCAATGTCATCATACGTTTACCTTATTTTTCAATCTCTGTTCGCGTTAAAGAGCATGATCTTCTCACATTGGTTTTTGTCGTGCAGTCACATTCTGCAGATAGTTGTTCTCCTCCTTTTCGATGATCGTAATTTTTCACTCTTTTCAGATCCCGCAGAATTGAACTGCGACGTATTGTGGATTTTTTTATCTATAAAATTTGGTAATAGTTAAATGGGAAGTAACATTCTACAGTCGAATAGTTGAGAGGTTTCTTCTTGTCACTCTCCTATGGGTCGTGGTAAAGGGCAAACCTGAGCTGTTTTTAGTAGTGATATACTATCTGGTTCTCGAATGGACATTCGCATTAAGGAAGCCAAATAGCCCAACACCCACTTCTCCATCCAGCACGGTACATGCCTGAAATAAGACTAATCGTTTTGTTCGTGGGGAAAGGAATACTACTTGTTGAAACCGAACTTGATTGTTTTTAATTCTAAAAAAGCCGCTCCTCACTTAAACTCAGCATAAAAAATCGGCATGTTTTATCGATATGTCTTCACGAAGTTGTTAGAAAAGCCTTAACGGTGATAATTTAAAGTTTGAACTTCAACTTTACTTGATTCGACTTGGTATGGCTGCAAAGACTACTACGTCAGGACAAGTAACCGCAATGCGCCCTCGATCGAATCATTGTGGCTCAAAAGAAAGCAATAGGCTCGAAGCATTTGTTTCACCAATGTTTCTCAACAAACTCATACCTAGAAGGCATACCAAGAAAAGGTATAGATGACTTGCTTGTACCCATAAATCCACTCGAAGTCGGAAAAAGGTCATCGAAGGTGAGTAGAAAAAATCGAAACTAGTGTCTTATTGTAACACTTCCCAGAATCGACTTCCTAGTAACCTCGGCATTGATCAAGTAATTCTTCGTATTTTTGTTGAGCAAACGCGAGGTGTTATTATCCTTTATTCACGAATAAGCTTATGCTCAACAAAAATACGAAGAATTGCTTAAATAACTCTTACAAAAAGACGAAAAACTCTATGGTACATGATCAGCAGCTTCTCGAAAAACCCACCGCTTTCTTCGTGACTTCCAATGAGGACGATTAGAACAGCTGATTATAGTCGCATATGGTTGATGACTGCACCATCCCATATCAGAAATTGTTGCGAACAAACGGGATCGCGTATGACCTCTAGGGATTCATCCCTGCTATTCATTGTAGGCATTTTTGACATTTTTTTAGACAACAGGACCCTAAAGATGGAGTTGACATAAAATTCCGCTTGTTTTCGGACAGCGTTCTCAAGACCCTTAAACACTACCGCGATAGAAAGTTTATCTCTAACCTCAAAGTCGCACAAAAATGTGGCATGCGAGAAATTAGAGAATTAATAAACTCGAAAACTTTAAGATTGTCGGTTAGTGATAAGGGGGGAGAGTTCGTATCTATTTTTCGCCAGCTGGATGTTAAAATAACAGAGGAGCATCTTAGTGATGCTACCCTCTATCGCCCATCCTCTGAAAAGGAATATGAAAGTCAATACCGAAAGCTAAACAAGCAATGAGTCAGTGTGGCAAAGGCTGCAGGTTTAAAACCATCGGTTATTTCGCACCTTAAAATCGATAGACCAACATGTCCCGTCCTATGCCTACTTATTAAAACACAAAAGTTGGTGTCACCTGATGATCATGCGTCAACCAATCCGTCATCATTTAAGGTTAGACCGATCATCAGCTGTGTAGACGGGCCAACAGATAGAATAACCTGGTTTTTAAGCGTAATACTTACCAAATCGCTTAACTACATTCCAGCTCACCTCACAAGCACCAAAATGGTCCTAGAACGTCTATGTAACGCGTACGTGATGGAGTATTTCGACGTTACCGCGCAGTACACCAACGTGTCGAATGACTCCGCAAAGCAAGCCGTCTTCGAACCTCTTGTTGAACATGAAGAAAAAATCAAAATGCAAGACTTGTCCATCCAGCAGCTAATAGCTCTCTTAAAGGAGTGCCTAAACTGCTCGATTTTCAGATGCTCTGGGAAGTATTTCGCGCAAATAAGAGGGTTGACAATGGAACAGCGACAGGCACGAAGCCTTGCCATTGTGCTTATATCCAAAATAGAAGCCCCTGTTTCCGATCTCCGGCCACTACTCTACTGCAGATATGTGGATGACTGTTTTGTCGTCTTTTCTATAGAGGAGGAGATGGACAAATGCCTTGAATTATTGAATGAGCAGTCTGAGTAGATAAAGTTCACCCGGTAGAAGCTGAGAAAAAACTGGCTTCCGTTTTTAAATGTTCAAATAAACCTATCAAATGGCGATTACCTGACAATGTGGTACCGAAAGCCAAATAACAAGAACATCCTCGTTCATTTCCTTCCTTCCCACCCTTCACACACAAAGAGGACGCTCGTGAGAAACATGTTTCGAACATCCACCTCTGTGTGCACAACCAGGGAACTAAAGGAAGAATCACGAGACTTGGCTCGGAAAATAGCCATCTCCAATGGCTACGAATTAGTAAACCCACGATATAAGTTTAGAAGGACAGCGAAGCGCCCAAGCGAAACACTTGGTCAAAAGAAAGCCCCGTTTATGCTGCCTTTTATTAGCGATGAAGTAAGCGTAGCTATTAAACGATACTTAAAAAGGGCAAGTCTAGAGGAATCGGTTGCGATAGTTGAAATACCACCGGCTACTCTACGTCGTCAATTAGTTCGTAACCGCCTGTATGACCGTCTATGTGAAACAACAAATTGCGTAATTTGCCCTTACGGCAGGAACGGTGATTGCATGAGTTCAGGTACGATATACCTGATCTCTTATAATAATTGCGGAGATGAATATATTGGTGAAACGGGCAGACTTTTGCGCATTCATATAAGAGAACACCTAGATAAGAAACGAAAACTAAGACTGAGTACCCCACTACGCACGCATATGATACAAGAGCATAGCGGAGACAATTTTGAAGTGAAAGTCAATATCCTTGCACAGGAGACTAAAACACTAGCGCGAAAACTTCTTGAGGCTTTTTGGATAAATGCCAAAAATGCCTACAATGAATAACAGGGATGAATGCCCAGGGGTCATACGCGAACCCTTTATATTCGCACCAATTTTTGTTGTGGCGTAGTGCCGTCATCAACCGTATGCGACTATAATCAGCTGTTCTAAACTTCCTCATTGGAAGTCACGAAAAAAGCGGTGAGTTTTTCGAGAAGCTGTTGACCATGTAATTACCATAGTGTTTTTCGTCTTTTTGTGTTATTGAAGCGTTTGGCCTAGTAGATTGCACATCAGTATACCCTTCCAGGCTCTGAAGAAGGCGATACTGCCGAAACGTCAGCTAGTGTTGTATTGTATTGTGCTTTTCTATGGAAGTAAATTTTTGCCGCTTAAAAACCTCGCGATTGCTGAACAAGAAAACGACTAGTGCCTTCGATGCTTGGTTCCCTCTCAATCGCTCTATCCTTTCACATTGACAAGGGATGTTCCTAGGTGCCAATCAACGATATAAATCATCGCCGGCAGAGTCTTCAAAGCTGAAAAAGTATTAGGAAATTGGTATTGGATGTCTGGCCATGAGTAATGGTATGGTAGCAATCGCTGCCGCTATGGGTGGAGGACGCCTAGTAGCCTTCTGTCAGATCCACAAGGTCCGGTGGCTGCCTCTGACAACGATCTGTTAAAGCTTGGCTCGAAATTTTCCAAATTTAAAGAAAAGAAGCCTGTCCAGTTGAAAAAACACCAACCATAAAAATATTGTGACTGGATTTCCAACATCTTCATGATGAACCGCGCAAATAAGAGGTTAGTACGAAAAAAAAGCTATTTTCACCACTACTGAATTGGTGAACAGATTTTTTTCAATATAAAATATTTGCTGATTACTTACATCATTTGTTGCTTAATAATTTTCCATATGTTTTTCTCTAACACTTAAACTGTAGTGCAAGGATGCTAGATCGATTGAAATGACGCTCTTAAAATGAGAAAATTGCACCCTTTTGCTTCACGAGCTCCATCTTGGGAACAAATGAACTTAGCAACTTAAAACGGCATTAAAGCCAAAAGTGAACAAGTGTTTACGAAAGGACAGTGCACAATTGCTCGTAAAGTTTCATTCCGCACATGCCCACGTCTAGTCTTAGTCACGGAGAAGATCTTAGTCTTTATTATCGAAGACCACCTGAAGCCGACAATCTATGTTTGCCCCATGAAGGCTACTTAGGCAATTTAGAAAGACTTTCCGTTGACAGTTTAACATTCGAAGTTGCTGGAAAGGTGGAAGAGCCTGAAACATGAGTGCAGCATGAATTGAAGGCATCAAGATGTGATGCGGTTTTCGCTTTTTCTATGCAACAAAGGCGAACCACTTCTCAGTTGCTTTGTCACATTACAAAAAGTGGACCCTGTGCCATAACCCAGTGCTTTCGGTCCAGTTTTCCTCGAATTTAATTTTGATGACCCTTGCCTTCACTAGAAAAAGTCATATAATAAACGTTCTGAATCTTAGCTAAATAAGATCGGAAAAGAGATTCACAACAAAGAAACGGTGTAATGAAATCAAAGAAGTCCTCCGAAAAACTACTGCGTCTCTAACGAGATTTTGCATATAGAGCAGGTCCAATCTTCTTTCAGTACAACGGTTGAGTACACGTTGTACAATTAACACTCCAGAAGTTGAATCAGTTGAGCTAGGAAACCTACCTCATATTCATCACACCTCTCGGTAGGCAACTATCACGTGTGCCAAGGAACTCGATAGATACTAGCTAATAAAAACACCAACGATCAAACCGCTACTAAAAGAATCTTCCATCGAATTCATCCAAAAACCCATCGCTTCGAGAAGCTCAGAATTTTATGCTACCGAAACACATCAACTTGTATCCTTGTGGTAAAAATGTGTAGATGCTAACGGTTTTTATCCTTATTGATAAATTGATTTATGAGCACAGCGATAGTTACTGAAAATTCACGTTCAAAACTGCAGTCAATTATGCACCAGGCTACTAACGCAGTGGCCGACACCGCACTTCGTAAGGCTATTGCAGGTAAGCTAACGTGGAATTCAGATGGTTGGAGACTTGGTACAATTCGTACGTCATTCCAACATGTCATTTTCAAAATAAAACAAAATAATTAATTTTTCCATAGCTGGTGTACTCACGAATTTGAGAACCAGACACACTTAGAGAAGACATTTTGGCTTACCGCTCTAAATATGTACACGTTGCTATCTACTATTGTCACTATTTATTCGTACATGTTTTTAAAGGAAAAGAGATCCAATCATTCTAAAGCCTGGCACTTAAAGGAGCATGTCAGCAAATGAGGAATTTCGACAAAAGCACGAAGGTAATGATTTCGGCCATGAGTTATGAAAAATAATAGTTTCATGAGACAACTGGATATTCGATGAGGGCAACTTGGAGTGGATCTGGATGCAGGACTCCGTTCCAATATTAGGAATTATTTACTGGAGATGGTTGAGAAAGATAGCAAAATCTGTTTGGGCATGCGAGACCAAATTCTACGTGTATCTGGCGAAATAGTGGAGGGTATGCAAATTTTTAAATTTACCTCGGTTTCGGCGCACACTTTCTTACCCATGATTTAGAAACACACGCTCTCCTTTCATTTAGTGAAAAAGACCTGTTCAGTAAACACATAGAGGTTCTATAACCATAACGTGGTTGTCAAGGAATAAATTCATGATGCTAGGGCGCCTACGCTATCTTCAAAATGTTAGCGTTTCTCTGCTACCGAATGGTTATGCGAGAAGAAATCCATCGAGGTGCCAAAGAAGTGGACGTTTTGTTGGGAGATAGAAGATGTTACCAAAACATCCCACTTCAGCTATAATATATGCAGAGTAGGTTAGCACTAAACAGAGCCAATGCAGGAAAGATTTCTGTACAGATTATTTCAGTAATGGCTATAAGAACTATGATGCATTTTATGTTAGAAGTTCACTAGAAGGACTAGAGGTTTTAGGTCGCTCAAAGAAAAGAATAGATTCGTAAACTGAAATAACCGAAGGTTGCAAAATAAGTTTGCTTCAACATAGCGTTTAAAATACCAATAAAACGTCAGGACAATAAGGGCAAGTATTCGCTTCTACACTAGAAACTGTGTAGCAATTCTTAACCCTGTACCTGCCCATTCTTTGAAATCAATGCGTTTCGGGCGTTATGTGCCAAGTAGGCAAGAAATTAGTAGCCTAAGACGTCTATGAAGAAAAGTGCACAGTTTGTCCATGAAAAACTTTAGTTTTTGTTTGATCGATAGAACTAGCTGAGAGACAGGCGAAACGAAGAACCCGCATGGTGTCGTGGTGAACGCGTTACTCCCCGGAAAGGACAATAAGTCGTTCGTTCGTCACTGCAAGCACCTGCGGTCCGGAGTTTTGCAAATATCTCATCGTTGTGGTTGTATCTCGCGTAATATCCTGCTGTGAAAATTGTTGCAGGCAGAAAATAAAAATTAAACATTTTTTTGTAGTGTTCATTCTTTAGACAGATGTTCTGTATTTCGTAAAATTATGCATGGACAGGAGAATCTGAAGTAAGCATAAGATTATTGACTCACCTTCCTTGATTAGCTGCACCATTTCGGTGCATGTTGAGAGTTATCACGTTCACACATGTCGCTAAGCATACCATCAACAGTGACGACACATAGTACATTCCTAGATATTTTCAAATTCGATACTAAAGAACCCCTAACACTTGATGAACATCTCCGTACCGATCAACGGTACTGCTTCTGATGTGGGCGGTATCGATTCGGTGATTGATTGCAGATAAACACCCATACTCAATAGTGTGGTGATGATCATATTTATTTTTTCGCCAGTTTCCGGTGGCATAAGAAATCCTAACACAGCCATTGATGATATCAGAACGCATGGTATAATCTGGAATACACATATGTTTTATTACTGGATTTCTGTGCGCTTTATTCAGTAACACCATAAGTTGTTGCATTTCAGAGACGAAAGACGTTGCTAAAACTGTAACATTTGTTCTTTAACGGCTAACGTTTCGGTGGATTTCCTCTCCATCAGCACGGTTCTTTCTTGGACCTTCACAGATTATTAAGCTAGCACAAGGTTTTTGTAAAACCTATAAATTTTAAAATATGTGGTCTTTTGTGTTATCCAAATTATGTGAACAAAGCCGTAAAAAATTCGCGTTGGAAGGGCAATATCTCTTTTTCTCAGCTGTAGCCCTCTTCCTACGAACGTAGACGACACAAAAAGCGTTTCTGATGAAAATGCAATTCGCCAAAACGTTAACCACTGCCAAATAGACGTCCCATTAACATACAACATATGGAGGGCATTTATTTCAATACACTTCCAAATCGATGATATATTTGGTTTCACACTTTCTGCGAAATTTTCTATTCACTGCATATCATACAAAAGATATTCTATCAGGCCTAGGCCGAAAAAAGCTATTCTCGAAACCTAACAATTTACAGGAAACCTTTTCGGTTGAATTTGTTTGTCAAGCCCTTTTCACCAGTTAGGAACAATTTGCTAAGCCAAAAAATTGCAAACCATTGAGAAGACTTGTATTTATGTCATTCTAGCAGAGATGCGGAGCGCGTGTAGAGCAGTGATCAGGGGCGCCCTTCAATACACATGGGATCAATCTCCGAGCCCACACCCATCAAGTCCTTCATCCCTCCGGAGTCGACGAATTGGTACCAGATTTGTTCTGGGAGGATAGCAGCACTGGCTTGTTATATCGGCAAGCCACCACGAGTCATCGGAAAGGCTATTTATGCAAGCATCCAACAATGCCTAGTGAAGTCGAATGCATAGCGCACTCCTCAGAGATAGATCAACGCGGAGAGCTTTACCCTTATTTTTTTATCCTATTATAGATTTAGAGTCGTCTGCGCAAAACCTACTGATTGCATCTGACAAGGTCGCATTATAGTCGACTGGTCGCTCACAAAATGAATACTGCACTATGTAGTTCCGTGTTTTGTTTTTTTGAAAACACTCTTTAAATCTCATTCACATTCTCATAAGTTTCTTTCAAAGTACCAAACGTTTTTTTCAACAACAACTGTTTTCCAATAAATTTCTTTCAACTTGTAGAGAACAGGACCTGGTCACTTGTGCCCATAACCAGTTTTGCCTAATTTTGCCATTCAACAGTTTTTCGTTTTGATAAGCTATCCATACCCCATAACGATGCAGCAAAGCCTCCTGAAAGTCTACCAAGTTGTGAACTGCTTATGCTCATCGTCATCAAAGAATTAGTCGTACGAAGACAGCCATGAATTTAACAGGCGGATGAGTTCTATCAAGTGCGCACCATATCCAAAAACAGGCGTCGCCCTTGGTGAACACCTCGTGACATTGGGTTTTGGTCATTGGATGTTAACAGTCGTGTGTAAGCTTTCTTATTTCGAAAACCTGTGGTGCTCCAATGAAGCAGAATCGACTTGATACAACGACGGAGATACCTCAACGAGAGGACGAACGATTGTGGACCATCGACCTTGATCATCGGCTCTTAAGAAGACATTAACTCGTCGAAACATTAGCCAAACAAGCTTTTAACCACGTGTTAGCTTATCCAAGAAGGAACAGCGCCTTTATTTCATGTATTTCTGGCCCATTATATATTAATAAATAACACCCCACGCTCAAATTTGCGTGGCTGCCACGTGAGATCGTGCCTATTTCAGGTAGATGGTGAGATTTAGTAGCTAAACTAGACTAGAAAGAAGCTTTCTGGTTTAGATTACTTACTAAGTCTAAAAAAAAACAAAAAAGTGCGTAATAGGTTTTCTTTCCTAGGAACGACTCACATGATTGAACACATAAAAAAGTGGGCGCCGGTGCATCTTGATTCGGATGACAATCGTTGGCCACTTTGATTGAACATTCGAAGGAAAACTTACGATCTGCAAAATAGCTAATCCCAGTCAGTAACTTGAGTTTAGTTTATTCTGGAAATAAACGATAAATAGTGAATACCTCTTTGATAGCAATCATATCGAGAAGGTCAAACTCGCTGTTGTTCATGTAACTACTTAGGTCTCCTTTATCAGTGTTTAAACCCAAGTCGATTTCTGATACATCGTGAGACCACGAAGCAAATTTTAGGTCGCACTCCTTTAATTAAACCGTTATGGGTATGTGATTCCTTTTTCAAATATTTAGTAAGGATTTGTTTTGGAGATAATGAGTTGGTGACGTGCTAACTATTTGAAGATGTTCCAAGAGAATCCATTCCAAAGTGATGAAATGGTAGCTTATTCACAAACTTGCCTGATCATCGAACGGATAGTAGCGGACGCGAATTGGACATGAGCTACGAAAAAGTGCAGAAAATAACCATGTTACATTTCCATTCGAGGTCACCATGATATCTGTAGACACTAGCGATGCGTGGTATTCTCGTACAGCGCTGAAACACTTTCACTATTCTTCAGTTACTTGCTTACACACTTAGATCCTTAAATGACCCATCTTCATACGGATCAGAGGACCTTTTTTCGTTGTCTTGCAATATCGTCTAAACGCGATTAAGCTCGTTGATTTGGCCACAACTTTAAGCTCTGCTATCTTCTACCATTAACACGTCCGATGCTGTTCGAGAGTGGTTTTCTCTGGAAACGCGAGAGGAGGTTAGAATGCCCTCAGATCGTCATCAATGGCGGTTTCTGGCCTTCGTAGATTTGAGCCAAAATTGTCGCCTTGGACTCGGTCTGTTTCTGGTTGGCGCCAAATCCTGCGGCAAGTCGACTGACCGTTCGAAAAACTTTTATTCTTACTTAAAGTAATAATTGAAAAGTAATATTTCAAAACTGGCTTTCCTTTAACCTTGGTATGACCAATCAATACTTATTCCTTTTTTGATAAGCTTTCACGAGGTTGATAACATTCCTTACTTTCGGCTGACGTTTCGATGGTACCGTATCGTCTTCATCACTGGCGACGATCAGAGTCGATGGTCCACAGTTGTTCGTGTTCTCGAGGTGGCGACTGCCCGTATAAAGTATGCCCCATTCGAGAGATAACAGTCACAACAGCTATGTCCTCTTATACAGTACGGCTGTCATTGACAGCACTGATTGTTCCGTGATAACCACTTGTTTATTCTGGACAATCCATCCTTCAGAAGTCGGTATCATTATCACCTAGTACCAAGCACGATAATATTTCAAAATCGACTTCCCTTCAACGTCGGTATGACAAATCAATATGTATTTTCATATATGATGTATACGAAAACGCCTCCTCGAAAACACGAACAACTGTGGATTATCGGTATAAGCTTAAACATCATTTATCAACCTCGTTTAAACTTATAAAAGAAAAAAATACATGTTAACTTTTCAAAAACAACACTCATGACGACACGGGCTCAAATAATGGTTAAGCATTCTGAGATCTTTTGCTACTTTTAACCAAAACACACTAACAAGAATTGTATCATTCACACTACAAAGTGTATAAACCTTGCTAGAGAAAATTCCAGTGGAACGTGAAACGCAACGGCTAGAAATAACCTGCAATATACACGCCATCGCTGGTTTGACTCTGTAGCAGAAAATCCAGGTCTCCCATCCTTACCAGACTCAAAAATTGGCATCACATTTTTTTGACAAGAGCTTCCTTCAATTCACACTTAACTGGTAGCTGCTTGCGGTGAAAGAACGCTCAAGTAAAGGTATTCCAGGTTTACAAGAACAATCAACTTTGCAACATTCAAGTACATTCTTGGAGAAGACAAAGTCCTAAAGTTACAGCCGAATCCATCAGCAAACTCGAAGATCATCATGAATAACGGATGCGGAACAAGGAACCGAGTAGAAGTCCTGAGACCTGCATAATATCAAGAAAAGAGTCATCCAACATAAAAAAATAATCCACCATCAATTCGCTGACAATAATAAGAAATTATCCCCATAAGTACAGCTTCATACTTCCGCTCTCAAACAATATGGAATTAACGAACTAGTATTATGATTGGGAGCGCACCGCGTGATAGAGTTCCTCTTGAAAAAATAGCGCTATTAGACAGTTTTGGTTCCACCACTCAGTTCACATTTTAGAAAGACGAGCTACCTTATAGTCTCAGGAATGAAGGTTTCATGATTAATTTAATGTTCTTTTTTTTGAACACAAACTTAGATTTTGAAAGCGTAAACTGTGACATTTAAACGCTCAAATTAAAAATTACACTTCATAAGTGGAATTATGAAGCTTCTGAAGGAATTCCTTGACTTTTCATCGTTCGCATGCTCACCCATAACAACAGAAAATTTCTAGCGCGGAATAACAGATGTTGCAGAAAGAAAACATTGTTCAGGAAATAATTAGCATAAAGGCCATAAAACTAACCAAAACTAGAAGAACGGCGTATGGAGTACACAAGAGACATTTGAATTTTTGAAAGAAAAGTCATAGAAATTAGATTTGCCTGCATTAATCGAACTCTCAGAGGTTTGGTTAAGTGATCCATTCCGGCAAGGCCAAGCAGTTAGCTGTTGAATGTGATAAGGGAAGCAAGACTTTCCTGACTTTTAAAAAACATTTTTCATTAACATGAGATGCAAGTGCTGAGTGTTAAACTGAGTAGTCCTTAAGCTGGCCTTTAACAGAGGACACACGAATCCGGATGTTTGAACGGACGATGGTCCCTTTTTAATGAAAGGATTTGCGGAGTTTGGAACAACCCATATTTGCCTGTTTCTTCTTAAGTCTGTTATTTCTTGTAAACGAAACTTCAAATTTGAAACGAAACTGTATCTGGATATTTAAAATCTCTAACGCAAGCGCAGCAGTTATAGATTAAACCGCACAAAGTACGTGTGATGTGTTCCAAAAAATTAATTAAAATTTTATCATACTAGAATAAGTCAACTTGCATTTTGAGGCAAAGAAGTTCGCATTCTCACGGTTTTTACCATAACTAATAAAGCTTGGCATGTTTAAGATGTGTCTTGCAATACACGCGTGGTCTTTCTTCGGTTCTGCGCCACGGGCTCACGAAATCCTCTAGCCACCCGGGGTCGGGGAATTGATATCAGACTTGTAACCAATCCGATACGTCGGTGGTTCACCGTGAGTCATTGCGTATGCCAGATATGCATACAATTACCTCAAACAATGCCCTATTTAATCGAATCCATGGCGCATCCGTTAGGTAATGATCGATGCCATAAGCCTTTTACGCTTTACGATTTGGTTAGATTTTTTTGGTTAGAGCTGAAAGCAACCATCATTTTCGGATCAAATACACTGCACCCAATTCATTCCGGGTGTTGTGCATTAAAAAATGTTACGCGAGCCCGGTAAGCAGTAGAGGCAATTCCACTCATGACTTAAAGTGACATTTTTCGCGATCGCAGTATTAACTTACCAGTTAAAACATTTTTGGCTGGAAGCAAAATGCAGCAATATTCCATCTTCATTTTCTTCTCTTACGAAAGGAGAATGGCATTGCTGTTTAAAATTAAGGTCATGAATGCACTAGCGACGAAAAATCGAACTAAAGTACTTCACAATCTAAAGAGCAACTAAAAGCAGCTAAGAAAGATGTGGTTTTCCTTAGAAGGTCGTGGTTAAAACATAGTTTTTCACATGCAAACCTACTGAACATAAAAATTGATATTAACGAAATCCACTGCCAATTTGTTTCAATCCTTATCTAAAATTAAATTAACAAATGAGCGACCTTACATACTATCCAACAATAACGCCATGTTGTTACATGCGCAGATTTCCCCAAAGCGTAAAAGGATAAGGGTTTCAGAGTTGATCAAGCCTTTGGGGATATAACATACATTCGTATTCACTACGCGGTGAGTAACGCAGTGGTTAGGGATCGTTTACTAGCATAGGTGGTTGCTGTTTCGATCTCTCCACCAGAGTAAAACAAGCTCTTCACCCCTTCGTGGCTGCAAGATTGATACTAGACCAGGACAAACCTGCCATCCCTTCTTACAGAACAGACAAATTGGTACCGAAACTGTTTAGCAAGAGAGGAATGCTTGCTTCGATAAAGTGGCAGATACTCACAAGTCATTGTACTTGCCACCTTTTAACTACCTCTATGTTGTATAATGGAGTAGACTTTCGCAGTAACTAATACTAAAGTAGTTGGAAGCTAAACGTCGTCGTCAATAAGTTGCCAACACTTGGTCGATGCTTTCTTCACTGTAAAAATTGACTGAAGAGGTTATTCAATATATAATAATTTCAAAGAGAAAGTGATCAATTTTCAATTTCTAACAAGAACGCCTCTGACGTATTTCGCATTGTATGTGAAGCTACACTGTGAGAAGCTACAACACATGGAATCCTTTGGTTTTGGCCAATCTCCGAAGAAAAAAGACATTAGTGTTCGAGCGTGCCCCGAAATCGAATCAACAAGTCAGCATTGCGCTTTGGGCGCTCTTTTACATAAATCAGTTCACGGAGACGAGCAAGTCCAAGCCAACAAAAACAAAGTGTCGACCGCCCTACGGCCAGCTTATAAGTGCACGTTAGGAGTGGCACAAACAGGCAGCAAATCTGCATCGTCTTGTGAAAACTAACGTTATATCACGATATTATGAAGATAAGTCAACACACTTATTGACAAGAATGATGTCAGGTTTCCAGAGTCGTTGATGAGGAATGTAGATTGTCTTAATGCCTTCCCATTCCGAATAATTCCACGCTAAACGTTGATCCATCCAGTTGATATTCAACCAACTTCTCGTCGTTAACATTTGATTTCGCTCATCCTTAACAAATTTCAATTACATTCAAAGAAAAACATCGAAATATCCAAATCTGCTCAATGTTAGCTGAAGATGTCATAGATGGCATAGGGTAGTGAAACCACAATATTGTTTAGCTGGTTGTAAGTTCGACTCATGTCACTTTAGTAAGTCCTTTCGTCTATATGTCAATAATATGCTAGCGACTAGTCCTAAGTAGTAAGAACTGTTTTGTGAACCTCCACATAAATCCTTTTTCTTTCCATATCTTCTTTTCGTTGTTTTATGTTGAGTTCAGAACGTTGGAAAGCTACAAATTCCTTTCTGACATTCACTATTTCCACGTGCACTCACCATTTCCACTATTTGATTCAGTAGAAAGCCGAAAGTGACGTTGGTAGGTTTCAAATGATGGGTGGTGGGCCTCACATCCTTTTCGTAGCGATCCGGTGACAACAAATTACGATACAAACGCTCTTCAGTTCCGTCTGCTGTTAACTCTGAAAATACCTAGAATCGTTTGCTGCAGCCATTCCAGTGCCACTTTTTGCCGAAACATAATTTCTTGATTTACATGACCCTTAAAAAATGATCGAATAGAAAGGCATGAAAAGATAAACAGTTGACTTCTGGTTACGAAAGCATTGACCACAGTAACATACTGGTTTCTAGAGCTTTTTTCAAACTGCTTTCATTCAACTGGATTTCTCGATATACTTCGAGCTGTCGTTTGTCTGGGAAGTTGACAAGAACTCTGAAAAATTTAGAAATGTACAAGAATTTTATTCAATAGCACAATATGATAGATTTAGTTAGAACCGATTTCTTCTTTGAGAATCAACTGGTGCGGATGTTTCCATTTCATGTTGCGCTGGGTACATTGGCAGATGTGACCGGTTATTCCCAGTAGTCATCAGAGAGTATATCAAGCTCTTAGTGGAATTGGGTTCGTCTTCCGTAACGATAACGCTATCGTCCACATGTGGTTCGTCATCAACATCCGTAAGATTCACGATGTTCTGACGACTTGCTAGTGATGATGTGTTAGCCAACAACGGTTGCACAGTAGTCTTCGTTTCAGATGAATAGTTCACAGTATGTTCGGCACTGGCGTGGTCAAATTCGGTTGAGGCACGAAGCAATAGTACAGTAGTGCGTAGTAGGAAAACGATCATTACCTCAAAAATTGGAATCATGTCGAGCACAAACTAACCATGCTAGTACGGGTGCGATAACTCAGTAAGGGAAAACGAACACATAAAGTCATAAGAGAGAACAAAATAGAAAAAAGAGAGAAAAATCTGACTGTTGAACGAGGAATAAGTTATGGAGCCAGGGGATAGTGGGCCATCTGCATTGAATGCATGGATGGGCGTCAGGGGGCGTGGTCACTCTAACACTCTCGCTTTTCTGCCTGCCCTAAGAAATGCCACGCATAGTAGGAGATAGTTCACAACTTTTAGTAGATAAGGCAAGCTTATTGAAAGTGAACCAGATTCGTGAACAGAATTAAATGGAAGTGGAAAGAACTAGATTACTATCCTGAGAAGAAGGAAACATCGCCAAATCTATAGGTTTCCCCCAAAAACAAAATATCAGCAACCTAGTTGTTGTTCTTTATGAAGGAATATTTACCTGGCAGAAAAAAACAGAAAAAAGCTCGAATTTGCTTGCTTAGATAAAGATTAAGACGTTATGAGTACAATAAGAAAGATAAAGAGCATACATATGGAACACGGATATACATGGCCGGAGAAATACCAAAGCCAGTGTACTGGACTGCCAAAGCAGTCTTCTAACTCAATAAAGGTGTCGGCGCCAAAAAATAAAAAACTGAATCGAAGCTGAAGAAAACAAAGCCGCTGGGATTCCAATAACAACAACTTAATGAGTGCAACAACAAAGCAAGCATGATGAATTCTGGAAAAAAAAACTGTGGGAACAGACTCATGTTTTTTTAAAAGGTGCCCAAGGAAAAGTGGTCTTGAAAGTTAAGCGGCAGTTATTGACCCTTCACACAATACCCTGCCCCGTGAATTGGTCTGCAATCGCCTTTATGATCGTTTCTTCAGCTAAGAAAACTGTATTATCTGTTCTAACAGGAGAGACGGGGATTGCGTGAGATCGGGTACAATATAATTGATCAATTGATCCGATGTAAGGCATGTGTTGAAGAATATAATGAAGAAACGGGTAAACCACATTGTGTCCGCATAAAAGAGCATCTAGATGAGAAAGTAAAAATTCGACAAAGCACTCCTCTTGGTGCAAATAAGGAGCAGAAGCACAATAGTGATGATGTTGAAGTGAATGTCTGAGTCCTGGCGAAGGAATTACAAACATCGACGCGCAAGACTCTTGAGGCGTTTTGGATAAATTTCAAAAATCCAAAGATGAACCGGAAGGACGAATGCCTCACTATCGCTCTTGGTTTGGGCCTTATTTCAAAACAATTTTTTGACCTGGGTGAGTCTCGCTTGCCATCCCACGTGAACAACACAGGTACTCCAACTCATAACATCACTGTTAATTTTTGATCAATATGCTGTTCATTCACATGTTAGATCTTCATTGATAACACAGATTCTTTACCGAAATACGCCCAGGCCCCAAGGAAAGCGAAATAGCAGAAACGTCGGCCGTCGACCAATAACAACAACAGCAACAACGCAACAAAAACAACAACAACAGCGGCAACTTATACCAACCTCGCATCACCTCAACAAGACTTCATAAGAACACATTAATAAATTCGTTTTTCCCCATCAAGAAAACGGCGAGTTATTGATCAATGTTGAGGTTAATGTAAAGCCAGTATTGAGAATTACTGTGAGATGTG
This sequence comes from Angiostrongylus costaricensis, assembly GCA_900624975.1. NCBI lineage: Eukaryota > Metazoa > Nematoda > Chromadorea > Rhabditida > Metastrongylidae > Angiostrongylus > Angiostrongylus costaricensis. The sequence continues at coordinate 140,686 of UYYA01000014.1, read as the reverse complement.
GCAGCAAGGTAATTCCGACGTGTAAAAGAACCACCGTCAACGAGATAAAATATTGTCTTACCTCAACAAGCAATGTACTTTCCGGCCGCTGCCTAAAACACCAAGTCATTCCGAATCCCTCTACTTTGCAAGCATTTAGAGCAACGCCTCTTGAGGAGAATAGTTGGTGGGTCATGAGTATTGTTTTATATCTCTACTAAATCAGCTTCTAAAGTACCTTTTCGTGGAAAATTCGAATGACTTTTGAACACTGCGAAACGTGTCACAAAAGGGTAAACAATGTAGCCGAAAAGTTAAGGCCTACCGCGTTAGGAGGGTCGCGCTCGCTTTTAGAGTTGGCTACAGGTATTTCACCTTCTGAATCCATTTCTAAGGTGTCCTTGCCTAGGGTCGCATTTTATTTGCATGAGCTTTAAGATAGACTCGGCAATAAAGTCAGAGTTGATGTACTCAATAGGAGTTAGCAGCAAGAAGCAAGCAAATTACCATTACCACCGTTTCGTCAACCATTCTTCAACCAGCAATGCTCTAGTGGTGAAGTCGGTATCAAATTTCGGATATTTGCGAATAATCACTATCGCGCGAAGTGATATCGCTCGAACCTCACAGAACTGCAAAAATGTGGTATGCGGGAGGTACGAAAGATAATGAGCTTTAAAAACATTAGACTATCAGTTAGTAGTAAGGGCGAAGTTTGTAGTAATTCATCATCAGTTAGTGTTTACATAACGAAGAATCATCTCCATGTTGTTTCCCTTTACCGCTCTTTATTTGAAAAGAAATTCGGAAGTCACTGCTGTAGGAAAGTTTGGTTTCTTCGAAAGCGAGATGTGCATGGAAGAGATTTCTTCTCGAGTGTTTAACAAAACTGAAATTTCCTTAGGGTCTTTTCTGATTGGACCTACCACTTGCACTTGAACGTCGATAAAAATGTTGATTACAGACTTCCTCGTTTACTGGGTTATTAGACCTTAAGAATATTTTTTTTCCTCTCTTTGCTGTGTAACTGCATCCTGAGAGAGTTGGTCTACCTTGAAAAATGATATAAACGTTTGCGGTAACTTATATTAGTTCCGTTAGCATCTCTTTTCAATTCAGGGTTATCCTTGGGTGTGTGTAGAAAGCTTCATTTGTTTGATGTTAGAAATCAGTACGATGAATCATGTTCCTCACCTTGGCATTTGTGAGAATAACCTGTCCTAAATTTTGACGAGTCGTGTTGTGGAGATGCACAAAGTAAGTATAGCTCACTGCTTAGAAGGTCGTGAAAATATTCCTGTGTCGGTCTGTACTTGTAGCTATCAGCCATCTTGTGACTTCCTTTGCAATGATTACAAGAAATACTGCTTGGTGGTCAGACTGATTCGACTCGCTGCTAGATTTACTGCTGTTTGTAGACAACAAGTCAATGCAGAATGCCCTCATTTTCTTATTGAAAATAACATGACCGAGAAGGTGTACGAGCATTCTCATCCGGAAAGTGTTATTGGCTACAGCGCTCTGTTTGTTAACAAATACTCTGCGTTGTGTGTCTTCAGAAAACTTCCATTGTACTCGTGTAACTAGTGGTTAACAAACCATGCCCTCTCTTCTCGCATTAATTGTGCTATTATCACTTGCGCTATTCAAACACCTTCCCCTGATCGCCTGTTGTATTGCTTAAGAAAGGAGAAAGTAGTTCTCAGAATCCAACTTTTCAGCAGTACGGAATATAAACTCGTCGGAGCCACCTAACCTCTTCCGTAAGAAATTGACTGCATTTCCATAATTTTCCCTAGTGATTTTACGTTTTCTCATGGATTTCAGACGTTCGCTCTGAAAAGCACCAAGAACATCATTCGACTAGTGTAGCTCACCTGGTCACACATTATATTTGGCAGTTCAGAAATAAATCAGCGTTTTAACAAACTATTTGAAGCAATAAATATTTCAAAATGCTCATGTAGATCTCAGCCATCTAATATGATGGAACTAAAATGTTTCGAAAAATCATACCACTTCCATGTGTTGCCACAAAACTTTTTAGTTGGTAGTGTGGATTTTTCAAGATAACTCACTGCAGATTGCACTGCCAACACTTCGTCGTGTACGCCTCCATCTGATTTTATGTGTTAAGAATTAACCTTTGCCGCAACTTTGTGCTAAGAACAAATATCGATTATTCATGACGAGGTTAAATGAAAGTCATTGTATGAAAGCATGAGTTCTCTCGTATTAGCCAATATAATATCAACTGTTGAAGGATGGATTGTTCGCAGAAAAATTTATTGTTATAAACGAGCAATCAATCAACAACAGTCCTATATGAGAGGACACTCTCAACTGAAGATAGTTCATTTGAACGTTGCTACACTACCGAAAATTCGATTTGATACGACGGCGAAGATGCACATCACGAAGAGGAGTGGCTGTGAACAAACGACTCGGATCAATCTGACTATGAAGAGGGCAAAGGCATCAAAGCGTTAAAAGTTATATACATGTAGGAACATGGTCTTGTAGATATATGTGAATCCTTACTTTATAATTTCTCTTATTTTCAAGTTCAGGCGATCGACCTCTCTAACCAATAATGGGAGCAGATGGAAAGTTTAATTCAATTTAATGTCGTCACATCATCAATGATTTTTGCGAAATACCGCTTCTCTTGCAGGATCTTCACAAACCAATCACCAATCTTTCACTCCTTGAGTGCCTTTACTCAACGCCACAAGATACCATCTTAGCACCGCTAGCGAACTAGTTGTGTAAGCGGATAATGTTCCTATGTGCTGTGTGATCGTTTCGGAAACTATCCCAACAATACTACTCAGAGACGCGGTGATGTCGATGTTTTTAGTTGTAGAAGTGAATAAAATGTAATGTTGAGGGGACGTTTAATGAATGAAGTGGCCTCCACCCTACAATCATTGACTTGTAGCTGTCACCGCTTTTTAAATAGCCTTACGTCATAAGGATTTTACCCCTGACTAATTGATTAAAAATCAGGTGAAGTCGTTTAACTAACCAGATTGACTTCGTGGTAAGTTCTTTGCATTATAACGATTGACTCCCTGTTAAACATTTGTTTCCTAGGCAACTAGACGATTTAGGTCTAACTGTGATACTTTGCCCCTGGACAGTACTAAAACACCTTGGCTACCAATTGTATTGTCTTTTAAAGTTAGTGAAACGAAAAATTCTATTGCACAACTTTTAAGAACATCTTAATCCACATTTTGTTCAACATACGTTTATCCCACCCCCACAACCACATTCTTTGAAATTAGTGGTGAATGCATAGTTGAATTCCGCTTCCCTAAGAAATGAAGACGGAAATAAAAATGAAATCAGGATCGGTAAAGGCTTACGTTCCATAATCATCTAACATCTAAAGCAAACAGCAACTGTATTTATCAGGCACTAAAGAGGTTCAATCACGACTTTAGCTTAGGTTTCTTCCACAGGCATTTTCACCATATATTTCTGTGAAGATACATTTTTTGTACTATAAGCTCTTGCATTTTTATATCTGATATGCTTCCTTATCAATAGAAAAGCCTTATTTTTATTCTGCCTTATAAGATCTCATCATGAATTTCAAAAACCGAGTATTACCCATCGATAACAAGAAGGCTCCGCTTCTCACACGTTGCCCTTCACAATGGGAGATATATAAAGAGTAGGCATCCTAAAAACCGCACTGCTGAGCAGGACCTTAGCCACAGTTAAAATAAGCAACTGCCAACCAGTTGTCTTGCTTTTTTTGAATGAACTAACTGCAAAATTCATGTAGAAAATCCCAGAACATACTTTTTTCCACTTCGGCAGTGACCAATAATTCACTTTTTTCCTCAAAAGCAAAGAAGCAGCTGTTATTACAGGATTTGTTCATTTACTGTAACTGACAATTCGACGGTTTCGCCTTCTTCATGGCGTTGAAGAGTCTATTTCACTTGCAACCTACTCATTCAAACACTTCCACAATCTCACACGATAAGGCTTAATACACAAGTCTTCACTCCCGTAGCAAACAGCTTTTTTTTTTACACATTCACTGTTTCGTTCCTTGTAAACCTTCCACAAATTTGTTGGGAATCATCTGCACAGAGTCTTACATGCGTGAGGAATGCCCGTGATTTAGCTCAAAAAACGAGCTCGAGGTAAGGTACGACGTCACGCGTGATCACAAAGTACCCATCTTTGCGTTCTATTTTTGATATTCAAACTCCTCGAAAACGCTTCGAGACTCTTGCGCATTGATGTTTTTGTCCTCGTGCGAGAATAGTGAGATGCACTTCGAAACCTTCTCTGTTATGCCTTTGTGCACTAAGAGCGCCTAGCGGAGTGGTTTGTTTCACCGATGTCCCTCTTAGCGCGATCTCTTGCTGACTAGTCGCTAAGCAACGTGGCGCATCCCCAGCTTGCTAATAGTGGAATAACCGCGTGCCAAAACAGACATTTGCTTCCCTAAGACGCTGGTGGATCTGGAGGACGGACTCCCTGTTTCTTCTACGCCAATTTGGCATACACTTTCTGTATTTACGAGAGCGTATACGTACGTTCTCGTTTGTGTGGATTGTACTCCACGAGTCATTTCGGCGAAACGCCTGAAATCAAGTGACAAGGAATTATATGGAAAGCGGTTAGGAGTCGCCTCCAACAAATAAGCTCCATCTCCACTCTGGGAGAGACCGGAAAGCAACCAGTGAGTAAGCCCAGCTACGCGTTCAGAGCTCAGCAAGCTATACCCGGAAGTTAAAAGGCTAAACACTGTAGGATGAACAACCCTCATTTCCCGGACTCCAAAGGAGCCCGCGAGCGGCAACGCTTGGTAGGACTAACATGGGAAGGCTGCTCAAAGCTCAGGGTCCTTCTAAGCTGCTTAAATCGCAAAGGAGTAAGGTGGCCACCTCTGCCTACAATGCACGCACACTTGCATCTATGTCCTCGATAGAAAAGTTGCTCGTGCAGGCAAGAAGGATAAGGTACGACGTCATCGACCTGATCGAGACGAAACGATGCCACCACTCAACGCCGTCTATGACACCGGTGAAGAACCATTCCTCGCAACATGATACAGTAGAGAAGACGGCGATGTCGGCGTTCTCGACAACACGAGTTTGTCTATGAACATCGATTTATTCGAACAAATTACAACCCGAATCGGACGTTTACGATTAAAAAGATGTGGATCAATACCGGCTTTGTCAACCTTCGTCGTTTACGTGCCGACATCGAACTGTGACGAAGAAGAAGTCGAAACATTCTATATGGACTTGGAGAAGTTCTACAGAGGAGATCATACATTCGTCAAGGTCATCATTGGAAATTTCAACGCCAAATTGGACCAAGAAGAATGTTTGAGGAACGTTACATTGGGACCCATGGATCAGAATGGAACGAAATGGGTGAGCGGCTATCTGAGTTTATTACGGCGACCAAGACCAACCATGGTATCTCGCAATTCCAGAAGCCCCACTCTCATCGCTGGACGTGGGAGTCCCCCACTGGCGAGCACCATAGCGAAATAGACCACATCACAGTAAATAGAAGATTTTGCCTAACCGATGTCGCTGTTGTCTCGAAATTCTACACAGGATGACACCACCGTCTCCTTCGTGCAAGATTCTACTTTTCGCCGTGGTGAGAAAAAGCTCCTAATTCCGAAAAGGAAGTCCCAGAACCATCACAAAAAACCTATTCAAATCACTTATCAACTGCTGGAAAGAAGCCGTTCTCGTTAACATCGGCGAGGAATACGACCGGCTCATTCAACATCTTCACGTTAGCGCCATGAAACTTAGAGTTCGAAAGTCAATAAGAGACGTCTTTCTCCGGAAATATTTGACCTAATGCGAGCTCCAGAAGACCAGCAACTCACGTCCAAACTTGCGAAAAAACGCAGACAGGCGATAAAAGGAGACCTTGAAGAGAGAAGGAAGCGGTTTTGTTAAGCAGCAGAGACTGTGAAAAACACTCGCGAAACCCACGGAAGCTTTTCCAATTACAAAACTAACACTGCTGCGCTCCAATGTCTAGACGGAAGAGTTTTAGCGTCCAGAAAGGCAATGGAGAAAATCATTCACGAATGCTACTCAGATCTCTTCGATAGCCACGTCCACCTTTCGTCATATGAAATAAAAGAGGAAGGATATGTTGTACCACCAGTTCTCCCTTCCGAAATCCGACATGCCATTTCATCGGCGAAAATCGAACAGCACCAGGTCCAGACAGGATAAGACCAGAACAGCTGAAGAACTTTCCTCCAGTCCTGCTAAATACACTTCCTCGGCTCTTCACACGTTACCTGTCTGAATGCAAGGTCCCTACTCAATGGAAGACCAGAGAGACCGTGTTATTGTTCAAGAAGGGTGACCTGCACCATATCGGCAACTATCCCCCAACCTGCTTGTTGTCTGTCGTCTACAAACTTTTCACTCGAGTCATCCTAAACAGGATTGACAGAACACTGGGCGAAGGACAGCCATGTCAACAAGCAGCGTTTCGAAGAGGATTTAGTACGATGGACCACATCCACACGGTAACACGGCTCATTGAAGTGTCGCGAGCGTACAAAAGACCGCTCCGTCTCTCCTTCATTGATTTACAGAAGGCCTTCGATTTAGTTGAGATGAAGGCAGTCTGGGAAGCTCTTGATAGTCAAGGAATCCCTAGTGAGTACATAAAGATTCTTCGTTTGCAGTACAAAAATTCCACACCCAAGATATCACCATTCTACAACGATATTAACATTGACGTCAAAAGCGGAGTTAGGCAAGGCGATACCGTTTCGCCAAAATTATTTACCACCACGCTCCAGAAAGTCATGCGAACACTGGAATGGGATGATATGGAAGTGAAAATCGATGGTCGGCAGTTACATCATCTTCGCTTTGCTGATCACATCGTCCTTATAACACTAAACATTAGCCGAGCGGAACTTATGCTTGCTGACTTTGATAAAGCCTGTGGAAAGATTGGTCTTCGACTCTCACAAAAACGATGCCCACGAAGAACGGATTGGTTTCGCATGCCCCATTCACGCTCAACGGAACAAATATCATCGAATGGTCCAGTTATATCTATCTAGGTAGGGAAATCAATATGATTAACGACTTAGCTCCAAAGTTGATCAAAAGGAAACGAGTGGCTTGGGAAGCTTTTAAGAGGATCGAGGTTATAGTGAAGAGAAAAAAGAACACCCGACTCCGTACCCACCTTTTCGGCTCAACGGTGCTTCCTACCGCAACGTATGCTTCCGAAACCTGGTCGCTGATTGAGCAGAAAGAAAGACCACTCAGCGTTATTGAACGCGCAGTCGAATGGACCATGCTAGGAGCATCCCGACAAGGGAAGAAATCTGAACCTCTAACGTACGTCAATGGTAAAAAATCAAAGATGCTGTTTTGTACGCCAAACAGTTGAAGATAAGGTGGGCCGGACACGTAATGCGTATGAACGACAACCGATGGACAAGAGCCGTTAGTGACTGGATTCTCCGTGGTGTTAAATGCACTGCAGGAAGACCACCTACTCGATGGTCAGAGTTGTCCACGAAGAGCCTAGAAGAAAGATTATGATGCTTGACGGGCCCCGAGAGCGAACAGAACCCACTGAGCTACTCATGCACGCGACAGGAAAAAAAAGAAAGGCTGGCGCCCGCTCGAGTCGCTCGACGATCAATGGGATTAAAGGTGGTACAGGTCATACTCTCTACTGAGAGACTCCCTTGTCCATCGTTGAGGGTGGGACTTCTGGATTGCGATTTGCCATGGATAGTCTTGGTCGTTATGATAAACTCAGACAGCCGCTCACCCTGCTTTCCACATTTTAATCCGTAGGTCGCAATATGACATTCTTTAGACGTTTTTCTTAAGCCAATTTTAGCGTTAAGATTCCCAATGGTGACATTGAAGAATGTATTGCCTTCTCTGTAGAACTTTTCCAAGTTCATACAGAACAATTCGGCTTCCTCTGCTTCACAGTTTGATGTTGGTACTTAAACGACGAAGATTGTCAAAGCCGGTATTGATCCACATCTCGTTAATCGTAGACGTCTGATTTGGCTTGTTAATTTTTCGAATGAAGCGGTGTTCGTGGACAAACTCGTGTTGACGAGAACGCGGATGCCGCCGACTCTACTGTCGCGGGTTCCTGGGCACGGTTCCTCCACGGTGTCATAGACGGTGATGAATAGGTTGCGTCGCCTCGTCTTGGGCTATCCGATGACGTAGTTCCTTATAATTCGTGCTTGCATGATCAAGTCTTCTTCCGAGAACTCAGATGCAAGCGTGCATGCACTGCAGATATAGACCGTCACCTCAGTCCTTTGCAATCCAGGCAGCTTCCATTGGCCCTGAGATTTTAGCAGCCTTTCCGTACTCCTCATACCGGACGCTGGGGAATCGCGAACTATTTTGGGTTTAGGAAAACGACACGCGTTTATTTTACTGTGTTTCGCTTCTTAATACCCACAGCCTGCTGGGCTTTGAACGTGGTGGCTGGGCATACTCACGAGTAGCTTGCCAGGCTTTCCCAGAGTGGACATGGAGCTTATTTGTTGGAGGCGACTCCTAACCGCCTCCCATATACTTCCTTGTCACTTGATTGCAGGCTTTAGGCCAAATTAACTCGTAGAATACAATCTGCATAAGCGAAAACGCACCCACACATGAATGCGTGAATACGCCTCTTAAATGCAGAGAGTATGTGCCAAATCGGCTCAGCAGGAACAGGGAGTGCATACCCTGGATCCACTTGCGTCTAGAAGAAGCAGACGTCGCTTTTGGTCTGCGATTAACCCCTTATCCGCCACCTGCGAACGTGCCACGTAGTTTCGGGGCTCACCATTCGAGGTTCCTCATATGAGTGAGATTCGTGGAATCTTTTAGTGTTTCGAAAATAGCAGCAGCAACAAGGTAACACTTTCGTGTCATAATAATGAAATTAGGCTGCCTTATGAAACTGGAGTTGTTCATCGGTCAACTAGTACGGATAAAGACATGCATTAAAAGACGCGCAATATTTTCCTGCTTAAAGGTGGACGAACACGACAGAAACAGTTTAATAAAGTATACGTGCTGTACTCTTGTCATCGTTCACCGATTTATACTAATGATAAACATAAATGAACAGGTGAGCTAACGCGTTACCGCGTTTGGACTCAATAAGTTGTGACATCTGGGATCCAGAATGTTCGCAATTGTGATCCAGAGCATTTCCAAGGAGAGCGATGTTATACCCAAGTCATCTAATTCGGCTGTACCCACAAATTAGCATGATTTTAGCACTAGAAGCTGACCCTGCAGCAGTCATCAGACAGAAAGCGAAGTGTCTACACGAAATGTGAGCAGTGTGACCAACGATTTCTGTTACTATCAACATCGTCAAGAAAAGAAACGCGTACATCATCCAATTTTTTTCAGAATGCTACACAGTTCTAGTCTTAGCTCTTTCTTCTTCCTCAGCATAATGGGAATTTTCACCTCCTCTTTATTCCTCATATTATGAAATCAAGTGATTTCGCGAAATGGCGTGGTGGTGGTGGTGATACCGTGCATGGCTGCTTGAAATTCCGCGCGGGAGCCACGCGCATTCTTCCACTACGGATTTCTCATTTGCGGTTGCGCTTATCATCTACTCATTCATTGCTCTATGTTCCAAGCGTTTTGTCATTGGTGTTGTTCTTATTTCGCTTTCTGTGAATAGTTCAGGGTGTTGTTGAACTGATTCATATTACTACAAGCTCTCATATTGGTTTCCAGCAGCAAAATAATTGCGAGATTACCATGTGAATTCCTTTATCTGTTATCGATATATAAACGGTAACTAGCAAGATGATTCTCGTCGCAGGATTCCCTTCTTTCGAAATGCGGGCTTGTTTTCGTGTAAATCTTATTCAGAGAAATAGGGTTATAGTCACAAGCTACCGATTTTGCTGGAATTGGAACAACTGAGGCTTCCTTCCAGAATCGATCGGAAGGCTAGTACAGACATATTTCTTTTTCGAATTGGTAATGTGGGCAAGCTATTTGTGAATGCTGGTATGTTTCATTTTAAGCTTAAATAATGTCTTCAAACGGTGAATCCAATGGCGAAACACACACTATCTACTATCCATACGTCTTTGTTATACCACCACCAGTCTTTGCCCAGGTCATTTCTTTCCTTCTTCCTGTTCCTTCCTTAATTTTTCAGAAGGCTCTTGTAACCTTTTAACTCGCACTTTTTTCGTTATATTCTACATGTTAATGATCACATGGAACACTGAAGCAAAACGATTTTAGGTCTCCGTAAATAATCAACTGCATATTACAGACCTAAATCAGCCTCTTGTAATCCCTATCCAACCCGATCTCCCACAGGTCTATAACATCTACCGCCAGCCAAACATCTTAAACAATTATAACCTTCCAAATATGGCTAACAACTACATTTCGCCCCAAATGCTCCACAGCAACGTGCCGCCACAGTGGTTGAACAACGGTAATCCACCACAAATTTTTGACAATTATAACTTTCTAAATATACCTAACAACAACTGCCCTCCTCAAGTTGTTAACAACCACAATATTCCACATCTGATGAACCCTCCACAGGTGCCTAACAACGCCTTTCCACAGTTGGTTAATAACTCCAACATTTAACATCGACTTGACAACAACAACTCTCCAGATGGACGTTATCGACGTAACGGCGCTAATCCACGGGTACGTGGTTTGTTCACATCTTTTTTTATTCTATTTAGGTTCATCTTGACCCTTCTGAATCATTAGTGCATCCACGAGGGTGTAAGAAAACGAATTTGATTTGTTTTTGACAAACACTAAGTTGCGACCAATCTCCAAATGCTTTTTGCATCCTCACCTCTACTTTCAGCTATTCATAGCTATGTGTAGCTGGTCTTTTGCTGATGGTCGGTAGCGTGAAAGGAAAAACACCGGCGCTGTTTTCTACTAAGTTTTAATAAATTGCCAGTTACGAACATAAGCTAGTTAAAATCACTACTTCTCACAGTAAAATCTAGATCTAGGTTGCTGGAATTCCTTGGAAAACTTCTTTTTCTCGTTATTTCGCGTTTATCCTTTGTTGACAGGAAATCTGGCAACGTATTTTTGCTGAAACAAAAGAGTAAATTGTGGGCCAAATTAGAAACACGAATTCCGCAAAGTGCTTTCAAAATCATTTAGAAATAAGTTAGAAGTTGGTAGTACATATACCTGGCGATCTTCTCTATTAAGACTTGGGCAATTTCGCGAATTTAGACACGAACGTATTCTACAGTAAACAAAACCGTGCTGCTATAAATGTAACTGTCTTATGTAAGTTGGTGAGTCAGTTAAGGTGAATGGAATTCTGAAGTGAAGAATTGCGGATATGTTTAGGCTCAATGAAACTAACTTGTGACTTTGACGTTATAGCTTTTCCGTAAACTGTAAAATCTTCCACATCTAAATCAAACATACCTATATGGGTAACCCGTTGGCTCTCCTACATTATAAACATGATGGAATATGTGAGAAGTGTATGTGTGCAATGACTTCAGGTATCAGCCAAAAAGCTTGTTCTTTCCACTAGTTTTTTCTTTCGAAATATTATTCATTCTATGATGGCTCTAGAAAGGAACTTTATGACGTGTTAGGTAAGCAGCTGACTTTAGGCCCAAAATATTCATTTCCTCCATTTACAAGCAACACTACCCGCCAACTATGGCGTCAAATTTCCCCACAATGGTTAGCTATTTTTTACTGCTGTGGGCTTTTTGGACTTATTTCGACTAAAGTCTTTTCGAACATAGAGTTTCCAACTTTTGCAACTACTTCTGGATGCACTTGGTGCAATAGTTCAGGATTCAGGAAGCTGTAACAACGGCACAACGCGCGCGCGGTTTTAGCGTCCCTGACGTGTTCGACGTCGCGTAGCTTCCAACCATCATGAGTGTGCTGGTTTTTTTTGACACTAAACCATGACTTTTCGATAACCCAAGGACTTTAGAAGTTAAGAACACAGGCTATAGAAGAGATTTTGCATCATGAGCACGTGTGTATATTACTACCTACTGCATATTACTGTGATCCCTCATTCAAATACATCAGCATTTTGAAGCATTTTGCACCACGTTCAGTCAATTTCGGCAATTCTTGTGCACTCATATCCTACACAATATCTATGAGTCATTATAGTGATTGTAGCTGAAATAATGTCAATTATCTCTCAAATTACCAGTCAATAAACTCGTGCGAGGAAAAGTCCTTGCATATTTTCAACTGCACAATAGAGTTTATCCGCGCCGGCCAGAGCATCTGATTTGGATGCACTATCAATAGGTTGTACGAAGTTCAGGAAAATGGTTCTGTGCGCTAAAATAATCCATCGAAAAAAGTTGTTAGTATTATAGAGAACATTCTTCACGAACATTATGCTGTTCTTCGAGATGCTCTCTATGTAAAACATTCCGAATAGCAGGTTTATATACTGCCCTATATCACGCGCGATAATGAGGCATTCTTCCCTGCGGTTCATTTTCAGATTACTGGAATTAATCCAGAACGCCTCGAGAGTTTTGCGCGCTTGTGTTCTTGATTCCTGCGCCAGGATCGTGACACGTACTTCAAAGTCCTCCCCGTTATGTCTCTGGGTCCTATGTGTGCTTAGTGGGGTATTTGGTTTATGTTTTCCGGCTTGGTGTTCTTTTATGCGGACACAGAGGGGTCTGCCCGTTTCGCCAATGTATTCGTCACCGCACGTCTTACAGGAGATCGGATAAACTATACCCGAGCTCATGCAATCACCGTCTTTACCATTGGGGCAAATTATGCAATTTTGCGTTGCACATTGACGGTCATATAGGCGGTTACGAACTAGCTGGCGCCCAAGATTACTCGGTGGCATTTCAACTACGTTTACCGAATTCTCTAAACCCGCCATTCTTAAGCAGCGTTTTATACCTGCACTTACATCACTTGATACGAAGGGTAGGATAAACGGGACCCTTCTATCGCTAGAGATGTTGTTTGGAGGCCTAGGATTTCCCCTACACCTATCCTGAGCTACAGTTTCGTAGCCATTAGAAATGGCTATTTGCCGTACCAAGTTCCGACACTCCTCTCTCTGCTCTCTTCCCGTGCACACGTTGATTGCTGTTCGAAACATGATTCTTATAAGCGCCCTTTTCGTGTGAGAAGGGTGGAAAGAGAGGTAATGTACCAGGATGTTTTTACTACTTGGCTTTCGGTACCACTTCGTAATGTAGCCATTTTCTGATAGGTTCACTTGGACGTTCAGGAATTGAAGCCATTTTTCTTTCGATTTCTCTCGGGTGAACTTGATATACTCTGACTATTTATTCAACAACTCGAAACACTTGTCTATTTCCTCTTGTGTCAAGCAAAGGACAAAGTAGTCATCTATATATTTACAGTAGAGTAGCGGCCCGAGATTAATCACTAGTGCTTACACCTTAGACATAAACGCAATGGCGAGACTTGGTGCCAGTCGTTGACCCATTGCCAACTCTCTTATTTGGGCGTAGTACTTTTCGGACCATCTGAAGATTGAGCAGCTCAAGCATTCCTTTAAGAGTGCCATCAACTGCTCTATCTTAAAGCCATACATGTTTATTTCTCTTTCGTGTTATAGAAGGAGTTCGAATATGGCTTGTATTGCGGAGTCATTCGACACGTTTGTATAAAGCGCGGTAACGTCGAAGGACTCCATCACGTACGCGCTGCTGGGCTGCGCAGTACGTAGACGATCCAGAAACATTTGGGCATTCGTAAGATGGGCTGGAATATGTTTCAACAACTGATTAAATATTAGGGTTAAAAACCATGTTATCCTGTCCGCTGGCCCGTTTACACAGCTAATGATAGGTCTAACCTTAAATAATGATGGATCGTTAGACACAAGATCATCGCTGGATACTAACTTATGAGTTTTTATAAGCAAGGACAAGCCGGACATGTTGGTAAGTCAATTTTTAGGTGAGAGAAAACTGATGGTTGTAAACCAGCAGCCCTTGCCATTTTGGCTCATTCGTGGTTCAATTTTCGGTATTTACTTTTGAATTCCTCCTCAGATGATGGGCGATAAAGCGAAGCATCTTCAAGATGCTTTTTCGTTATCTCCACATCTAACTGATAAGGAATTACGACAAACTCTCCACCCTTGTCACTAACGGATAGTCTTATGGTTTTCAACCTTATCAGCTCTCGTACCTCTCGCATACCACGTTTTTGCACTAGAGTGAGGTTTGAGCTGTATCTTTTCGCGCGATAGTGATTAAGGACTTTGAGAGTTTCATTCGTAAACATCCGAAATTTAAGATCGACTTCTTTATTGGGTTCTTGTTGTCTAAAGAACGACTGAGGAAATGGTGCTATTGGTAGGGTCCCCACTTGGTGTTGTTCACACCTATTTCGCGCTTCATCTCTAGCTTTTTTGCGGAGTCTATCTTGAAGTTCATGTAAACTACATGCGACCCTACGCAATGTTATCTTAGAAATGGGTTCAGATGGTGAGAAACTCGGTCCCAATTCTAATAACGAGCGCGCACCGTCAGGGAGAGTCATGCCTCTTAACACGGTTAGCCTCGAGTTTTCTTGCACATTACTTATCCTACTGTGACCTGTTTGATGTTCGTTAGCGATATTTCTGTGTGCCATTGAAGCTGTGTTTTACTCAAAAGGTCTTCGAATTTTTTCCGCAAAGTTATAGCATTAGACCTAATTGAGTTGCAAATCAACACTGACCTACCCACTATTCTCTTCCAGAGGCGGTCGTCCAAATACTCATGGCGGCCACATGGAGGCCGTGTATGATTGCTTAGAATGCATACCGTCTGTCACAACCTTCTTATGACTTTACGGAGGACTTAACAGCTTCATCTTCATCGAAGCACTACGCTGAACCACGTCGGTTATCCGATAAGACCCACATGTCTCATGGCGAGGTTGAAAAATGTTGCGTTTTCGTGTTTTTCAAAATACTGGGAAAAAAGATCGCAAAGGAAACTTTATAATGACTATATTCTTGCTCTTTGTTGAATTCGCATAGCGTTAAGTTTCAGCTGGTCCTTGGTCATTCCGACCATCTTTATGAATGCCGCTAAATACTGATTGAGTTGATCTTTTCTTGAATTTTGGGGTGCTAAAGTCTTCACCCGAAGTTGTCGCCATGCTTTGTAATAGCGAGCTCTTGCAGTGGAAGTATGCTAACAATTTCACGACATGAGGATGAAGAGATTGGTTCCCATGGGTGGAGCGGAACCAAGACCTTGTGCGTATTGAACGGTATCGGTGCCACTGTTCTTCCCACACCCGTATAAAATTACAATTACACGAATTGTTTCGTCTTCGTATAACATCTAGCAGAACGTCCACTAGTCGCAGGGTTCACTACCATAGTAGAAATCACTGTTGGCTTAGAGAAATTCAAATCGCAAGCAACAAACGTGTTGAGGGCCTAGGCTTGTTCTGGCATAAATATCTCGGCATTTTAGTGAAATCTACTGTCGACATTTGAGAGTTGTAATGAGTAGAAAAGACGACGAATCTATAAGATGCAGCCGATTACATTCGAAAATCCAAGGAAGACTCCTAGAGCTCTAAGATAAGCAAGCTAAGGTGTTCCCACTTGAATTACCGAGAGTGACCTTTTCCTAAACAAATCTGCCACCAATTTCTCAGCCCCGGTGTGATGAAAGGCTTGGTGAGCCCGTTATGAGGTGAACTATCACGGTTCTCGTGATGGTCGGGTGACTACCACTTTGTTAACAAGTGATTAGAACCATGGAAACATAATCTTTTTGAAGTGCAATAATCTTACAGGATCAAGCTGCACATCTGGATTTCGTATGGGGATGTTCGGACAAAGGCTTACATTATTTGTCAATTTGTCAAAGAGACATGAGAAGCAGAATTTCTGCAGGAGTTCATTCATTCTGTTCTCTACCTACAATCAATCATAAGTGATGGTCATCGTTGCTCAACTCATACCGCCCACTATGGACACAATAGTATCCATGGAAATCTAGAAAAGATGACGGTATCGACACTACAAGGTCCATATCCAGTTTAGTAGGTTATAGAGTTCTTTTATTGCACTATGTATCCTCATTTGATAGATGATCCCAGGCAGATCGAAATAAAAGCATCGGACCAGGAAGGCCATTCTCTGCACTTGGCAAAACCCTCTGTCGGACGAGTTTGCGGCGATACACCCTAAAATACGACACTTCGGAAAATACACTGTGTATAAGGAAATAAGCCATCAGGAATGCTTTATACACGTTATTTAGTAAGTAGTATATAGTTGACGCCAAGAGAATTACAAATGGTGGCTAGTGATCACTGGGCGTCAGCAAAGTAGTTGGTCACCGATGTGTTTTATCGCCTTGCATGTTCGGAAAATTCCCAATCTTTTCCCCTATAGTTTTTCACTGATTTTTTTGAAATCATTGCTCGAAACCACGTATATAATCATCTAGAACCTTCCAAATTTACCAAGTTTTTCACTTAGATATATCAGGGAAGAGGAGAGGGGGCGGCGTATGGTTGGGCAGCAGGCGAGCAAGATTCAGATAAACAGCATACTATTGGAATAGAAAGGACCCTCGTATTACTTTTTGATCACGATCAGGTGTTCTTTGTGTTAATGTGAAGAGCGCAGGGCTTAGTTATCTCCCTTATCTGTGAAATAATCGAATAACATTGAAGTATCCTTCCAACGGTTTACCGCCTCATCGTGGCTTGGAGATGATATTGGGGTTGGTGCTGTGATGTACACTGGGGGATTCTTCCCCCTAACAGAGTCTTGCAAGCTGAAGAGCAGTCCGGCGTTTCAATCAGGAAGCCAGCTAAACGTTTACCGATTCAAGTTTCCACCACCGTACTGCTATCAAGCTATTCGCTTGGTGGCAAATCTCGCATTGATCCACAAGGACGGCGACTACCTGTGGTGGTGACGACCTGTGGCAGAATTTGACTAGTCAGACCTCGGGACTCCAGGGAACCACGGCGCGTATGCCAGCAAAACTCTGAAAAAGTGGGAGTAGTGTTGGGGCTCACACAACCAGTGAAGACGGTCCATCCAAGTATCCAAGTAAGTAATATGGGGATATTCGCTAATTCGCTACCATGTTCCGTTCTGAAAGGATTTGAGGAATTTGCCTCACTTGTCTCGTTATCCCTAAACCATGGTAGTGGTTAATTTGCTGCATGAAGTTGGCTTTAAAGAGCTTGTGTGTTCTATTCCCGCCGACGTTTTGACACAATCGCTTGTCTAACGTAATTTCTCTTCAAATTACTGAATAACACTACTACAGCGTCCCCAAATGATCATCATAGGTACTATTCAGTTCCTATAAATTGGTTTCCTACCAGAAAGCCACTGGACGGACTTAATCGTTAACCACCGTATGCAGTATCCTATGCATAGGAGCTTGATAGAAGAATGATTGAACGCTCAATACAATCAGAAGAGTATAAGGATATTTATTTCACAAATTACAACACAAACACGTAATTGGTTCTCATGGACAACTAACAATGGACAATGAACAATCATAAAACAACAAAAACTTCAAAATACTTGCGACATGAAGTCTTCGTCCGAGATTAGGTGCAGGTAGACGTAATGGATGACCCATGCACCCAGATAACATTAGGTGACTAGGAAAGGTTATATACCTAAACTATGGGAAAGAAAGATTCGCAACAACTATTGAAAGGAAAGGTTTAAACGCTTACTTCTGATTTACCCTTTGCAGCAACATGTCACATTGTCCTCCGCTTCTCCACCTTCTTCAAAACCATTCTGGAGTGCTGATTGATTAGAGACGACTTTCAACTACCTTCCATCGTTAAACCGGAAGACTATAATGAAAATGAGAATAAGTGAAGGCTCAATACAATCAAAAGAGTATAAGAACATTTATTTCGTAAACTATAACATAAGCGGGGCGTGTGGCGTAGTGGTCTGAGGCGCCCTGCAATACACGCATGGGTTCGATCTCGGCGCCGGTGGCTCACCAAGCATTCCATCTCTCCAGCGTCGGCAAATTGGTACCGGACTTGCCTGGGAGGGTAGCAGCGTTGGCTCGATACATCGGTAGGCTACCGCGAGTCATTGTAAGGGCCAGATATGCATTCAATCACTTCCAAACGATGCTTAATGAATCATGGTGTATCCCGCAAGGATTGATCAACGCCAACAGCTTTATCCTTTTATCCTTTCCAACATAAGCACGTAATAGCTTATCATATGCTGCTAACAATTGACAATGAGCAATCAGAAAACAACAACTTCATAATGCTCACGTGGTGAAGTCTTCGTCCGAGATTAGGTGCAAGTAGTCGCAATAGATCCTCCATACACCTGGAAAACAGATGACTAGGAGAGGTTACATACCTAAACTATGGGAAAGAAAGATTCGCAGAAACTACTGAAAAAGAAGATTTCAACATTCACTAGTTTCCTTGACAGCAATATGTCACGTTGTCCTTCTCGTCTCCATCTTCATAACCATTTTGGAGCGATAGTTGATTGAAGGCGACTCTAAACTCCAAAATCTTCGATCACTGAACCGGAAGACTATAATGAAAAACAAGGAACGATAATACAGGAACAAAAAAGAAGTTTAAAAAAAACGGACAATGAAGTAACATAAAGTGCTTGCTGCATAGTCAGCAAATTCTTCGCTCAATCTAGGGCATGCTTCCTCTTGAGCTTCCTTTTCAAAAGCGTCGCAATCACTAGGCAGCCGAAGCTCATCGAAAGCTCAGTCGAGGTCTTAAGTTCCACCCATGATCCCCAATGGAATTAAACCGTTAGCCAAATCCTAATCAAAGACGAGTGTCTGAGGATATTGAAAATATACGACGTATCGTTATCAAAGCACAGAATATAGACGTAACCATTTTCAATGAGGTTTCAGAAACAACAAGTGAAGGAGTTTCAAAGATGACTACTACTACTTATTTTGTTCTAATCATGCGCTTACAAGTGGTAGACAAAAACACTGTGAATATGGGACTCGAAGCATTGCAGCTCTGGGGAGAGCGAATGCAGCAAAACAGCAGCCAAAATAAACAGCAATAGAAGAGTGTTAGTAATACTAGGAGTAATAGTAAGGGTAATAATTCCTTTCAACGGTTTACCACCTCATCGCGGCTGGGAGGTGTTCCTGGGTCTCGGGCTGCGATGTACAGCGGGGAGTTTCATCCCCACGGCAGGGTCTCCCAAGCTGAGAAAGAGTTTGGGGTTTCCACCAGGAAGCGCAGCTAAGAGTAAATCAATACCAGGATCCACCGTCTTAGTATCAAACTACTCGCACGATGATAACTATCCTTCTGATCCACAAAGGCTGCGACTGCCTATGGTGGACCTGGGACAGAATTTGGCCAGCCTGTCCTCGCAACTCCAGAGAACCATAGTGGCTGAACCAGCAAAACTCCGAAGAAGTGGAAGTTATTGAAGGCCCGGCACAACCATTGAGGACGGGCAATCCAAGTATCCAAGTAGGTAGTAGTAATAAATAGTGGTAGAATGAAAGAGAAAAAGGAAAACAATTTACCTCTTTGTTCTGATAGGTGATCGGACCTGGAGCACTTGCAATTTTGTCGTTCACCTCATTAGAAAGTAGAAATAAGCGACAAGCAGTGCCAGCAACATGGGCAAATCTAGAAGATTAGAATGAAGTCTAGCTGTAACAGTGTACTACAACATATACTAAACGTTTAGCAAGTAGAAGCTAGAACAATAAAACAAATAGCAAGCTCTAGTACAAAGCAACTAACTTCTATAAACGTGTTAAGTCCTTAACGCCTCAAGTTTGGCATAGCAGCCGATTGCGGACGAGTTTCGCTTTCTTGTGCGACCGACGGAAAGTCGGTCACGGTCATTCTATTCAGGTCGACCACGAAAAGCGGGCCTAAGGGCGCTATGGGTTAGATCACATTTCTAGGAATTGCCTTCACCGTGTACTGATGATGAACAGCATTTTAGTGAGCCAGAATTTCTGCAACGAACCGAGTTTTTTTATGAGAAATGTCGGCTACCTAGCAATCCCCAATCTCCACTAACATCTACTTTGACCAATAGGTTACAATATTTTTAGTGAGCTGAAACAATTTCCTAATGGGAGATTTATTCCATAATGGCTGTTTCGGTGGATTTTTCCTTCTTCAGCGCGTTAGTCGGCTTTTTTCTCTTTCTGCCATCTGCTTTGCCTACTAAGATGGACTACCACCCACACAGAGTCTATAGAAGGTGGATCTCACCTCATTAACAACGTTGTGACTCGGTTTTCTTCCCTTTTTCTGCATAAATAGACGACAGAGTAGCTCACAGTCTACCTACAATACGCGTGTTGGGGGCGGCTCGTTGATATAGGAATACCAAGTAGCTAAGACGATTCGCTCGAAATTTGTTGCTCGCCTTTGTGTACGCCATGCGGGACTTCTTGTAGGTAGCAGTCACAATACCAGAAACCTCAAACTTGGGTAATTAAACCGTTTATCATAATTATACAACAATTACGGCATAACAATACAACTGTACAATTAATACAACAATGATACGGGCTGTGAGTAGGCGTGACCTGATCACTGGTGTTCAGGTTGCTTGTGACTGAAGAGATTGGGATAACGGTACAACTGTGTAGTTAATGCAACGATGATATAGGTAATACAATCATATGTGATATTTGGCGATATGTAAGCTGAGTGGGTAAAGATGGAATTGAGATGGTAACAAGTGATATTCGGCGATATGTAAGCTGGGTGGATAAAGGCGGAATTGAAATGATAACAAGTGATACACTTGAAGGAATTAACGCGGACACTGGTGTTGGAGCACTAAGGAATTGAGGGACCGGAAGCAGACCGGTCGAACACGGCTGAGATTTCAGGACCAGTCCTATGGGCTGCCTGTATTACATCTGAAGTGGGTGGAGCTTTGCTAGAGGGAACTGAAGGCGGCGTCCAGAGAGGGGTTGCATGTGGAATGGTGCAGGTGTCTGTTCGGAGACTTTTTTGGAACGACAGATGCTGAAAAGTGCATTCAGCTGGCTGCTGCTGATTCGCTTTCCAGCCACCTGCGAGGCAATTGCATGAAACGGTTGTTAAGAGATGATTTACCGAATGTGCAAGGATAGATGTATGACGATTACGAATAGATAGGTGTTGTAGAAGGCATAAGGTTATAATTGTTCTACATAGATAACATTCCAATATTCGTGGAGAATGTTCTCTATAACGCGAGTGTTTAAGTATCCAGTGGGGAGGCATCTGTTTCAAGCCAAGAATCGAGTAGTTGGAAAGCACAGAGAAATGAGATACTGCATGAGTATTTAGAAAATTGCATAAAGGATAAAAGAATAAAGTCTCGGCTCTGATCAATCCCTTAGGGATGCGTCGTGCATTCGACTTCATTAAGCATCGTTTGGAGGCGACTGAATGCATATCTGACCCTTATCTGGAGTGCGGGGATCGATTCCATGTGTGCCTCCGACCACTGCGCCACACGCGAGCTGAGAAAATTGCATAAATAACAAGATCACTGGAGACGTCTCGGTGAAGAGTGAGAATTGAAGTTCTTAACCCTTTCCTAGTCGTGGAAAGGAAGCTTAGCGCTTTCGGCCTTGCAGCATTCTTTATTTCCGGCGAAAGTGGCTATATGTTGAGCTCTTAGGCGTAGTACGAGATTTTCAACTTCTAATTTCAGACTTGTCATGATAACGGTGAGCGTCCGCAGTCACGTGGAGGTCATCCAAACGACGATAACTCGAACGGAGGATCTGCTCCACTCAACGGTCACGCTGCAAGAACAGAGCAGATTATCAATTTTGTTGTTTTTATATTGTTTTTATCTACTAATATTTAACGCAGATTTTCTCTTCTTAAATTCATTAGATTAGTAGCTTTTCTAAAGGCAATAAGTAGTGGATGTAGCTCTGTTAAGTAAAGCATAAAAATGTCTTTGTTTTTTCATAAACTGTTGCGTAATTGTTGTTTCATTTGAAAGCATTAAATGTAGGGAAAAGAAAAACACCAGTGTACGCTGCTGTACTGACATAGAGTTAGTTGAAGGGATTGGAATCAGTGGTTCTACTGTGCCGGATTAGATTAATGTAGACCGGCCTGCTTCTGTACACATCGGTGTTTACGTTCACAAAGCTGCATTCGAAAGAAAAAAAATTCATTGAAGCCAACGGATAACGCGTTAGAGGTTTTAGGGTCGATTAAAACAAATAGTACTAACTATGAACAGTATGCAGATCGCAAGTAGTCCATGTTTCCACTCTGGCAGAACTCATTGATGTGCGTGTGGATCTTTTCTCACCGGTACTGCGGTAGCACGGTAGCATTAACATCATATCCTTTGTTAGCTATAGTTGAGTTTCCGATGAAGTACTGTTGGCAAAGACGAGTGTGAAGTCCGTGGTCAGGACTTTTCGTTCACTGGTGGTAGAGGATCTGAAGTCGCAATCGACGTCATTCATCTGACTGGTATGAAATGACGCCATCTGCTCGACATTACTTTCGTAAGCCAGGAAGACAGCGAAAAGAAAGGAATTTTCGAAGTTCAATCATATTCAACAACTTATAAGACCATGATTGCAACTCTGTTCGAAAATTTATCACCTCGTTTGTGTTAAAAACTCTTCTACTTCGAAGGTTTTTCCATTTTGAGTCTTCATTTTGAGAAGGACGAAGTCAAACTTCAACATGGACCTGCAGAAGTTCTGCAGAAAGCGATGGATTACGACTTCATACTTCGTCAAAGTACTTCGACTTTATGGTGCCAATACCTTTTTTGTTACGTGCAGTTCCGTCAATCGTGCGTGTGGCGCAGTGGTCGGTGGCGGCATGCAATACACGTGGAGTTGATCCCCACGCCTATGGCCCAGCAAGCTCTATATCCTTCCGGGGTCGGCGAATTAGTGCCAGACTTGTCTGGGAGGTTAGCATCACTGGCTGGATACATCAGTAGGCCACCACGAGTCATTTCAAAGGCCACGTATCACCTCCAACGATGCTTAACAAAGTCGAATGCATGGTGCATCCCTCAGGGATTGATCAACGCCGAGAGCTTTATCCTTTTATCGATATAGCAGTCATCCTGAAAGTAAGACGTTGTTCGTAGAATGCTTCTTTTTCTTCGTGAAGACGAAATACACGTTTCCACATTCATCATCGGTATTTTGAAAGCAGATAACATGAAAATTATGGAGCACTGATATACACAGCCTTATGTACACCACTCATCGTGCTTATTCCGCCTTAGTCGTACAAAAGATACGTTCGTTAAGGTCGGTGCTTTGCTCTTAAGGGACATCATGGTACCGGGGCATGGTGATGTTCGTACTCGTTTACTCGTAGGTAGTAGTAATAAATAGTGGTAGAATGAATGAGATCTCGTAAAGAGGATTAGGTAGGAGGACGGGCAAGTGCTGCTTCTCGACGGACGTCCACTTCATTTTATTTAGGTTAGGTGATAAATGAATGACACTGTAAATGAACGAACGAGTCAATGTATAGCTGTTCCCTTATAGATATTAACAACATAACCATTGGATCCTGTTCTCAATTATTCAAAATCCTTCGGTAGACCGCTTTTTTATAATTAAAATCTCACATCATGAGCGAATTAAGAAAGCAGAATGCACTGCTCCTGTGTAGCACAATCATCTTCTTATTCTGAATCCCAACGCAGAAATACAAGTTGGTTTATTCGATAAGTGTTTGAAGCTCTGCACCGACGTGACGGTGCAGGTGGGTTTTTCGGACTACGGTAGGCCAAATTGTCCGAGGTACCTGCGGGTAACGGTGCAGCAGCCGGCGAGGACGTGATGTATTTATTAATTTCGGTGGTACCGTACAGTCGTATTGGTTCGCTTGGGTTTCTTCTTCTTAGTAAATCCTTTGCAACTTGGCAGGTCCTGGCAGGACTCTTGCCACCAGACTCTAAAGCGTTTTGTTGCTAAAATAACGTGATTTGACGGAAGTCCTCTTATGCGAGGTTTCGTGGCGTAGTGCTTAGCGTCGTGCGCGTAGTTTGCGTTCGTTCAGTTCTTTCTGCTTTTCGAGGTGGAGTTTATACCTTGCCTATTCGCTTACATTCGTTTCTGAATTCATTGTTTTGCGCAGTTGGCGAGCCTTGGCGCTCACTCAACACTAAACTGTTGACGGCTTTTGATCTCGTTGTCTTCAGGGAGTTGTATTATTTCATGTTCGTGTTTTCGTCAATACATTGTTAATATTAGATTTTACTTAATAAAGGTTGATGTCAAGTGTGAGGTCTCAAGCTTCCGGATCAACGCGCATGCGGATCCGCAACTTTCCGGTTAGATATCTAAAGCTAAACGCTGTTTATTCCACTTTCTTTAATTTCGTTCAATATATTTAAGGCTGCGATGGATGAAAAATACGTCACGCAAGTCTGGGAAATGCTGAAAAAGGCCATTCAGGAAATTCAGAGGAAAAACAACTCTGGCCTTAGTTTTGAGGAGCTGTACAGGAATGCGTACACGATGGTATAACGTTTTACTTCTTCTAACACTACTGCATAGTAATCGATTTTTTTATACCTAGATATTCTAGCGCTAGTGTTTTTGGGGACCTGGGTGAGTTTTGGACTTCTTTGACTAGAAGAACATCGACAAAGGAGAGATGATGTTCCTTTGTCGATTTTTCTCCCTGGTTCTTTCTTCTGTTGTTCCTATGTAGTTCGCATACTTTGCCTTCATTACAACAAGCCAGCCAATCGATTTCCCAATGTAGGTGCTACATAAATATGGCGAAAGGCTCTACACCGGGCTGAAGCAAGTCGTCGAAGACCATCTGAGAAATAATGCAAGTTCTTTTTTCCTTTAGGTTCTTTAGATCGCCAGCACTAGGCATTCGGATGTTACACGTTGTCGCTTTATCGCATTTTCAGGTGCGGGTGAAGATTGTGGAGTCACTGGATTCGGGCAACTTTTTGGAAGTCATTAACGAAACTTGGAGTGATCACACAACAGCCATGGTATACTGTTCTCTTCTATATTGGTTCTACTTTTTCATATTTTTCCTGTTCTGAGTAGTTTACAACACAATGATTGCTTCGGAAAAGCCATGCGTTGCTAGCCAAGGAAATTGCTCCTACTAGTTATTACTTTCATGCAAGTAGTCATATTCTTGAGTTAGCATCTTTCGCGTGAGTTTCTGTACTGTTCTTCTGTTTACCTGTCCTTCCTCTGTTCCACCTGAGCATTGTTTAACCCAGCGGCGACCTTGAAGAATTTATGAGTCAACCGACCATGCATTCCTGACCATTGTAAAACCGTTTTCAACTTTCTTTTTCACTTGGTCTCGCTATTTTTAAAACCGATATGCGAAGTCGATTGGTGGCGGTAGTTGTCAAGTGTGAACGCGATTTCGACGTTATATTTGGATACATGCGTGGTCCGTCCTCCCTGGTTGTGCGAGCCCAGCATAGTCTCCATTTTTTCGGAGCTTTACTGGTTTAGCTATTATGGTTTCCTAGAGTCTCGAGGTCAGCCGTGCCAAAGTCTGCCCGGACCAATACCACCACAGGCAGTCGCCGCCTTTGTGGATCAGAGGGAGATTTGCCACCATGCGACTAGTTTGGTACCAGGACGGTGACAGATCCTGGTATTGGTTTACTTTTAGCTGGGCTTCCTGGTGGAAACGCCCGTCTCCTTCTCAGATTGGGAGACCCTGCTAGGAAGGAGGAAATCCTCCCAACGATCTCATCGTGACTGAGATGTGTTCCTGGGTGTTGGGATGCGATGTACAGCGGCGGAATTTGGACTTTATAAGCATTTGGAATTTGCCTTTAGCTGTATCAAATCTACTAAGGCTTGGGACATTAACGTTCACAACTTGTGTTTTTTTAGGTTATGTTTAAAAATTGGTGTTATTCGAGTGGTACCGTCTTTTAGGTTATGATTCGCGACATCTTGATGTATATGGATCGCGTTTATGTAGAGCAAAACAAGGTTGAACAAGTTTTCCACCTAGGATTGGCAATTTTTCGGTATGTGGTTCTTTTATTTTTTCTCGCTTAATTTTCTTAAAGAAATTTCCGATGCTTTTCAGCGAACAAGTCCTTTATCAGGATTTCATTCATCTTCATTTGCGAACGACAATGCTATCACTTATTCAACAGGAGCGGCGTGGAATTGTTGTAAACTGGTAATTTTTGCGTTTTTCCTCTTAATGGATTGTTTCGTAAGCTTCTCTCCTTCAGGACGGGAATAAAAAGTGCATGTCAAATGCTAGTTGCTCTTGGAGTTCATTCTCATGAGGTGTATGTGGACGAATTCGAAACCCCTTTTCTTGTGTCTACTGCCGAATACTATCGTTGCCTAAGCATGTCTTTCTTGGTATCTAATAGTGCTAGCTTATATGTTAGAAAGGTTAGTTACATTGTCATATTGTTGCCGCTTCCAACGTTTCACAACATGATTGTCAATTTCAGTTTATCAAAACAGAAATAAGTAGGTATTTTGTAGAGAGGTAAGGCTAACGACCCTTTCGTCACACTAAATAGCTGGTGATTTGGTGTAACTTCTTGTCTGCCACTAAAGCATTTGAGATTACTGAGTTCGGAAAGATGCTTTTCATAGCGAAGAGATTCTGACGGACTGTTTATTCCCTGGGCTAGTAGATAGCACACTGTAATTGAAATATAGTAAGAAAGTAAGGAAACCGTTAAATCTTTGCGTTTCTGTGTTTATTAGTCAACGTATTCTAAGGTTGAACAATGTATCCGTGAAGAATCTGAACGAGCAAAGCGTTATTTGGATCCGCAGACCGAAGGGAAGGTCCTTGATGTGAGTTCCTCTGCAATATTTTGTCGATGCGTTGTTGTCATCTTATTTCATGGTATGGTTTGTGATTCTAGTCAGGATATAATTAAGGTGTTGGAAAATGTGCTTATCAAGGAGCATATGAACACCGTAGTTAATATGGAGCACAGTGGTGTTCACGTAATGTTGAGCAATGATAAGGTAAGATCAGCTATTGTATATTCGAAGGATAAGAAACGTTCGCACCATTTATTGAATGATTCATGTATCATTTCTCATGCGAAATTTTTTAGTTCGATCAATTAGCTGCGCTTTACGGTCTTCTTCAACGTGTAGATGGCGGCCTGGTTGTGATGGCTGATGCTATGAGCAGGTTCTGACTCTGAAGATTACTCAGTTCTAGGTTACTCTATCCATAAACGGCAAAGTGTTGGATTGCTGAATTCTTTACGAGCACTTGTTTCGATCTAACTCTTTTCATTTTTTATTCGTTAAATTCAGATATCTTCGTCAAACTGGTGCTGCTACAGTGAGAGAAGATTGTGAGAGGACTCCAGTTGTATTTGTTGACGTGCGTTTAATTTCGCTGGACTATATTTTTCTGCTCACTTTTACAGTATCTGATCCTTTTTTTTTCTTCACCGTGCCTTCATTTCCTAAGAGTTCAAATAATTGTGTCGCTCAGGATCTTCTGGAGCTAAAAGAAAGGTTCGATGAATTCTTACTGATGTCGTTCCAACGCGACAAAATGTTCAAGAATAGGATCCAAACTGAATTTGAAACATTCATTAACCTTAACAAGAACAGCCCGGAATATCTATCTCTTTATATGGACGAGAAGCTTCGCAGAGGATTACGATCGGTAACATTCGTTTTTCGTACTGGCCTATGTGCTTTCATTTTCACCGGCTTGTTCGAAAGTTAATAGCGGATTTTGGCCTGTATTTTTAAGATGGCATATAGCTGCTAAGAATAAACTTTATTAATGGAAGTAAAAGGGCGCGTTGGCGCAGTGGTCGGAGGCACCCTGCAATACATACACGGTATCGGCTTCTGCGCCCGTGGCTCATCAAGCCTTCCATGCCACTGGGATCGGCAAATTGGTGCCATACTTGTCTGGGAGAATAACAGCACTAGCTCAATATAACGGTAGGCCACTGCGAGTCGTATATGCCAGATATGCCTTCAATCATCTCTAACGATTCTCATTGAAGTCGAATGCATGGAGCATCCCTCATGAATTGATCAACGCTGAGAGCTTTGTAATTTTTTTTATTTGATAGAAATAGGAACTTAGAATCGACATATTTGTGATAGTCATAAGCATGTCTATTTATACCAGTTGCTTAAAATTCTGGACAACTGGAGGTGATGAAGTCGTTGAAGACGGTTGTCCTCTTCTTGAGTTTTAAAGATTGCTCAAACAGGAAATTGCTGAGATGTTTGAAGAAGCCGTAGTCAGTAGACGAGGGGTCTGCCCAGTGTAGTGAATGAAGCAGAATTTCATAATGTTGCTGTGCATTATCATGGAGATGGATTGGTACTTTTCTGTTGAGGAATACTAAGCGCTGCCACTGAAGTTTCTGATGGGTTTTATGTATATGTTGGTTGAGTTTTCTCCCGTAATCGTTTCAGCCAGATTCAGGAAGTCGTGGGAGCCATGATGGATTAAAACAGCAGCAAACCACTATACGGCCGGCGTGAATTTGTTCTGGTGCAATTTCGGTTTCTTTCTTGAAGTGGGGGCAGCTTTTTTGAATGTCATTGAGTTCATGTGGTATCTATTTGTCGAGTTTCTTCGACTTTCCAGTTTATTTTTTTAGATGTTCTGAAGCAATTGAGATGCCTACGATGAGTTCTGCATGTTCTCGAACAGTTGCATATGAATTTGTTTCCAGAAAAGTTTTCACCTTATCGTTTGCCACAGCAGAAGGGCGTTCGTGAGCTCACTCAACATCAAAGTCGAATTCGTCACAACGAAACCTTTGAAACTAATGTTCCAACTGTGCTTTCATTAACACTTCCTTCGCTCCATACCCCGTTAATGTTTCGAGCCGTTTGCACTGCCTTTGATCGAGTTTAAATTCGTAGGAGTAAATTTGTTCTATTTGCTGTTTCGACATCTCAATTTCTGTAATGATACGGCATTCGAAAAGAAATTTTCTGCTAGAATAGATAGAAAACAAATGAAATTAAAAGATGACACTAGTTTCCGAAAAGCCCGATGTCATCCGTGAATGCTGTCTAATCGTGCTCTGTTGCTCTATGTTCATTTTCATAGGCTGGAATATTGTAGCACATATGCTTCTTTTTAGGAAAATGACGAAAATGCCGAGAGGCTTCTTGATAAAGCTATGGTACTGTTCCGCTTCCTGCAGGAAAAAGATGTTTTTGAAAAGTGAGTTGTACATCTTCTTTGTTGTGTATGCTGTCGATTTGAATTGTGCCAGGTATTACAAGCAGCACATGGCTAAACGCCTTTTACTTGACAAAAGCATTTCTGATGACATGGAGAGAATGATGATCAGCAAGCTTAAAGTAGGTTGTTTGTATAATTTCTCATTAGTTATGGGAGGAATCATATGTTTTTCAGACAGAATGTGGTTGCCATTTCACTCTAAAATTGGAAAATATGTTTCGTGATAAGGAACTGTGGGCAACCCAAGCCAATGCGTTTAAGGAATACCGAGACTCTGTGGGACTTGCTTTCATGTATTAGGTCCATGACACCTTATATTTTGCATGTTTTGCAGGCAATAAGGAGTGCTCGTGAGGAACCAAAAATGAGTGGGGTGAGTTTAATATTATTAATTGTCAATTCCATTCGCCTTTTCCGTTTTCTTTTTTTTCTTGTTTTTGAAGTTTTTAAATTTATCACTACCTACGTTTTATTTCTTTAAGCACGTCCGACTTGCTAGTTCTATCGACATATCTGTACGAGTGCTAACTGCGGGAATGTGGCCAACACAAAGTGTTCCTGTCTGTATTTTGCCTCCGTCATGCGAAATGGCTTTTAATGTACTGTTGCTTTCTCTCTTGAATAGACTCGCTTTTACAGTTGAGTTTGGAGGCCTAATTTTTCAGATGTTCAGCAACTTTTATGTAAGCAAACACAGTGGTCGAAAACTTACGCTAAACACAATGTTGGGTACGGCTGACGTAAAAGCGATTTTCTATAGTCCAGTTTCCGTTCGAAAGGTATGGACAGCGAGTTATTACCACTTCTAGCGTAATGCGGGGAGACTGCTAACAGTATTTTTTTTTTTGCGGGTTTAACTACACTTTTTTCTTCTAACCTTTTTTCTCTTTTTCTGTCCATTGAATTTTTTTCCCTTGAAATTCTATATGATTATATAAGTACCAAAAAAGCGTTGTGCTCATTATTTACGCAAACTTATCTTTCACCTTATTGAGCTGTTGTAGATCTACAAAGCTTTGGTGCAGAATAGAGCATTTATAGTGGGCGTAAGAATATCGAACTGCATATCTTAGCTTGAAATTGTTTTCTGGCGATTGTTCAGTCTTTTCCAGGAGATATAATCATAATCTGAGCATGATACGAATGTCTTTCTTGGGGTCAGATAATGTTGCTATCTAATTGCCACTGAATATCATAGGATTTTCAATCAAAACTCCTTGGAATATGAAGAAATGGAGATTTGAAATTAAGAAACAGGCTGTCCGATAACGAGCCATACAATGCAGATTTTCGTAATTGGAGCCCATCCAGTTTCTTGGAAGTCAACGAAATGACATTACTTGATTTTATTTTACGTATTGGTTACTGAACGTGGCGAACTCACTTGTCCGAAGATTGTCTTCTTTGAGCATTCCTACTATTCGTTTTTGGAGAAAACTTGAATGTGATATGATAATGTTTTCGGCTAAACCCTTATGTGACTGTCCTATCTTACGATTTCTCTCCATTGGATGATTATCCACTCTTTCTGTTTTCTTGCTGTGTAATGATAATTCACTATTCGAGTGTCGATTGCGCCCATAATCAGGTTTTCGGGTTGAGTAAAACACTCGTGGGTCCGATTGAAGAGTATCTTGATTATAATATCATAAGTGGTCGCCCGTACATTTCACTCCTCCGAAATTCTATCAGGAGCGATTACTAACGTCATCGCTTTGGTGAAGTAGAAGTCTGAATAGGCGCGTTTTATGCTCATGCATCTACTGACCTATAAGTGATTCCTGTGTGTTTGTATCGGTATTTGGTGTCTTTAAACGTTAAACCAATAATTCAGGGTAAAAAACTCGATATCTATTCTTCCATTTAAGCGTAGAATAGCAATATCTGTTTGAGAATAGATTTTCTTAAGGGTGGCTGTGATTAGCAAAAGCATTGAAGGATAGTTATCACCTGAAAGAGGCTATAAAGAGGACGTTTTACTAATGAAGGCACAGTGTTTGTAGGCGTTGGGGGAGAGGTAAGCAAAGCGCAAAAGTAGACCTTATTAGTGACAGAAGTGTCAAGATTGCAACTGTTGAATCCTAACTAGAAAGGCAATGCAGATTGTACTGATTAGTATCAGGTATGTTTACGTTAGAACTCTAGGAGTAGGCAGTGAGCAGGTGTGTCAGTAATAAACCGTTGTCCGCATTTTTACTCATTCTCTCTATCAGACTCCTCTTTAATGTAATGAGTTCAAAATCGTTAATAATTGATTGTCAACCAATTTTATATGAGTTTTACCTACTTAAAGATCTCCCTAATATAAGGGATCTCGAGCCGATTAGTTGCGAGGCTACGTGGCTCGTCCTCAGGTGGTGCACAGGAGGTTAATCGCGGACCAAAAGCGACCTTTGCTTCCCTGAGATGCAGGTGAATCCAAGGGATGGACTTCCTGTTTCTGCTGCCCCGATTTGGGATACAGGAGCTTTATGCAGATTGCATTCTACGAGTCGATACGGCGAAAAGCCTGCAATTAAGTCAAGAGGAAGTATAAGGTTAGAAATCACCTCCAATAAATATGCTCCATGTCCACTCCGGTAGATACTGGAAAGCTACCCGTAAGTATACCCGGCCTCCACGTTCACAGCTCAGCAAGCTACACGTGGGTATTAGAGAGCGAAGCACAGTAAAATAATCGCGCCACATTTTCCTGATCCCGAAAGAGTCCGCGACTCAGCGTTTGCTATGGTGAGTACGGAACGGTTGCTAAAATCTCATGGCCAATAGAAGCTGCTTGGATTTCAAAGAACTATGGTGACGATCTGTACCTACAATGCACATACACTTGCATATGAGTTCTCGAAAAAAGACTTGATCATGCAAGCAACAATTATAAGGAACGACGCCATCGGAGTGGCCAAGACGAGGTGACTCCACCTATTCAGCGCCGTCCATAACACCGGGTTTCTCAGAACATGTGGCAGCAGAGAATTAAACGGCTTTGGTGTTCTCGTCAACACGAGTTTGTCCATGAACATCGATTCATTCGAACAGCTTAGAACTAGAATCGGACGTTTACGATTAAAAAAATGTGAATCAATACCGGCTTTGACAATCTTCGTCGTTTACGCGGCGACATCGAACTATTACGAAGAAGAAGTCGATACGTTCTATATGGACCAGGAAAAGTTCTACAGAAAAGGCTATACATTCTTCAAGGTCGTCATTGGTGATTTTAACGTTAAGATTGGACCAAGAAGAATTTCACTTTGGAACACGCGGATTAAAATGAAAGGAGTAGGGTGAGAGGCTTTCCAAGCTTATTACAGTAATCAAGACAATTCATAGTAACTTTCAATTCCAGGGACTCCACTCTCAACGATGGACATGGGGGTCTCCCTATGGAGAGTGCCATAACGAAGTAGTCCACATCATAGTGAATTGAAGGTTTTTCCTAACTGTTATCGCCAATGTCCCAAAATTCTACACTACATTCTACACTACATTCTATACATTCAAGTCCATCTCCTCCGTGCAAGGTTTTGTTTCTTGCTGAAAGAAGACAAAGCCGCTAATTCAGAAATCTAATTCCCAAAACCACCATGAACTGAAGTTAACTCAATTCATTAGTCGACTGTTGCGAAGAAGCCGTTCTGATTAACGTCGGCGAGAGATACGATCGGCTCTTTCAACATCTTCACGTTATCGTTACCAAAACTAGAGTTCGAAAGTCAATAAGAGACGTCTTTCTCCGGAAATATTTGACCTGAAACGAGCTGCAAGGAACCGGAAACTCACGTCCGAACTTGCTAATAGTGCTAACAGGCGTTAGAGGAAGATCTTGGAAAAAGAAGAGCAACAGTTATGGTCGAAGCTGCAGAGGCTGAGGAAAACACTCGCGATGCCCACCGTAGCTTTACCATTTGTAAAACTAAGATGACTACTCTCTGACCCCCATGTGGGAGAGTTACAGCGTCCCAGAAAGACAATGGAGAAAATGAATTACGATTACTACTCAGACCTCTTCAGTAGTCACGTCCTCCTATCCTGTTATGAAATAGAAGAGGATAGATATGTACCACCGGTTCTCCACGCCGGTAGAAAATCGATAGCACTAAGCCTACACAGAATAAGAACTGAACACCTGAGGAAGCCGCCAGTGCTCATAAATACGCTGGTTCGGCTGTTCGCAAGTTAAGGTTAAATGATAAAGCTCTTGGGTTTGATCAATCCCTGAGATATGCGCCATGCATTCGACTTCATTAGGCA
The DNA here is from genome assembly GCA_900624975.1 of Angiostrongylus costaricensis. Lineage (NCBI taxonomy): Eukaryota > Metazoa > Nematoda > Chromadorea > Rhabditida > Metastrongylidae > Angiostrongylus > Angiostrongylus costaricensis. Next base: position 107,219 of record UYYA01000014.1, on the reverse strand, counting down.
TCGTTTGGAGGTGACTAGATGCATATCTGGCCTTTACAGTGACTCGCGGTGGCCAACCGATGTATGGAGTCAGTGCTTCTATCCTCCTAAACAAGTCTGGTGCTAATTTGCCGACTCTGTAAGGATGAAAGGCTTGGTGGGACATCGGCGTGGGGATCGATTCCACGTACGTTTCATTTCGCAGGCTACCCGTCCGAATGCAGTGTTCCTGCTCTATGGAAGACTAATAAGATCGTGCTCGTCTTCAATCATGGTGACCTCCACGATACGGCAACTGTCGCCCAATCTACTCGATGTCTGTCATCTGCAAACTTTTCGCTTCAGTCGTCTTAAACAAGTTTAGCAGAATACTGGACGATGGACAGCCGTGTTAGCAAGGAGAGTTTCGAAAAACCTATACGATAGACTACATACACAACCGATACTATCTCGCTAAAATTATTTGCCGCCGTCTTGGAGACCATCATGCGAACATTGGAAAGGGACAACATGAGAGTGGAAATTAATGGTGGGCAGTTACACCATCTTCGCTTTGTTCATGATATCGTTCTTATAACGCCAAGTATTAGCCAAACCGAATTACGGAACTATCGATGATGCCAGAACCCTGCCATAATTGATACTTTCACGGCGGTGTTTTATGGCAATTATTTCTGTTATTGTCCCCATTGTTTTCTTTCTTAGCTCAATAAGCTGAGGGTACTATGAAATAATAATTAAAAACTTCTAGAAAGCTACCATGTAGATGTAAAATGAACTGTTTTACAGGCCGATTCATCTGAGGTGACTGAAACTCGTAAAGAAGAGAACAAGATTCTCATGGTTAATACTCATCAAATGGTCATTCTCATGTGTTTTAACAACCAGCCTCGCATCACCTTCCAAGAAATTATGGTATGTTTTCTTTTTTTTTTTTGTAAATTCAGTCGTTCTGGACTTGTTGTTTGCTTTGGTCTTCGTCCGCCAAAATGTATTATCGTCGATGGCAAATTCTTCAGAACCAAACCAATATAGCAGAAAGGGAGCTTAAACGTAATCTACAGTCTCTTGCGATGGGTAAGCCAACTCAACGTGTTCTGTCTAGGAAAGGGAAGGGAAAAGATATTGGTTAGTTATCTATGATGGGTTTTGAATGAAGGAGTTTTCCATATATTGTCTGACGTTTAACTTGTAGGCTATCGTAACTACCATTTAATTATCGGCGTTATTCTAAGTCTAGAGTTTATTATTAGGTGCACTGTCCCAGAAATAGGTTAACATTTTGGGCTATCTAATTAAAGCTCATTTTTGCGAGCGTTCTTTAAAAATTTTCTTGGTATTTTCCATTTCCTTTGGTGCTGCAGTATTAGTAGCTCACTGAATTCATCTTTGTTTTTGCTACGTTTTGTAGTTGCGATAGATTTATTTTATTGGTGAAGCAATATCATTGGAAGGGCTGTTTTAGACTGCTCGGACGAATTCTACGTAAATGACAACTTCCAGTCAAAACTGACTCGCATCAAAGTACAACTGGTAACATTTAAAGGTGAATCTGAGCCTGAAAAGAAGGAAACAAGAGCAAAGGTTAGGGAACATGTTTTTCTTGTCAGCGGCTTTAAATATGCTTATTATTCTTTTACATGTGGTACGAAATTAAATGGTTGCTCTCGTTCAGGTTGAAGATGACAGAAAACACGAAATCGAGGCTGCAATTGTGCGTGTTATGAAGTCCAGAAAGGTTCTTGATCATAATAACCTCATCACTGAGGTAAACTATGCGGGACGACAGTGACACAAGTGTCACTGTATTTACTTTTATTCATAGGACCTAAAACTACTAACTTTTAGGTCACGCAGCAACTGAAGCACCGATTTCTTCCCAATCCAGTGCTAATCAAGAAAAGAATCGAATCTCTGATCGAGAGAGATTACTTAGCGAGAGACGTCCAGGATTTAAAACTTTACAACTATGTTGCCTGAAATGTACTTTTGTTCTCATATACGTACCCGCTTTATGAATAGAAAATGTCGATTTAATCCATCAGCAGGAAAGGAATTTGGCTAGTATCAGTAGATCGAAACCTTTATATTGGTTCAAAAAAATATGTTTGGATTAATCTCATTTTCTAACCTTTTGCTAGGACGGGTAAAGATTAACACCTATCATTTAGTGGTACGTTGCCAGCCCAATTCTAGGTTGAAGCTTCTTTGGTAGCTCCTCTAACATTTGTAATATACTCTAACCAGCGCACGTCGTGAATAACATCTGCAGGCGAGCCATGAGACATCCCTCTACTTGAAATCTGGCTTTGTATGTGTCATATGTTCTTGTGTTAGTACTAATGGAAGATTTTTATAACCGACGTATCTCTTGCTTTCATGTTCTCTGTACTCGTTTCATTTGATTGGTCACAGCTCGTTTATTCGTAAGTCGATTCCTGCATAAGTTTAGAAGAGTTCTTTTTGGATTCACTGGATCCGTAACCTGTTTTGGTTACCTTGAACTAATCTTGAGGCATGTGTATTTGCTTGCAATATTTGTTAAAGCGGGTGTTGTCAGGCGCCTGATCTGATCCCGTTTCCCATTTTCGTTTCCCATCACTTTCTGTAATATTTAATGACTAGTATTCTGACTGGAATATAGTTCATTCTTTTGTTGTTATCCTTCTGAACATACATAATAACGTTTCTTTTTTATTCGTGCGTTTCTATGAGGTTGTAATTCGTCACATTAACGACGGCGTTCATCCGTTGAAAATGGATTTTCGGAAGTTTGCAGCCTTCAGTGTAGAACGATCCGGTAGTTCCGCTCCCAAATGGGAATCTAGTCGGTAGTCATATAGCTTTCTTTTCCTTTCTTTTTTTGTTTCGTGTGGTAAACAAATGCTGTGAATGGCGGGTCGTTCTCCTTCTCAAGGCGGAGTTTTGTGTTGAATGTATTTTATTTCATCCCAACGAGTTCATGTCAGTATGTGGGGTTTCGGTGTTCACGTCGCCCACTGGAACATTATTTGGTTTCGCCAGTTCATATGCTTGATGTATCTACACTTTATGCTCTGCTCTTCATTATTATTGGCACTAATGAAGTAAAACTATCTTTTACATGCCTCTTCAGATGTTCTGTAGTACCTAGTCATGAATACGGTGCTTGAATGACTCAATTTAACGAGTCGTGCAGTTTCAAACACATTGGAAGTTTAATATAACTTATTCCTCTCAACGGTTTGTCGCCTCATCGTGGATGGAAGGTGTTTCTGGGTGTGAGGCTACGATGTACAGCTGGGGGGCTAGTCCTCGACCTCCAGCAGCGTCTTCCAAGCCGAGGAGTCCAACGTTTCCATCAGGAAGTCCAGCTAAGAGTAAACCAATACCGTGCCAGGATCCACTACCGTCCTGGTATCAAACTAGTCGCATGGTGACAAATCTCCCTCTGATCCACAAGGGTGGCGACTGCCTGTGATGATGGCGAACTGAGACGGACTTTGGCCAGACTATCCTCGGTACTCCAGGGAACCACAATGGATAAGCCATCAAGTTTCCGGAGAATCGAACTTATGCTGGTGCCCGCACAACGAGTGAAGACGAGCCACCCGAGTATCCGAGTTTAACTTATTCCATAGTGTCACCAGATAATCGCGCTGGAGCTTTCCGTGGTCGTCACCACATTCAGTAGCGGATGCATGTGATAGGTGGAGCCTTTACTACCTTTTGACTAGATCTCTTGCAGGAACTTAGCTATTGGTGACGTGGTTTATTCAAAGATAAGCTTCTGAATACAAAGGTTGCGCTTTTCAGGCTGAGCGGGCGATGACAGACCGCATACAGTTGGTTTCAGACCTTTATGGCTACGTCAACATGGGGTGTTTCCATTTCCTCTAGAGGAAATATATCGCTTATTGATGCGACATCTTCCATTTTCCTCGACACATGCGTTATGTCTCCGAGTTGCCTGCTGGATTAGACTGCTGGAAAGACAGGCAGTACGTCATATTTTTCTTCTGTACCTGTTCTTCGTATAATGTCACTGAACTGAATGATAACTGTACGTGATACTCGCAGTTCACACTTTCGATTACGCGTTCAACATCTTAGCTTCCATATCTCCAAGGCACATGTTAAAGTAGAAGACATTGCGGAGTTAAAAATCTTGGTACAGTCTTGTGAGTTATCGTCTTCTCTTCGATGCTATTGTATCATTCCGTTCGTCTCATTTTACAGTTGTGGAGCTGTGGTCTATGATTTTGTCTTTATACATAGATTTGGTGCTAGGGATACTCATTTTGTTGAGTGTAAATTGAGGTCAAAGTGAGTGCTTTTTTCATTAACACTATTTTCTTTAACCGAAGCCTACTTCTATAGATGGCTTTAAGAGCCAGCCTGCATACGTTCATCTGTCCGAAGCTTAATGCTTAGTGAAATAAGAGCAATGCTTTTTACCAGCAAAGGTGGTTTAGCTGCCATCTTTGATTTTCGTTCCCATATTATTGCCTTCTTTCAGTAAAATATGGCGCGAGATAGTGCTCTGTTATGGAGTCATATCTTGCTGTTTTGTCTTGTGACAATGTCGTTAGATAATGGTGAAATTCTGCTTGTGAAGTTGCTGCGTAGCTCATGAAAGATTCTGTACACTGAGTGGAGATGCGACATTTGTCTTGGACTTCTATAACCGTTTTTTTTTCTCACATAGTAGAGGACCTCCTTAATGAAAATGGGTCGAGATCGTGTCTTTCACTTCCCAGATATTTTTTTGTTTTCGTTATCATGTGGATATTATCTATTCTGTTGCACCCTTTTTGAAGCCATGCTTGCACACGTGACTTTCTTTCGACCAATGTAACGGTAATCGTGTTGAGGATGACTCCAGCGGACAGACTGTAGGTGTAGATAGAGGAACCGAGGTTGTCGATGTTGTGTCTTCCGTTTTTGCAAAAACATGGTTTTGCTGGTATTCTATTAAACCGTGCATTTTGATAGGTAGTGTATGAAAGGGGCACGTGTGGTGCAGTGGTCGGCGGCGCCCTGCAATGCAGATGGGTTCGATCTGCCCGCCCCAGGCTCACCAAGCCTTCCATTTCTTTAGGGTCGGCAAATTGGTACAGGATTAGCTTGGATGGATAGCAGCACTGGCTGGATACATCGGTAGGCCACCGCGAGTCATTTTAAAGGTTAGGTATGCATTCAATCGCCTCCAACGACGCTTATTGAAGTCAAATGTATGGCGCTTCTCTCAGGGATTGGTTAACGCCGAGAGCTTTATCCTTTTTTAGTGTATAAAATACTTAGTTGTTGTTCCATCGGGGAGACAGTTACGTAGAACGTTGAGAGGGGGTTTCTCGAATTGTGAATTACCATGAATGGTAGCACGCTTCATAGCGTTTCAGTTTCTATAGTCTTTCCAGATATATGGGCAGCTTAACCTGGAACGGTCTTGAAGTGATACCATTATTACGTACTCGTCCTATCACACCTTGTGGTATCGTGGGCTCTTTCATGATCAGGTGATGAAGCTGTTTGTCCCTACCTTCTTTTGAGGGAAGCATGCATAGCTTGCAAGGTATCGCAAGGGTATGAGTGAAATTTATTTCTCGTACCACCTCTGCCTACCTCTGTAGTTATGTGCCACCTCCCTTTTCGTTTTGGCCCTTTCATCGCAGAGTTTTGGTAAAGTTAACGTGTAAGATATAATTAACGTACACGCATATTGAACCATACGTGCACGAATTGATATTTTTACGGGCACAAAAAAGCTATATGTCACTTCGGACTCAGTAGATATATAGAATCTGTCTTGAATCCATCTCTATCTCATAGTAAGCATAACACATAGTCACTTTTGATACGCGTCTGAACGCCTATTCACCACATGGAGACTTACCATATAGGTTTACGACAAGCTTGTTGGAGATTCTTTGTGAGTGAGTTCCGTTGAAGTAGTAACTAGTTTCGGAAATCGCATTAGATCATCCTTATCTTCAGTTTATACTCAATCGGAATACTGCTTCTTGTTTCCAGAAAAGAACTGTCCCGATATTTATTGAAACATGAGGCTTGGGATTTAACTTATTCTCTATCATTTGAGTGAAAATGAAGTAGTGATAGAGTGAAGTGAGGTGCTCATTATGAATTAGTGTTATTGTTAGTTTCATTGGAGTGAAAGAACAGAGTGTATGCAATCTTTTCCTTTTAACTTCAACCATAATGCAATATGTAAGCGGCCTGCAATGGCATGGTTTATTTATTTACAAAAATGTGCTTCTTCGATGTCCAAAGAGACATTACAAGAGAGTACTTCCTTTCCACATAATGACGTCAATAGAACTGAACAAATTTCGCGATTCTAAGAAAGGATCTATCTTAGTTGTGAACCAGTACGACGATATGAATCAGGGTGCTAGTGTTTTAATGATTTGCAGGAATGTTTATGTACAGAATATTATTCAACGATAATTATTCGAAAACACTCGTCGGGTTAGTTGGTGTTGAAGACCGGTCATTTCCACTTCTGTTGTCCTCCTTCAGTGCACCGTAGCCAACTGAGTGCTGGTGACGACTGTCTCCAAGTCCTGAGAAGCAACGTGCTGACAGCAATGCTAATACCTAAAATCAGCAGCTTATATTCTCTTCAAGGGTGCTTTGTTATCTGGAGAGAATCTTTTTCACTTCAGTGATTAATTTCTACACTATTTTTCCATTCATTTAGGGGGATACGATGAGACAAAATTGTCGCAATGACGTTGTGTGGTTTGAAAAGGCTATATTAATAATCAGCTGGAAGGCATAATGATTACATTTCATGTTGTTTCCTTTGAAATGTTCCAATGTTTCTCCTCAGGCTAGAAAAAAGCAATTTCCTGAAGGAAAAACAACAAGAGCTTAGTTTGTTTACTTTCAGATGACAAAAAATAGGTGTAGAATAACTAAGAGAAGATTTAAAACCTACTTTGAGGGGGAGTAGAAGTTCAGTGCTCTATACCTATTTTATTATGACTTGATTATTCCCATAATTTGGTGATAGCCGTAGTAAAAGTTTAACCTTCTAGACCGGGAAGGCTTTGAGAATGCTAGTTAACTCTGGACAGGAGCATGTTATTTTCTCATTGTATGTAGGAGATAAACTAGATGATTGCTTATGGCTTTGTTCACCTGTATCACCTGTCGTCCCATTGATCGTCGACTGACTCGAATGACCAACAGTAAACCTTCCTTTTCACTGTCTCGTGCAAGAGTAGCCCAGTGGGTTGAACTCGCTGTGAGGACGCGTTGTGCGTCAAATTTTTTTACAGGATTTTCGTGAAAACCTCTGAACATCGGGTCGGTGGTCTTTCTGCTGTGCATTTGACATCCCCAAGAATAAAGTCGCTAACGGATCTTGTCCATCGTTTCTCGTCCATACGCATTACATGTTCGGTCCATGTAATCTTCGACACCTTGGCGTATCCAACAGCGTCATTTTTTTTATTGCTGATGTTGGTCAGAGCTTCGGTTCCCTTCCCTCATTTGCGTGATATGGAATGCTCTTAGCATCGTTTTTTCGACGACCTTTCTGTAACACTGGGTGATCTTCCATCTTGTCTGCTTAGCGACCAGGTTTTTGACCCATGCGTTAGTGCAGGGAAAATTCGTGGAGTGAAAAAGATGGCACGGAGTTGGGTGTTCTTTATTCTGTTCACTGCATACCAGATGCTCTTTGAAGCTCCTCAAGCCGCTTGCTTTCCCTGGTCAACACAAGAGCCGTTCATTATGTTGGTTTTCCGCTTTAGGTAGATGTAGCTGAAACATTCGGAAATATTCGATCCGTTGAGCGTGTACGGTGCATACGAAACCAATCCATTCCACATGAATATTGTTCTTGTGAGATTTACTCAAGCACTAATTTTTCCGTGCCCGTTATCATTGTCGGAAAGCATTCGTTCCGCTTTGCTAATGCTTGGCATTACAAGAACGATGTCATCAGCAAAGCGGAATAATACTGACGAAATGGTGTCACCCTAAACCCTCTTTTGACGTTGATGTTACAATCGTTATAGAATGGTGATATTTTGATCGCGGAATTTTTACATAGCTCACGAAGAACTTTTACATACTGAGTAGGGACTCCTTGCCTGTCTAGGGTTTCCATCACTGCTTATGTCCAAATTACGTCAAAATCTTTCCTTAAATCAACGAATGTGAGACAAAACGGCCTTTTTTGATCTCGCAATACCTCAATGAGTTTTTTTATTGTGTGGATGTTCTCCATGGATTGAATCATTCTTGAAACTCTGCTTGCTCACCTAGCTGTCCTTCGGTGTTGTGTCAATGCTGTTTAGGATGATTCGAGTGAAAAGATTGTGGACAACAAACAAGAAGCAGATTGGCGGTGGTCGGCGAGATTGTGCAGGTTCGCCTTTCTGAACAATATCTCGCTGTTGCGTTTGATCCCATGTATAATTTTGCAACATCGGTTATGCAAAACATTCGATTTACTTTGAGGCGGTCTATTTCGTTATGGTACTTTCCACTAGGGACTTCCACGTTCAGCTTTGAGAGTGGAAATTCGGGAATTGCGAGTTACCATGAATGGTCTTGGCCATCATGATAAATTCAGGTAGCCACTCACCCTATTTGTTCCACTCTAATCCGTGTGTCCAGATATAATGTTCTTCGGACGTTTTTATGACCTACATCTTTTGAATCATAGATGGCCGATTCGGGCTGTTAGTTGCTCGAATGTATGGATGTTCACGGTCAAACTCGTGTTATCGGGAATGCCAACGTCACCAACTCCTTTATTGTTTCATGTTATGGAAAACAGTTCTCTGGTATTATAGACAGCCTTGAATGGATAGTATCTTCTCGTCTCAGCTGCTCCAAAGACGTCGTACCTTATCCTTCTTGCTTGAATGGTCAAGTCTTCTATCGAGGACGCAGATGCAAGTGTGTCTGCATTGTAGGTCGTCTTCGTCACCTTAGTCCTTCGTGATTTATGCAGCCTAGAATAGCCCTGAGATTTTTGCAGCTTCTCCGTAGTCGTCGTACCCAACGCTGCTGTGTCGGGGCCCCTTTCACGTTCAGAGGAATGATTACTGACTTTAGAGTTAATACCCACCTATAGCTTGCTGAGCTTTGAAGGTGGGGGCTATGTATATTTGCGGGTAGCTTGCCACTCTCTCCCAGAGTGAACGTGGAGCTTATTTGTATGAGGCAATTCCTAATCACCTCCCATATACTTCCCTGTTACTTGATTGCAGACTTTTGGCCAAATAGACCCAAAGAATACAATCTTCATAAACGAGAACGCACAAACGCACGCATACATGAATGTGTCCTCTTGAACGCAGAAGCGACGTGTCAAATTGGCACTACTGAAACAGGGAGTCCGTTCCTTGGATCCACCTGCGTCTCATGGAAGCATAAGATCGCTTTTGGTCCGCGATTAACTCTCTGTCCGCCACTAGGAGAAGCGCCACGGTGCTCTGACTAACCGGCATAAGATTCCTGGATGGTGAAAATCCGTGGAGGGCTTCGTTGTTTTAGAAAATTGTAGCCAACGGATTTATTACTAATTAAATTTTCGGGGTGTCACTTTATTTGACATGTTGCCTTATGTGCTCATTCTTTGATGCAGATCCTATTCACTAAAACTCTCTAGTGTATGGTGCTAATCACTGTTAGACAGTAACCTCATCGTTCGTTTTATTCTTCGTTTCTGGTAAGAAGAAAGCAAGGATGATTGCCAGAAATAGAGTTGGTCCGGACGAAAGTACCAGGACACTGTAATATTATTATGTTTTCGGTTTCCTTTAAACGAATTTGTGGAATACACCTGTAACTGCCGATAACGAGTTCCAGCTGCAGGTAGGAAAATGTGACAAGCATAGTTGAAATGAGAAGTACGCCCGTAGACAAGGACTGCAGTAACGATACGTGAGAAAAGTCAACCTAAATCAAAGATAAATATACCGTGGGTTCTTATATATCATTGGCTTTCTTTCATTCTCTCATAGCTTTTATGCCATATTCAGCTTCATTTAATACGAACCCTGAAACAAGCTAACGATTTTCCTAGTGAACATTTCGACCCTCGATTTTCCCATGATGAACATAAAGAGAGAATGTATACACATTCTTTGCAAGGTATCTATCATCTTTTCATTGATAGATCGTTCTACTATAATAGCCATCTGAGACGAAAGATTTGAAAAATTATTCAAAGTTAACAATCCTGTTAAACAGTAGTGAAATTTGTTGGCAGATTTTCAAATGAAAACGCAATTCATGATTAACATTTCTATCCTCTGACGTGGATAGAGGGCGGATAGGACAGTGGTAGTGATATCCGTCATGAGCTTGGTGCTAGTTGGATTCCGCTCGAGGTTCGAGAACGGTCTAGCCCGGCTCTCTCAGGACTCCAGAACAGTTGCTCTACCAGCATTCTACGACATTCATGATGAAATGAAAATCCTCAGGCAGGAACCGAAGCCACACGTAAAAGTCGGATGATCTTCGTGGACAATGGTTGCGAGGAAATGAATCTAATGTGAGAAGTACTGGGATCCGCACAGTATGCATGAAGACAGGTCGCATAAAATAAAATAAATAAAGCAAATCCTCTGACGGGTACTTGATACCTTAGATTTCCACGCTATTTAACTGATCCACTCTTCGGTGATATCTTGGAATCCATCAAACTTTTGTATTCCGAGCTACTACCTAGTCACCTGTCTTCTCTTTGCTTAAAAGGATGATTGAATGTGGCAATAGCAAGTTGTTCAATTGCATATCCCGAGCCATAGTTGTTTAGAGGGTTCGCTCGAAAAGCACAAAATTTTTTTCATTCAGAATCTTCATGAAGAATATTGAGCGTCGGAAAAGTGATCCACTCCTTGTAAAGTGCAGGTGACAGAACAACGAAATCCTGCAATTCGATGAAATAGACATATCATCATCTGGTGTTTGATATTTCACTAAGGCAGGTTTTCAGTAGTTCTCGTGCGGTTATACTCCATCTAGTGTTATTTCACGATTGTTGACAGTGACTCGGAAAATGCTTGCATTAGCCAGACAGTAGGAAGATTGGATGAACTCTACCGTATAATGAGTAGAGGGTAAAACTAGTACGTGAACATTCGTTTGCGATAAGGTCTTCATATCCTCAATCCTCAGAAGGGTTTCCCATTTATTGAAGTCAGTACCGAGTATTAGACGATCCATTACCGTCAGATAATATGTCGAACTTTTGGCGTGAGAAACGTTGAAGCATCATATCAGTCTTGTCGAAATGATTGGTGCTTCGTTTGAAAACAACGAACTTAGTTTCGCTAAGGTGCAGGCCCTATTGTCAAGAGCAATTATTTTTCAACCGTATTTTTCAATAGATGATCTTGGTTGTTCCCAGTTTATTTTATCATTGTGTAGCTTCCCATGACGTTCGTTCGGTGTTAGCTCTTTAATCAGGACATGAAATTGCTTAAGTCTTCTTGTAATAATGAAGTATGCTGGAATTGAATTTCCTTTGCGGAGGATATGATGTTCCAATAAGTGAAGATGCTGGTTGGCAAATTAATATAAAATGAGTCCCTCTCATCTTTGATATAGCTTGATGTTTTGGTGCAGGCAGCGAGGTGGACGTTGGTTTGAATTTTCCACATAGTAGAACTACAACTGGTAACAAGCTGCGTGTAAAATGCAACGATGTTAACGTCGGCGTAAAAGTGCGGTTAGGCAAGGCGATACTGCTTCTCTAAGATTATTTACTACCAGACTCCAGAACGTCATGCGAGTATTATAATGGGACAACATTGGAGTGAAAGCCTGGGTCCGCAACTACATCATCTTCTCTTTGATGATAACGTCGTTATTATAACACCAAATATTTACCAGCGGAACGAATGCTAGCCGACATAAAGAACAATTATGGGAGCCTTGGTCTTCGACTGAATCTCACAAACACGATGATCTTGAGGAATCGATTGGTTTCCTATGCCTCATTCACACTGAATATCCCCGAATAACACACCTAGCTACGTCTCTCTAGGTCGCGAAATCAACGGATATTGAATGACTCAGCTTCAAAGTTAAGCAGGAATAAACGAGCAGCTTGTGGAGCTTTAAAAGGGATTGATGCTATAGTGAAGGTAACAAAGAACATCCGATTCCATGCCCACCTTTTCGACTCAACGATAGGTCCTGCCTTGACTTACGCATCAAAAACCTGGTCTATGCGTAAACAAGACGAAAGACCACTCAGCGTTATTGAACGTTCAGTTGAAGGGACGATGTTAGAGTATCCCATATCACACAAATAAAGGGATCGGAGGTTCCGACCTAGGTCAACGATCAAAAATCAAAGAACCCGTTCTACACGCTAACTATCGAAGATAAGGTGGGCTGGTCACGTAATGCGTATGAATGACAACCGATGGACAAAATCCGTTAGTGACTGGATATCTCGGGATGTTAAACGCACTGCAGGAAGACCGCCGACTCGATGATCAGAGTTCTTCATGAAAAGCCTAGAAGAAAGACATGACGCTCAGCGATCCCTAGAGCGAACAGAGCCCATTGCCATACCATTCCACGCTACAGACAGAAATTGAAGGTTTACTAGCGTCCGCTCGAGTTACTTGAAGATTGGCTGAGACGACAAGTGGTACAGGTGAAAAGTATGCTTCAGATCGTTGCTACTCCCAGAAATGAATGATCCTAGCCGAGCTTGTGTTGGTGAGTGTACCAGCTCTACTCGTATCACTACTGTCGCTTGTTTTGAGGGAAGCAGCAGCAATGTCTAACTTCTTATTTGCTGCCTACTGCTGCCACCCTCTTAAACACGAAATCGAACCGACTGTCAGGTGCATATTGCAGTGCATCGCTAAGCACCGGGCTACTCTTGCAACCAGCAGACGTCACTTGTATCACCTCTCGTCCTCTTAGTCGTCGAGCTACTCGAACGGATGCCAGTAAATCCTCCATTTTTCCCTGTCGCATGCAAGAGTAGATCAGTAGGTTCTGCTCGCTCTAGAGACTCTGAGCTTCATAGTTTTCTTCCAGTCTTTTCGTGAATCCATCAAGTTGGTAGTCTTCCTGTAGTACGTCTGACATCCCGAAGAATCCATTCACTAATGGCTCTTGTCCATCATTTGTGGTTAATGCGTATTACGTGTCCAGTGTATATAACGGCATCTTTAATTTTTGATAGTTGACGCAGGTCAGGGCTTCGGATGCCTTTTATTACTTGTGTGCCAGCAGACACGTGTGAACAAATCACAATTCAACAAGACTTGTTTAGCACGTTTAACAGCAGAGTTTTGTTCTTTTAGGGGCGAACTATTGTTTTCGCTAATCGTACTTTTTACCTACTAGTTCCGATGTGAGAAACCATGGTGGTGCTCCAGCTCCGAGCCCAATAAAGGCTTTCGTAAGAGTAAATCCTAGGCTAACTAGCAACTTTTGCTCGGGAAAAAATGCCGGCAAGCACATTGCCGCAGATGAACCAAACAAACCGAATAGCAGTAGATGTCGACGTCCAAATCGATCCACCTAGAGCAAGCAATGTTGATTAACTGTATACGAAATATTACAATGATTCATTCCTCACCAGGAAAATTCCAAAAATACTAGTAATTAGTAGAATCACTCCCAAATAAACAGAAATAACAACACTGGCTGATGAAGTAGCACTTTGTAACGGGTTGACATATTTGTCCGCCTTCTGCAAGACTCGTAGAAAGTTCTTGTTTTGTTCATACTTGCCACAAATCATAATGAACCGTCAACATTTTTGCAGAAAATGTGTCAATGAGATCGTCTGCAGTGAAGGCGTATGACGCTGATGCAGCTACACCCACAAGGAAGCCTTTTAGCGATTTCCTCAATGGCCTGAACAGCAGTGAGTCCTTAACATACAACAACCATCATCAAGTATTTTGTTTGTATTAGCTTGAAAAAATAATGTTGCACCTTTTCTCGAGTTTCTGCGTTAGAGATTTTCTCTTCGCCGAACATTCCTCTTGAATTTCATTGAGAGTGGATGTGCTTCCGTAATAGAAAAACATTGACTCAATTACTGTAAAAATCCTTTGTCTTTTAAAAAATTTAGAGTTGGTAGGACTTTTAGCACTGGAACTTACATTCTGTTGTTTTTGCGTGCTTCCTCATTAACTCAAGAGGAGTTTTTGGAGTGAGAGCTAGAATTCCTTCGAAAAGAATCGATGGAAATACGGCGAAAAATTGCAGGTAAGTAAACCTAGGTGGAGGAAACGCTTGGTCTTGAACTTTCCATAATAGTGAAACTAATATCTTAAGTGATGCTAGTTTGTTAACAAAAATTAGCGAACCGAGATGATCCAAGATGTAGGATTTCTTCGGAACCAATGAGTAGTCCAAGAAGTGTTCCCAATGCCTGCGAAACTTGCTGAAATAAATAGGTCGAAGTGATTTTCTTCAAATCAGAAAGTTAAAGGTGTCTCATACTTGAAACGTGCTAAGAAAAGGACGATGTTCCAAAGGACTGATTTCAATAATGTACAGAGGAAGAAGACACAGAGAGGCTCCTGCTTGAATACCGATCAGTAATCGGCCAATGCTCAGAATCGCTCCTACGACCATTTCACCTGAGATTTGTTTGTGGGTCGCAAGACTAACGAACGTTGTCCTTGATTGTTTGAGATTTGGCGGAAGGTTATTTTCAAATAATTCACGCAGTTTGGCCAATAGTGGATGATCCAACTGCAGTTTGTTCAATTTTTTTGAAAGGCTAAATGTTCGAATTACTTAAAACCTTAATAACTGTGTTATTTATCTAATTTTCATGAAAAAACACAGCGTCGTTGAATGGACGAATAATACTAGCCTTGATAGACTGCCAGTTCTGCAAGTAAATGAATCATGCATCCAATGATTGCAGAAGAACATGTCACTGCTTGTGTTCGTTTTACTCCAATCCTTGCTATCATTGACGGTGTCTGATAAGTGCAAGAGTTTGAACTAAGAGGTTTCAATGATCGTCATATTTTATGATGAGCCGTTTCGCTTACTACAAGAAACCCGACAATGGTTCCTGGATAGAAGCTGCTGACTATTACACTCCATAATGTTGACCACGCGCTCTCTGATATAGAGCAACTCGTGCAATCTAAGATATGAGAAGTGGTGGTTCACTGATCGACATTAGAAAGATATCAATAAGACTTGTTTACCTCTTGATGAACGATATGCTTCATTAAGGAAGTTGAAAAATGAGCTCAAAGAGGTATTAACATAGGTAACCTGGAAAAAAACAAATTACTATGGAACAATAAGCCGGGAAAGAAGCTTCGCGGCTCTCTGCGAAAGCGATTTCTTAGTTGAATTAACCTGTGGGTGAGTCTAGCGAAATAGTTAGAGGTTCTCTGCCTGTTATATCGTGGGCGGTGATTTCGTCTTCACGCAATGGATTAAGGAAGCACTCTATCGTTCAGGGTCGACAGTGACAGAGCTGTACGCTAGGATAAAGGTAATGGCTTAATACATAGGCCAATGAAATTTATTATGCTGAACAAATATGCATCCAAACGTATCTGTATCTGCCATCTTTATTGATGAAGTCTAATGCTTAACAAATTCTCAAGGAATAATCCTACTCCGCATGCTTCATCTGCTCTTAGCCCTTTTATTGAGACGCAACTTCAATTTACAGTATCAGCACAGCTATGTAGTTTGAAATGTTTAAGAGCACGGCTATCTTTGTCTGTGTCAGTCCAGATTAATGGAGTTACGATAGCAGAACGTCACAACTAAGATGCTCACGAACTTTTAAGAGTCCACTGAAGAGTGATGGAAGGAAATCTTGAGCAGAGATTAGTAGCAGTGCACCCCGAAGATAACGAGATTGAGAAGAGCATCGCAATGACTGCCTGCCTTTCGTGAGTTACAGAATCGATTTGATTATTCTTCGACATCTAGACGAAGTGGTCAAGGCATAAAGAATAGGTCACTAGATTACTTGTTGAGGAGATCATTCACGACCTCCATTCTAACCTCCTATACATCCCGTCTCCACGCGGATACGGGATAAAGGCCCAAACGTTTTTCTTTGGAAGCTGTCGAAGTACAGCTATGATAGCTCTCACGACCGACTTTCTATTAGCCTCGGCACTGATCAAGTAATTCTTCGAATTTTTGTTGAGCAAACGCGAGGTGTTATTATTCTTTATTCACGAATAAGCTGACGTTTCGGCGGATTTCGCCTTCCTCAGAGCCTGGAAAGGTCAAGTTGATAGCAATCTACTCGGCCAGACGCCTCCATAACCAAACAAAGAAACTCACGCGTGATATAGGGCAGTATATAAGACTGCTATTCTGATGGGAGGGGCACATTATGCTTCCATGTGATTTCTGTGCGGTTGGTCTCTACGTGACATACTTAGTGGAAACCTCATGGAAAGCGGTGAGTGTGCGAAGCTGTGTTCAATTTGATTGAAATCTTGGTTTAGAGTTTCTTTGTTTGGTTATGGAGGCGTCTGGCCGAGTAGATTGCTATTAACTTGACCTTTCCAGGCTCTGAGGAAGGCGAAATCCGCCGAAACGTCAGCTTATTCGTGAATAAAGAATGATAACACCTCGCGTTTGCTCAACAAAAAGACGAAGAAGAGCTATGATATCTCGTCGCCGTAGAACTGTACAAAACCAGGTACTCGAACTATCAGACTAGAAATCGGATAAAAGAGTAGCGATTTCCTCTATTAGCTCACTTATTCGGCGGTTCATTTTTCATCCTTTCCCGTATCATCTGTCAGTAGGCAACTTGATTGCGAAATCAAAAACCACCAGAATCATGTGCAACCTAGCATTCATTGGCATCAACAGCTATCGTCTAATCTGGATTCTTTTTTCTCGTTGTTTACAAGCTCTTCGCTCGAGTTATCTTCAACCTTTGACCAAAGAACAGACATGAGAGTGAATGGGGCTTCAAAAAGAGTCTAACACATCTGACAGACTCACACAGTAACAAAACTAATTGAAGTACCACCCGAGCAGAAGAGACACAATTGCCTCACTTCGTTCACTAAAAAAAAACATCTTTATAGTTTGGAGTTATCGATTTCTGTACAACCAATAAATACGTGCTCAGTTCACAATGACGTTTCAAAATAGGTTCACCACCCAAATCCGCCATACTATAGTGACATTCTTACGTTATTATTACAGCGGTCCAAAAGCCGACACTTTTTATAAAACTATTGGACCTAATTCACGTAAAAATGGTGTTTGCTTTGGAACAGGGCAGGATTAGGGTGAAGGATGGACAATCTTCACTTTGCTTCTGGTGTTTTTTTTATGACACCAAGCTTTAACTTCAGAAGATGAATGCCAGCCTATTTTGGCAAAATGTCCGGAAAATCGGTCGTCACTTGAACCCCAAGAAAATAATGCTCGTGAGAAAGTAGTCCCATCTGTTGCACATTTACGACTAACGAAACGATTATCCTTAAATAATCAAGCTACCTGGGCAAGGAAATTAACAATGAGTTGAACGGCTTGCCTCCAAAAGTTGAATAGAAAGAAACAAGCGGGTTCTGAAGCATACAACAGCATTGAGGACGAGGAGCAAAGGGGAGCAACTCACTTTTTGGTTTGCATTATTCTATTTGTTTTAACCATACAGTTCCATAGTCTGAATGTTACCTAAGCTAGAAAAGATGTCAGTCAACGTTATCCCGCACTTGTCATTATGACACTAAAATTATCAAAGAGAGGCATCACGCATCAAGAGATAGAGTCCGAAATTCCATAGTTTAGCGAAGAGGAAAATCAGGACTCTTCCACAAGCGTCAAAATTTCGATAATCAGGTGATCTCGACGCAAGATATGTCTAAACCATAGACAGGAGGGGCACGTGTCACAGGCGCCCTACAGTACGTATTAGATCGATCCCCTCGCCTCAGATTCATCAAGCCGTCCATCCATCCAGGGTCGCCAAATTGGTACCAGAGTTGTCTGGGAGAATAGCAGCATTGGTTCGATACATCGGGGTGGGGGGGGGGGGGGGGGGGGGGGGGGGGGGCACCGCGAGTTATTGTAAAGCCTAGATACGCATTCAGTCACCTCCAACTATGCTTAGTGAGGGCGAGTACATGGCGGGATTGATTCATGGGCTTCATCCTTTATCCTTTCACAGACGGCAGACAATTTTCGTATTGTGATAGAAGCCTAATATTGGCCCATCAAGAACAACATCTATGATTACCTCTAGTCCTGTTAACTCCTAACCAAAGTGAGCATGGCTTAAATTTATATTTGCTGCTGTTGCGTGCTGGAGTTGCACAGCAGGCTTTGTTCAATTGATGGTCACGTTTCCAGTAAATCCATTATCCTTGTTTTTTCTGAGAGGATAAACACAGGTAGTTAACCCAATTTTGCAGTGGACCCGGGTACACATAGTTTGCAGGATCTTTTCGGAGTAAACGTGAAGGTAATCTACTAGGAACGATTCCGAACTGTGTCTTATGTATTTTTATGTTAATTGCTTGAGGGTTTTTAATCGAATTGATGACGTTTAGGCTGCAATCTCTGCAGCTACAGGAGCATTAAGCAGAACAATAAAGAGAATAATTAACGAGAAACGATTAAGTTACAGCTTTTTTACAGTGCTTCAAGCAGAGCAAGTTATATGAGGTAAGCCAGTTTGTACATACATTAATAAAGAACGATCCTTGGATAGCAAAAAAATGGATAGTCACTGAGCTTTAGGGATCGTTCATTGTTTACGCATGCCTCTGCCGTTATTGACACTGCGAAGCATTGTCTTTGTCCAGCTATTTGATTCCTTGCGGTGCAATACAAACGTCGTCACGAGTTCGATCCCACTGCCAGCTAACCGAACCTCTCTTTTCTCCCATGTTAGAAAATAGGAAACATGTTTGTCTGCTAAAAGCTGCTCCTATTCCATAATGGCTGTGATGCGCTCCAATACAATTGTTTCAGAATTCAATGGGAGATCACTCGACTCACATTCATTGATATTCGTGTAAAAGGCAAAGTACTCAAGTGGTAGATGAACCCGTACCCTAGACCGAAGACTTTCGTGGATGACGGATGCATGACAATGAGCCGAATGAAAGATATATTGGTATCCACGTAATGCGTAAGCACGAGCCGTGTAAATAAAATTATAGAAGTAGAAATTCCTCTCCACTGTAATTCGCATGACAAAAACATAAATTCTTGAAATAAGCTGAATAGCTGTAAAATTTGTCAAGTGAGCTGTGGAAAAATCCGTTGGCTATTTTGAGTTGAAACCAAAAAGAATTGCTTAGAAGGATAAGTGGAAAGAAGCAGTGATGGGATTTTTGGCTACAATCCCTTGTGTGTCAAAACAAGAACCGTGTGTGCATTACAGTGCATACTCTACCACTATACCATACAGTCGTCCATATTATGAAAATATCTAGTCTAAAGGTGTGCAGTACTTTGTCCATATTTAAAATATAAAGTATAATAAAGTGTGGGCTACAATTTCTCTGAAGAGTGCTGTGAATGCAAACAGTATACCTGAAACGCAAATTGCCAATTTGAACAAAATGAAACCAAGGAAGCGATAAAAATCAGTCGTGGATGGGCCCACATCATTGAACGGTTGCGACGGCTGCAAAATATTAGGTATAATTAAAATTAAGGTGAAAAAAACCATAAATGCGGTTGGACTTGAAAACTGGTCAGATGACGTTGTTTAATTCACGAAACGGACATATCGTTGTTTTAGTTTTGAGAATCGGATCGATCTTGAAGTCTTAATGAGCAGTAGTAGTCTTAATGATCACTGGCTATCTACATCTATTAATGGTAGACCGAGTACCAGTTACATCCAAGTGCGGGCATCTCAAAATAATACATAGTCAAACTTGGATAGTACTTGGATATTCATAACGGCCGTATAGCATAGTTCTGCTCAATCACTTCGTCATGCAATTCCCTTTGATCTCCGTAGTAACCCAGGTTTCAAATGAATAGTGAAGCATTTCCGAAGCATCAAAACATCTATTGCTGTTTTGCAAAATTAGAATCTATATCGCAGTGCTTTGAAACAAGTTTCCGTGTAGAAAGATTCTAAAATTATGGTATTGACGAAGATATAGAGATTACAGAACTACTTATTGGTGAACCTCAATATTGGTAACCCCATTAAGGCGTCTTTATGTTCGATCACGTGTTTGAGAATTTCACAGCTCTACTATTGGGATCCTATATAGCTCGAGTAAATTCAGCAGAATCACTTCGTAAATGCTGAGACACTTAAACAACTCGTTTCCACAAGTGGAATGAGTACCAACACTTCCTCCACTTCGTTGTCTTAGACGACGAAAAAGGGCTTCGGAAGCCGAACTAGCTTTGCTAGTGCGTTCACATGTTGCCACCACAAATAGTTGCCGATCTTTAAGGATCGGAGGGAAGTTCGTTACCCTCCGACTTGGTATTTCTCAGAAAGATTTCAATTCCTTTTACCTCGGTGAATCCTACGATTGATCAACGAACCACTTGTTGTCATGTAACGATCGGAATTCCAGTTGTTTAAAAATGTTTACCAACAATCGAGAGCTATTCGATCGAACAATCGTAGTTTTTCTAGTTGTGCCGACCATTCTTCTTTGTTTTTTTCTTCTTCTTTACGACAATTTGAAGTGTAGAATGGTTAGGACCTTCGGAGTTGATCAATCCTTTAGGTTGTGCGGTGCATCTGACTTCCTCATGCATCCTAGAGGTAAATGTGGCCTAACGTTCTATGCAGTCAGTATTTTTATCCTCTTCTCAGTATCAGTTTGTCACTATCGGAGGCATGGGTAAAAGTGAAGGGCTGGGCTAAACCATGAGATCGAACCAACTATCCGGTGTGTGTTGCAGAGTATCTTTAACCGCTACGCTATTATACGGACAGATAACAAATGCTTTTAGCTGAATTAGCAATGTTTAGCTAAATGATTGGAATGTGGACCCTTGTATCGCTGATCATCTGTACTCGTTATCTTTCTAGGAGATACCAAGTCGCAAGGTAACGAACTTCCCTCCGATCTTTAAAGATCGGCAACTATTTGTGGTGGCAACATGCGAACGCACTAGCAAAGCTAGTTCGGCTTCCGAAGCCCTTTTTCGTCGTCTAAGACAACGAAGTGGAGGAAGTGTTGGTACTCATTCCACTTGTGGAAACGAGTTGTTTAAGTGTCTCAGCATTTACGAAGTGATTCTGCTGAATTTACTCGAGCTATATAGGATCCCAATAGTAGAGCTGTGAAATTCTCAAACACGTGATCGAACATAAAGACGCCTTAATGGGGTTACCAATATTGAGGTTCACCAATAAGTAGTTCTGTAATCTCCCCATCTACGTCAATAGCATGATTTTGGAATCATTATGAATGTAAATTTGTTTCAAAGCACTAGGGTGTAGATTCTATTTGTGCAAAAAAAGCAGTAGATGTTTTGATGCTTTGGGAATACTTCACCATTCATTTGAAACCTGGGATACTGTGGAGGTCAAAAGGAACTGCGTTACGAAGTGGTTGAGGAGAAGTGTATGAACAACCACATGCAATATCTTTCCCGGAAAGAGAAAAAGTGAGCTTCATTATCCTCGAAGCTACATGAATAGCAATATGATTGGGAACACAGAGCTTTTTGTAAGATAAAATTCTAGATGTTAATCTCAGTGCAACTGTCTTCAAATAGAGAATTGGTAAGAAGAGTTACCGCTGCAGGAAGACCTACTGAAGAGAAACCATCTTGTTCTTCGTTGCCATAGCTATTCGAATGAGAAGGAGTTCAACATCAACTATCCAGAAGAAGTCTCCGATCATTGAACCTTCACATCCATTTATGACTGAAAAGATAACAGGTGTGTATTTCCAGAAAATAGCACGATATTCTTGCTTAGCATATTGCTTGTGTTTTCTGTAGAATTACCTTCAAGAATGTAAATAAGATAAAAGGGCAAAGGACAAAACGTTCGACGTTGATTAATACATGAGAGATGCGCCATGCATTCGACTTCATGCATCGTTGGAGGTAATTGAATTCATATCCGGCCTTTACAATGACTCGCGGTGGCCTACCGATGTATCGAGCCAGTGATGCTATCCTCCCAGACAAGTCTGGTACCAATTTTCCGACCCCATACAGATGAAATCCTAGGAATTTATCCTTTTATCTTATTTACATTCTTGATGGGAATCATCACAGAAAACACAAGAAACATGCTAAGCAAGAATATTTTGCTAATTTCTGGAACTATATAGCAGTTGTCTTTTCAATCATGAATGGATGTGAAGCCCTAATGACCGGAGACTTCTTCTGGATACTTGATGTTGAACTTCTCATTTGGAAGTTTTAGCTATGACAACGAAGACCAAGTTGGTTTCTCTTCAATAGGTCTTCCTGCAGCGATAAATCTTCTCACCAGCTTTCCATTTGAAGACAGTTGCACTGAGATTAACTCTCTAGAATTTTATCTAAAATAACTAGCTCTTCGTGTTGCCATTCGCGTTGTTATCCATGTGGCTCCAAGAATAGTGTAGCTCACCTTTTCTTTTCCTGGAAAGATACTGCATTTCGCTACTCATACTTGGATTAGGAAACACTCGGTTTTTTTAAAGTAAACGAAAAGTAAAGTAATACTAATAGTAAAAAAGAATCGAATATAGTGGAAACTTCATGGTCGATTTTCATGTGAGGTCATTTTCTACCCAGGGGTTGAGCCCCTTCGGAAGAAGAAAATTTTAGATAAGAAGCCGGCTACATCTCTATTACGTTGCTTACGTCTGTGCCTGTCCTTTCTATTATTTGCTATGCTTTTGCCCTCTTATGTATCTTTGTGTCGAATTTTTCAGCAAGATTTCGTAGGACGATTTTTGCAGTGAAGTTTCTGCTCGTGGAACTCATACCTTATTCCGTTTTAGCAGCTACAATTATTGAATGAAAGGCCTTGCGCTTCCTCGGTCTTTTTCTGAGAATGTTGTCAGAAAAATGAAGATTTAATAGTAATTTTCCACTTCCACTTTTAGTTTTAGTACACCAATTTAGTCCCAATGGAGCGAATTCGTTATCGTTCGTTCGTTCGTTATTTACGAGATCACGTCACCATGTCGCACCGTTCCTCTAGTGAAAATGGGAACTGAGCAATAAAGAGCTGTACTTCCATAGTATAGTTGTGACAGCAGTCTGCTACAACTTAAATCTTCAAAAAAATCTACTGCATGGTTCATGAGTGAAAAGAAAAACTTAGAAAATAAAGCCGTATAAATTTATAATCTTATGAGGGTGATAAATATGGAAGCTTTCACAATTGCTCTGCACAAGTGGCAAAATGCGACAACACTAGTGTTTCCATTATGTGTCCTTATCGGGGTTACTGTGAAAGTAAAGATTGAAAAGTGGCATCTTTAATCCGTGGGTATTTCATAGCTATCGTAGAGGCATATTAAGGGCTTCAAAGCTCCTACACAGAACTCATTACGTACAGAAAACGAAGCACTTTTTTGCTCTCAAATAAGAAGTAAGAATGATAAATAAAGCAATGGACAATCAACTAAAATCGAGAAAAATACAACCTAGTCTGGAAATTAGCTATTTCGAGAGTACTCAATTGTAGAACCAAAGAATCGACGTCACCTCAATGAGCTATTAAAGCAAAGAGTTCGACGCTTTTCGAATTGTTACAGTAGAAATTCCTTCAAAACTTCAAGTTTATGAAAATGCTCTTGTTTATGACGAACGAAATGTCACTGCCACAAGCTTAGATCTCCACACCCACGCGCACCCACGAGCGTAAGAACGCGCACATGTGCACACACACACGCACACACACATACACACACACACACACACACACACACACCAGTTTTCCATCGCGTCAACATTTCGCTCAACAAGACAACAATCTTTGCCACGCAGACTATAAGAGTAGAAGTGCTTTCTTTTTTGGGAAACGAAAGTACTTTGTAGAGAACTCATTGCAGTGGTTTCCCATCTGATTAAGTAAAAGTCACCACTGATGAGAAGCTACATGTCTGCGATCGCGACGAAACAACTCGTAGAGATCGTTTTAAAGTGAACAGTCATTGATGTGTTTGTACGACGGCAAGATGACTCCATTCTGGCTTGTGTAGAAATCGAACAATGATAAAGCGTCAAACACTAGCGATAACAATGCCACTGGCGTCTTGAACTTGTGCTTATTGATACGCTAGTAACTGTGTTTACTAGATTTGTCCTTCATATTTTTCTCACTTTATCAGCTATTGAACATATGAACGGTTTGATAAGGTTATGTGCTACATCATAAAATTTCCTGAGATTATAATGATCGCCATTTGAAGATGGAAACAGCACTGTGTTCAAACGATTCATACAATCAAGCTAAAAAGCAAAGCAAATTGAAAGGCTTTGGTCATCTATAAAAGTGAGTGAAATCTCCGGGGTTTCTAACAGAAATGATGTCATGATTTTGGACAATATGATTTGTGATCTGTTGTTGCAACAAGCTTTAAAATACTGCTTCCGCCATGCATTGAATACAATACATTTACTACAAAAATAGTGGCCGCTGCCAACTTTAAGCTTGAGTCCTAGTTTGAAGTCTCTTATAGCTAAGGGAATATAGATGCCCTGCAGTACGGACGAGGTCTTTGGTTCGATTCCGCGCCTAAGGCTCTCCAAGCTCTTCTCCTTTCCGGAAGCCGCATATTGATACCAGACTTGTCCGATGGAATATCGACAGCGATTTGATACATCGGTGCGTCACCACAAGTCGAGGCGTAGCTCAGATATGCATTCAGTGACCTCAAACGAGGTTTGGTGCAATCGAATCCATAGGGCACCTTTCAAGAACTGATCAACACCGAACACTTTATCCTTTCTTGCCTCAGCTTCAGGAATTCGCGTCGTGACTCTTATTTTAAGTGTAAAAGTAAGCCGGAAAAGCAGGATGATAGTGCTTCCCAATGCATCGCTGTGTTTGTATTTGGAACGGTTACACTTCTCTTGAGGATTAGAAAATTTAAATTTCGCTTTCAATTCTTTCAAAGTTTTTGAGCTAAACATGTTTAATCGGAAAGCATCGCATAAAGTCTGTATACTATTAATGCGACACGGCAGCAACATCTCATATGTTCTGTATCTGCTAAGCTTTCACCTCCTTACGGACTCTAATAGTCAAGAAATTATCGTCAGTTGTCGAAAAACCGGCTTCGTGACGAATGTCTTAGGCGATATTTGATGTAAGATGAATACTTAGCACAGAAAATCCGTTTCATCTGTTTCTTATTAGTGTTTCGTATAAGCTCAACACAGCTGACACAAAGGAAGAGCTTCATAGGCTTTGATAACGCCAGCATAACATTCATTCTGTAAACCGTATAAATCAGTTTTGATGTTCGTATTCATAGTTTAATTTTAAATATTCACTGTTTTAGCAACGTTTCCTCACTTCCGGAAAACTAGGCCATCCATCCATTCCGAGTTGGAAAATTGGTATTAAAATTGTTTAAGAGGATAAAAACTCGATTGGTGAGTTACCTCGAGTAGGTCACCTCAAGTCAGAATACAGGCCTGGTATGCATCCAATCACCTCCGCTAAGGAGTCGGATTCATGATACAACCCTTAGAGATGATTCAACACTGAGCAATTTTTATACTCCATGGTAAAAATTATCTCTATTAATGTGTTTGCTTCAGATATAAAACCTCCGCTTCGCCAAATATCGTCAGAATATGTGAGAGCTGTTCAAATAAAACCGATTCTGTCGAGAGGCGGCTATTTCCATTTTAGTTCTAGCACGACATTTAGGACGGCGGTCTCCATATCTCACCCCGACTATCCGTTTATGCTCCATAATTCAGTCATTAAATTTAGAAAAATAACTACTGCCATTCAGAGCACATCGAAATAAGTCAACGAAAGTTTCTCTGGTTGCTTTGAAGTTCTTTTTCTCTAGAAATACTTTTTGACAGCATATTTTTCTGGTACAACATTTCTATTAGTTATTACTGTTTCAATCATAGTATTCCTATTTCTTACTTGTTCACATTATTTCCCATTAAATGATGCCAATTAGCCTTTTTTCGCCTAACGACTTTAGAACCCCACGCTCAGTCGGACCGGTATCAATGAAAACCTTCCCAGGACATCAAAGAAGTGCTTGTTTCGTAACTGGAACGAAGTTTGGAAAACTAGTATGGCGTGTTTTGACGGGCCTGACGTGCCCACGTCTGGCGTTCGTCTAACCCACGATACGTTGATCCAACAGGAAAACACAGATTCTAATTGTTCGCGCAAGACAAAATCGGCTGTTGACATTTTTGAAAAGGGATGGAAGAGAAGGAAAAAAACTAACAGCGCAAATCTGGTTTAAAAAAACGATTCTTGTAGAGTTTGAAATGACTTCGTCAATGTAACTTTCTGCAATAATATATTGTTTTGAAAATTCCGCAAGTAACACTACTGCCTTTAGCATGTTCAAAGACTCTCTCTCTCTAAAAATTTCCTTAGCCAAATTCAGCAGTAGGAAACAGTTTGTTCTCTTTCAAGAACAATTTTCAAATTTTGAGGTTAAAATTATTAAATTTACTTCACATCAATACAATAATGACAGAGTTAAGGTCTATGTTAATGAGCAGACTCAAGAATAATCCTCTATTTCTTTGTTAAGCAAACACGGGGTGTTATTTTATTTTTTTATTACGACAATATTACATCTATTACAACACTAGCTGATGTTTCGGCAGTGTCGTCTTCTTCAGAGCATTGAAAGGTGTGTTTACACGCAACTTATTAAGCCAAACGCTTCGATGACATGGATAAATGGCTGAAAATTTCTATGGTAATCCCGTGATTAACAGCATCTCGAAAAATCCACTGTTTTTTACTTGCATTCCACTGAAGAAGAACGGCTGGTTAGAGTCGCATATGGTTGATGACTATACCACCCAATATTAAAGGTCCACTCTAAGAAACGGGGCAAGATCCTGTGCGATCTCTGGGCATTCTTCCTCACTATTCATTCTAGGATTAGGATCGTGTTTACTCAGCAAAAATACGGAGAACTGTTTGATCAGAGCCGAAGCTAATAGAAAGTCGATCGTGGAACTCACTCGAGAATGCTCCAACCTAAGTGATCCATGTCAGGGCAACGATATTTGGAGCTCCTTAGAATTCGTCATTCCCAAGAGCAACTGTATCGCAATGGCTAGAGATGCCTTGCAACACAGCAGTTGCTGGTCCGATCCTGAGCCTCTGGCAAGGAAGGTCCTCATCACTCCGAGGTAGGCGAATTGGTAACAGATCTGTTAGGGTGAAAGAATATCTATTTGCTATATCGATAGACCTCTGAGATCTATTCCACAGGCCAAAGATGCGCTCACTCATCTCTAAGATGCTGCGAGTGGAGTGAAATGCATGATGCAACCCTAAAGGTTAGACAAGCATCAAACACTTTAACATTTATTCTTCATTCTTTCTAAGAATCAAGCAGTCGACGATGCTATGCTCTATGAGCTGTTCATAAAAATATCGTTATTGGTGTCAGATATGCGTGTGATATTCACTTAATCGACCTAGATCCGCTTACATTACAAGAGGCTCCTCTATATTCTTTTCTGCCATTTCTAGAGTTTGAGATTTTTTGAAAACAAAACAACAACGTTACTAAAGCCCTTTTTCATCATTGTCTTCACGGCAGACGTTTTCGCGATAACTTCATTCCTTCTTCCGAACTGTCCATCACAACTGGAAAAGAAGAGTAAAGGTAAAGTCTTGCCCAAAAACGTCAAAAATAAGAAGGCAGAACAAAAAAGAAAGGAAGTGCAATGGTACTTGCCGCATTGACTACGATATTCGTTTAGAAATAGATGTAGTACGGTCGTCCTATCTGATCTGATGAATGATTATTTGATTATCGATTACATTTCCCAAAAATAACAGCGAATTTCCATGAAGTTCGCCATAGATAATCAATAATCTGCTGTCATAACGAAATTAATTTATACATCACGCTTTTGAGAATATTAATATGATCTTCTTGCTGTTTCCTGCTGTGTGCCTCCATCACCTAACTGAGCGACATCTTCAAACCTATCAACCCACCCGCTTGCCACCTTGCATGGATTGTATACCATGAAGTATCCCACTTAACTACAGGTTATAGCTGTCTTCGTCAGGAAAGTGTGACTTCACATTTACGGATTCTCAGAGATGATCTTTTCCAGAATTCGGCAAGGACGCGATGCCGTAGGAAAAGTGTTCATGTCTGTTTTGAACATTGAGAACTGGTGAAAGTTCGAAAGCATTTGCTGTGCTTGCAAGTTGCAAATGCGACCTGTTCTTATCACTGTGACGATTCACGAACCACCATCATCTCTTTCATGCTATGATTTTTTTTATCGCTTCAATGCGCAAGATTTCATCATATGTATATGAGCTCTTAGGTTCACTTCTTTCATTCATTTCATCTCTAAAGTTTTTGGGTGGACGCCACTGTGCTCGGTTTGCGAAATCCAACACCAGTTTTGACAGAAGAGACACTGTAAGTTCAAGAAGTTGGAAAGGTGTTTAACAATTTGCTTGGAGAATAAGTGAAAGATCTTCTTCATCATAGTTTTATTCATAGTATTATGACACTCTGCTTTAAGATTCTTCAAAAGTCCACACGTAGTAGATTGTTGTGTACTCACCCTTTACGATAAACATACGCGAAACTTAGTGTGGTCATGTTTCTTTAAGATCTCCCAATGTGTTACGGCCAGTAACATAGAGGCTTCAACACTACGCCCATCTTTATGACTGTGAACATGTTCCAACGAGGTAAATCAGGTACTTCATAACAAAAACATATCCTGTCCGCTTTCATTCTCCGTTCCTGTGATTACTCTACTATCACTCTGACCATTGAAATGCTTCGAAACTAATCACACTAACGCTTCGTCTGTCTAGTTGACGTTACACTAATTATATTTGTCTCACTCTTCTTATCGATTGGTTTCCACTTCTAGGCCAGGTTCAATTATAAAAGTTGTGCATCATTACATGAAAAATGGGTTGGCGATTAAGACGTGTCCGCCGCAAGGATGAGGATATCTTCGTCAAGCTGCTGATCATTGCCATTGTAGGATCTGTCATCTACTTCAGTACCGTACAGGTGTGAAATTGCTTAGATAGTATGGTATTCTTGTCACTTTTTTGGATGTAAAGAGATGGATTCACTGTGGTGCTATTGAGTTGCATTCCAATCAACGTTCCCGCGGTGTCAACAAATCTCAATGGACAAGATTCAAGCCAAAAATGTGTAATGTTACTTGCCATTCAAATGCTCTCAACCACACCGTTGGGGATTTCGATGTGTGTGTCTGTTTTCCATTGCTGTGATTTATCTGATGTATTTGTTAAGACTTAGCCGAATTTTTTTCTAGACTTTTGATATTTATCGCTATCAAGTCGCAGGTGGTTTATGGTCATCGGAATCAGAATCGTCTCGGCCGCGTAACGAAAGCATGGAAAAGCTGGAAATATTTGTAGTTCCATTCACGCATGTCGATCCTGGTGCCAAATTTCTACCTTTTCATTTAAATATAACTTAATTTATCCTTTATATGCTGCTACAGGATGGCTAAAAACCTTCGATTCCTACTCTGAAAGTACGGACTCGATTCTGAATAATATGCACCAATTTATGACAAAAAATGGGAACATGACGTTTATTTGGGCCGAGATGGTGTTTTTAGAGAGATGGTGGTCAAAACAGAATGATAGCGTTCGCGAAGATGTTCGCAGGTATGAGAATTTCTTGCTCCAAGTTGTCACGGTAAGATTCTGTGGTAGCAAACCTTCAGATTGTTGAAATCGGGTAGATTAGAACTCACATCCGGTTCATGGGTGATGACTGATGAAGCCAACGTCTACTATCCGGTTAGCGTGGACAACATCATTGAAGGCCATCAGTTTATCCATCAAGAAATCGGTGCGAATATTTAAAATTGTTAGTTACACGAATGTACTGTGCGAATCTCAATGCAGCTTTTTAAGTGATTTCGTTCCGAAGTCGAGTGCTCGCCAGCATTACTGCTATTATTATTATTATTATTATTATTACTATTATTATTATTAATTTTAGTGGTAGAAGAAATGTTAGTAGTATGAGTACTACCAATGTTGTTATTAGTGAAACCGACTCTCGACTGAATAAAACTGACCAAAAAATCTAAAAGTTAAGTGAAATAACGAATACGTGACCAGATCCCATTCTCATGTTCATCTTTTTTTTACTCAGTACGGGCACACGAATTAGTGCAAGTGAACTCAGTGTGCCTGGTCTAACAATTTCAACAAATTGGACCTCGCAAGAAGTGTCACAGGTTTGCCAAAGTATTCATCGGGTGGTTGAAATCTAAGTTTTGCAATTTTCGTTAAGGCGATGGAGATATTTGCCCGCGTAGTGAGAATGTTTCTTTTAAAGCTGGTCTGAAGGAAGACAATTTAAGCAAAACGTGAGCCATGTGAAGTAACCTTTCTATTGACACTTTCGTGATGGTTTTATCACGGACGTAACAAATTATTCCTCACTTCTGGTGTTAACAGGAAATTGGTCTCGGGAATCATCGCTTTTTATGCCGGACGCAGCAAGCTGTATCTTTCTTGATCGGTCAATCTTTAGCAAAATCTCTATCGTCCTAGACAAATCCCTCGCTAACAATCAGTGATACGAACTTTCTATCTGGATATTTCAGAAAAATCACCCATGCCATTGGTGACATCCAACCATTTACAACAGATCTCAGCGAGTTATCTGTTTCTATACAATCGGCAAAATCGGAAAAAAAGCAAAAGCGTTTCATTCTTCGTGCTTCGTATGCGAAGTTCTCTGCTTCTCATCCAAATATCGGTGTTTAAATTCATTTCATTCATTCTCCGCCAAATTTCGTTCTGTCTTCATGGGGTACGATTATTACACTAATTATATTAGGGGTATCACCTACATCACCTGTAGTCCCGTTGATCTTCGAGTGACTAGAGCGGCCGCCAGTAAATTCTTCATTTTTACCTGCCGCGTGCAGGAGTAGCCCAGTGAGTTTTTCCAGCTCTAAGTACACGTTGAGCATCATACCCTTCTTCTAGAATTTTCGTGAAAAACTGTGACTATCGGGTCGGTGGTCTTCCTGCAGTACGTTTGACATCCCGAGAAATCCAATCACTAATGGCTCTTGTGCATCGGTTGTCATTCATACGTATTACGTGTCTTGCCCATCTTCTTTTCGACTGTCTGGCGTATAGGACCGCATCTTTCATTTTTGATCGTTGACGCAGGTCGGAGCTTCGGATCCTTTCTCTAACTTGCGCGACACGGAATACTCCAAGCATCTCCCTCTCGACTGCGCGTTCAATAGCGCTGAGTGATGTTTCATCCTACTAACGCAACGACCAGGTATTTGACGCATACGTTAAAGCAGGAAGTATGGTGGAGCCGAAAGGGTGGGCACGAAGTCGGGTGTTCTTTGTTCTGTTCACTACATCCTCGATTCACAGCTCTTGAAAGCTCCGCAAGCCGCTCGTTTCCTTCTGCTCAACTCTGGAGCTAAATCGTTCAACATATTGATTTCCCGACCTAGATAGACATAACGGGAGCATTCGGAGATAGATATTCATTCTGTTGATCGTGACTGGGGCATGTGTAACCTACCCGTTCCACGTGAACGTCGTTTTTGTGAGATTTTATCGAAGAAAAACTTTTCTACACGCTTTATCAAAATCGGTAAGCATTCGTTCCGCTTGGCTAATGTTTGGTTTTATAAAAGCGATGTCATTAGGAAAGCAAAGGTGGTGTAGTTCTCGACCATCGATCTTCAATCCCATATTATCCTATTCCAATGTTAGCATGACGTTCTGGAGGGTTGCGGTAAATAATTTTGGCGAGATGGTATCGCCTTGCTCAACCCCTGTTTTCACTTCGACGTTACTATCGTTGAAGAATGGTGAAATCGTGGTTGTAAATTTTTTACGTAGTTCACGAAGGACCTTTATACTGAGTAAGGACTTCCTGACTGTTCAGAACTTATATTACTGATTTTATCTCAACAGAGTCAAAAGCGTTTTTTAAATCCATGAAAGTCTTGAGAGAGACCAAGAAAGACGAGGTAGATACTGAAATATCTGTAACTCGTACTTTTGTCCTTTCACTGAAGACAGAGAAGAAAAAAGCCGGTAAACAAAGAGCAGGTAATTCTATGATCAATTTAAGAAATATCTGCCCAAACTTTGTATGTTATTCTTTATTTCATCGCTCATTTAGCATTTTAGAGACCACATTTCTCTAAAAAACCTCTATCAGCGTTAAGGGAAATAAAGATGAAACAAGCTCAAAGTCGTCTGTGAAAACGTACCAACTTCAGGTGGAGCTTCTCCAACAGTTGTGTGGTCCAACGATCCGTTTGGTTACAGCAATACCATTCCATACCTGTTCACTCAAGCTGGTAAATCGACACCTACCAGGCGTTCATAGAATGTTCAATATTATTATTACTGCTGATTATTATCGTTACTATTAGTAGTTGAACAAATATGGTGGAAATAGTGGAAAACAAAATTTTAACCAAAAAGCAAGCGCAGGGTATGTGTCTGAACGAAAGAAACGGATCGTAATGAGTTAGAATTGAGTTCACTTCATTTCCCATATTTTTCGAGATGGAAGGAAAGCTCTGAATTACCTGCATCGAAGTTTTACCTTCTTAACAGCAAGACTATCAACAGTAGATGTCAAAAAGGATAATGAAGCAGCTCAGCAAACAAGCTCTCCCAATATTTGTCGTTGGTAGGAGCGCTATCACAGTTTGGCAATACCTGAGTTGCTAAACAAAAAAGAGAGAAAACGGAGCACAGCAAATATCCTACGAATGGACATTAGTGGCTGAGAAGTTTCACCCAAAGTTTTCCGTTCTATGTAACCATTTTCGAGTGAGAATAAAAATTACTCATTAAGAAGTATAATCCCTGTTTTTATACTCATCAACTCTCTACTTAGAAGAAACGAAAACACCATGCTGACACACGTAAACATCGTAGTCGAGATTCTCCAGTGGTTTTCAGCCTATCTACAACCGTGCCCCCAGAAGTGAAAAGCCTCCCATTAGTAGAGAATTGTGTGCAGCACCATTCCAGTGGAGAATAACTATCTGTGGAAAGCCTGCTAAGGAATCCAGCAAAACTTTCTTTTACCAAAACCTTCACTTTTGCTAATTAATGTCAGATTCCAACCTGCGTTTTTAAAGTGAAATGTCACTTCTCAAGATCAACTTTGTTATTCGGAATGAAAACCCTTAGGATCCGCAATAATGATAAACAAGTTTATTTATTTCAGTTCCATGAACCTCTGAACTACTGGGGGCGACGAAGCCATTGAAGGCGGTTTCGGCCTCGGCATGCTTCCTGAAACATTTTTTGTATGGAAAGTTGTTGAGATGTTTAAAAAACAGGTAACCAGTATGCGAGAGCTCCGGCTAGTATTATGGATGAAGTGGTCTCGTGGTCAAGCTCGTTCAACCTTTCTAGCGTAGTGGTTGCCTTGGTGTCGTCGCGCGTTCTCGTGGGAAGGATTAGTACCTTCCTGCTGAACAAAGCAAGGCGCAACCCTTGAAATTTCTGGTGAACATAGTCGGATTTCTAAATGTATTCTTTCCCATAGTCGTTCTAACCTCAAATGGGACGCTGGACGCCGTTCGGCTTCTACATCGTCCTTGAGCGGTCGGTTACTTTTACTTTCCTACTTTCGTTTCTGATTTCGATTTTAACATCTCTCCGAATCAACTAGTAGGAAGACCGAGCGAAGGATTCGTCCCCGAAAACATACGTCCCTCTGATCCACATTGTGGTGAAAACCTGAATACGCCCTTGCAAGGATACGTCAAAACTCTAGAGAGGACCAAGTTGCGCGACCAGCAATAGGCCAGCCACAGTACCCCTCACTCTGGGTGCTCCCGTCTATGACGTCAGGCTGTGAGACGACCGGTCAGAGGCCAGAAAATCTCGGGTTACGCAGGACGTCATTGGAACCGGATCTGACGAACACACGCACGACACGCCATGGAGATTGTTTTTTACTATGCACGTATAATGCCAGAACACTCTCCACAGACGCCGATTTTCCCACTCTTTTGTAGCCGCAGATCGCATTAAACTTTATGTGATCGCACTACAACAAACAAAAATCAAGAAGACCGACATACGCCAACTGAACAACGGGAGCCTTGTGATCCGTGGAGAGAAGGTCCCGTCACGAAATGTCGGTGGCGTAGGATTTGTCGTCCACCTGTCCATTGTCCATCTCGTCGACTCATACGTGACCCTTTCCTCTCGCATAGCCGTCCTCCGTAGTTAGCTGTCGCATCATGAAAAGATCACTATCGTCAACTGCGACTCACCGACCGATGCAGCTGATGAGTACGAATTAAATGCATTCTACTATCAGTTGGACGAAGTCATCCGCAATGATAAAGCATATCATAAATTTGTTGTTGGAGACTTCAACAGAATAGGAAAGGCCAACGAGAGCGAATATTGGATCGAAAGTTTTGGATTAGGAGAAAGAAATGAGAATGGGAACCGTCTCGCAGAACTCCTGTCAGTAGCACGTCTCTTCCGTGGAAACTCGTTTTTCCAGAAGAAAGAAAGCCACCGCTGGACATGGAAGTCTCCCAATGGCATGACTCATGCGAAGATCGACCATGTTCTGACAAACAGAAGATGGTGCCTACTTGACACATCGCTAGTCCCGTCCTTCTGTACTGGTTCCTAACACCGCCTTTTTTACGCGGTGATTCGATTCAGCAGCAACCTAGAAAAGAACTCTCTTCATCGACCACGAGGAAAAAGTCTAGCTGTATACGACGAGAACATTCTGAACGAAATCCTACCCAAAGGTGACTGGCAGATTAAAGAAGACCCGATCGAAGACTACGAGCTGTTTGTCGAAGAACTGGAAAGCTGTGCCGAATTAGCCTCAGTTCCTCAAGCAAGAAGAGCGGATCGCATCTCCTTCACTACTAAGAAGTTTCTCGAAAAGGGAAGGAAACCGACACTTGACCCTAGTGCAACACGTTTAGCATGGCTAGTAATAAATCCCAGCTGCAGAAGAGCTTTGCAGGAAGATCTACAGCGGTATAAGCAAAAGAAAATGCTGGAAGCAGTAGAGAAAGGAAGCAGTCTGAAAAAATGCCGTCGAGACATGTATGACTATAATGTTTCGCCGTCAGTCCTGAATGGGATCGTCACAACTTCCCGCCATGATATGGAATTAATAGTGAAAACGTTCTACACCAACCTTCTTCGTTCCACAATCCCCGTCCCGGGCCCTAATATTCCGCTGGATAAGAACCACCTGGAATTCACCCGTCGGTGGTTCGACTTGCGATAGAAAGCATGAAAAGAGGCACAGCTCCAGGAACCGTTAACATCACTGCCGATTTCCTTAGAGCTGGAGGCCACAATTTACATGTACTTCTCGCAGATCATATGACAGAGTACCTTCAAAAGAAAAAAATTCCAGACCAATGGAGGACGTCGCGCACGGTCATCCTGCCCAAGAAAGGAGACCGAAGGGATCTTCGTAACTATTGCCCCATATGCTTGTTAAGTGTACTCTACAAGCTCTTCACGAAAATTATCCTCTCGCGCATACCACGGACATTGGATGAAGCAGTCGATCAGGCAGGATTTCGAAAAGAATTTTGCTGCATGGACCACGTCCAAACCGTGTCCAGAGTCATCAAAGTTTGTCGGGAATACCACTTGCTTATAGTCCTAACCTTTGTCGACTATGGGAAGGCGTTTGACAGTGTCGAAACGAATGCAATCCTATCAGTGCTCATCGACTAAGGAGTGAACCCGTCCTACATAAGGACTCTGTCCGACTGTTATCGGAACTGCACTACGAAAATACAGCTTTTCCATCGACCTCTTGCAATACCCATAGGAAAAGAGGTTCGACAGGGCCACACAATATCGCCAAAGCTGTTTAGTGCAGCACTGCAGTGCATAATGAAGTAACTCGATTGGGATGAGAAAGGCATACGTATTGATGGAAAACTCCTATCAAACCTTCGTTTTACCGACGACATTGTTATCTTCGCAAGAAGTTCTAGCGAAGCAGAAGTGATGATAAACGAGCTCAATGAAGCGCGGAAAAAAATCGGACTTTGCATAAATCGAAATCCCAGTTCATGAAAAACCAACGGTGCGAAGGTGAAAAAATTGAATTTTATGGTTCTCTCATTTCAGAGACCACCTCGTACGTATACCTTGGGCGATCGATGAACATAGAAAACAATATGTAGGAGGAACTAGATAGAAGAAGGAGAGCAGCTTGGGCTGCATTCGGGCCTCTCAAAGAAGCTACCGACCAACTGAGGGACCCGAAAATCCGCGCTCATCTCTTTGATTCTACGGTCCTCTCAACGCTCTGTTATGCTGCAGAGACGTGGGTTGATATTTCAACTATGTCAAGAATGCTTCGCACTACCCACAGAGCGCTTGAGCGATGTCTTCTGAAATATAAACGGCACTTTCAATATGTAGCCGGAACGCGAAACCCTGACCTTCGAAATCTGTCACATTTTCGAGATCCAGGAGAATATACATCGACAGCGAAGCATAGATGAACCGGTCACATAATGAGAAGAACAGACGACATATGGATGAAAAGAACAATAGAGTGGTCTCCAAGAAAATCCCCTTTGACGACCACCTACACGTTGGGCGGACGTATTCGTAAACAAAGTTAATCAGCTGTAGCCGCACCTGCAGTTGTTTTACAGATCACGGTATGAGACTCGCAAGCGCTATCATACTCGAACGAGACCACCATCATCGACTACGATTGCGAGAAAAAGGAACGAATGGCACATGTGCTGGGGTCTGCACACCTCGTGAAGACGGACCGTCCAAGTATCCAGGTAAGTAAGTAATGGTTCAAACCGGTGCCAAACCACTGAACTTTCAACACAACCATCTTTTGGCGCGCGTTTGAGTTACGGAAGTGCTGAGGTGCTTAATCGTTGCTAAACCGCTGATCGTGACAGTTTATCATAGATCTATAACACTCGTCGTATGCCATAATACGGTGAAGAAACTGGTCGTTGTTTCTGCTTAGAAGAAGCTCCGACGATACCTCACAATAGCGACTGCTTGCACTGTTGGTCATTTCGTTCGACATCCTCTTGTCGGTCTTCTTCAACCATCTACTATTCATTAAAGCTACAAAGCAGTAAAGATGCTTATAAGGAGCTTTTCTGGAGATCTTTTAATAGTTATGTGCGTGTTTGATTACACTAAAACCTTCAATTTATCGTCGCCACCAACAAAAGGAACAAAAGGACACTCGAAACATCCTTCAGGTTCAAGGCCTAATCTGCCACAATGAAATCTTTGAAACCGGGATGCACAGTCTGTTCGAAAAGACTTCCTTGACCCTATATCCTATCAATGTTTCGACCGTTCGAGCTGCGTACTTCTGAGTTTGAACATGAAGAAGAAGACTTGTCGGAATTTCTCTTTCGATCTTTGGAAAGCAATCCTTTAAAGTTTGTCAACAGCACAATTTATATCACAATTCAATCATGTGAAGCAAAAGTGCATAGAATGAGCTTGGATGTTTAACAGTGCACCAGTCAGAAAAAAATGCTAAAACTTATAGAAAAAAATGAAATTAAAAGTACGACATTGTTTTTCAAAAAGACCGATATGTCGAGTTTCAATGGAGCATACAAATTAAGGTCTTTATTCGAACTCAGGCCAATTGGCAAAGTTTGGATTTCATCACGGATTCCAAATCCTTCGATTTCAACATGCTCATGTCAGGAATAATCAGTGCTGTTCTTCCTAAACTGTGACAATAGAAAACCACTTAACAACGCTTCGATGGATGCAGTCTATAAATTCTTGACGAACAATGGCTCATCTTATCTCCTATAGAATAAAAAGCACAAAAATCAAGTGCTTTCTCCAAACCACTGTAATTGAATGGAGGAGTGCGACTGCCCTACTGTATCAATGACGTCGCTGATTCTTCAACTCTAGCTTTCTAAAGATAACGGAAGCAATGACTTTTTAAAAAACAAACTTTGTAGTTTTACACCTACACTGCAATATTTTCCTTTTTCGATTCAGGAGTTTCACGAGCTGTCATTAATCGCGTTCATCACGGTATCAAAACATATCTACAAGAAAAGAGAGCGGTTCCTTTCCGATGGCGGCAATATTTCGGTAGGTATGAGGTCCTTGATTCCACATTTATTTCCCGACTTCTAGGAAAAAGCGCAAAAGACTTTTGCTTAAAAAGTTTTTATAACCTAGATTGGCAACTCCACCACTTATTGCTTTCATTTAGTGATATCTAGTTCAAAAACCTTTCAAAGTCAGAGTTCTGCATCGCTTCCTCACTTTTATTTACCATACAACAGACTGGACTAAAACGAAATCTCAGATAACAACGAAAATTAACCTCGGAAAGGGTTTGTAGAAATACTAGCTTGAAGACCTGCCACAATTTTCTAGCGTTAATTTCTAAAAAATTTTCCTCATGTACTCCAAAAAAATAACTTTACTACGTCTACATAGTAATGAGAATCTCCAAAAAATAAATTGATAGAGTACTGGCTCTGTTGTCTCAAAATATCTGAACCAAATCTTCATTAGCGAGTTTCAGATAGCAATGGAAAGGCAGACATGCTAACACATTTGTTGCCGTATTCACATTACGATATTCTGAATTCGTGTGGTCCCAATCCAGCGATTTGTTGTGAATTCGACTTCAAACGATTGACGCATTGGTCGTGTCCGGGTCCTAGGCCTGAACCCATAACCTCATTCAATGTTGCATCCAAGTAATGATACCGTTTTTTCTCTGTTATGGAAGTGTGTTTCTACTTATCAAACCCGTAAAGTCTACTAATGAGAGGATCATAAAGCCAAATTTCTTTCAATTTCTGAGATCGCTTTTCACCTCAGAGCGAATTTTCTTCTGGGACAGCTGGAATTAATGTCGCAAATGTATGACTCGAATGTGATTCTCATGATGCTAGGAGATGATTTTCGTTTCGACATGATCGAGGAGTGGCATCAACATTACGATAACTTTCTTCCACTTTTTGAAGAAATCAACAGTCGACATAACGCTAAAATAAGGTTTGTAATAGAAAGTACATTAGATCATTTGTTTCGTCAGTGACAGCATCTACTGATAAATTGTTGGGCCTGCATGGCTTTAAATTTGTTATTGTTCAGTATTTGACCTTTCATCTTTCATTATTAGACCATTAAGGTTCGGCACGTTATCGGATTACTTCAATGCCTTAGAACGATGGTATGGTAAACACAAACGTCAGCCCTCTACACTTTCTGGTGACTTCTTTCCATACAAGTAAAACTCATATAAAACTATAATCACTTGCTGTGTCGTGTATTGGTTCTTCCAGTTGGAATCCTGTTTCACCTTCAACCAGATCTTTTATAACATTCCTCATTTCTTCCATAGAAGTACAAGTTTCACGTGGAATCTTTCAGTTCACTTATTGGTTTTAATGAAATCACAAAAAACAGAATCAGCGCAGACTTGAGCCCCTTGACTAAATCAGATTTAAAAAGCAAATGGAATGTTTGACTTTTATGTACTGCCTACAATTTTTTCGAGTAACCGCTCATTTCTCAGCATCATTGAGGCAAATGAAATTGTTTGAGATGTGAAGATAAGATTAAGGGTTCTTCTAGAAACTGCTGCAGGCGATAAGAAGTGAGGAATGATAAGAAACAAAGTTTAAACCTTCAGTTACGCTTTGTTTGGAGTTGACAGGATCTCGACTGTAAGCCTAGTTAATTTATCTCCTTCAATGATTCACCTACAGATGCCCAGTTGGCGATCTCTGGGTCGGATACTTCAGCACGAGACCATTTTATAAACGTCAAGAGCGGTTCACTCATGTGAGGATTTATTGCTCATATCAAAATTGTTGCGCATAAAATAGTCTGCTTTTCTAATTCAACTCATGGTATGGTTGGATCAGATACAGCCCAAACTTATCGTGATCATTTTTTCCTGCTATTCTATTCATCTAGTTCCTTCGCTCAGTAAAAGCTCTCTAAAGAGTCCTCACGCTTCATGGTTAGACAAGGTTAGACCCATCATCAGCTGTTTAGATGGGCCCATGAATAGAATATTGTTGTTTATGAATCTATTATCCAGTTGCTAAAGTACATTCCAGTCTATTTCTTGAATACCTAAATGTTCCCGGATTGTTTACGTAACGCGCGTCCTAACTATGCATTCATGGAATCCTTCGACGTTACTGCCTTTGACACCAACTTGTCGAATAACTCCGCAATACAAGCCAACCGGGAAATTCTTAGCAACATAAAGGAGCAAAAAACAAGCATAGCTTTTTGAATGAGCAGCTCTTGGTCCTCTTAAAAGAGTGCCTAAGCTCTTCAGTCTTCAAATATTTCGGAAAACTCTAATCACAAATGAGACGATTAACAACAGGACAACGACTGCCACCAAGCCTTGCCAATGCATTCATGCCTAAACTTGAAGCCCCATACTTGGTCTCCAGACATTACTGTACTGCGGTTATATCGAAGACTGTTTTGTCATCTGTTGAACCCAACAGGTGATGGATAAATGTTTACACTGCTAAGCCAACATAGAGCGCACATATTTACGCGAAAGAAACCGAAAGGTCTGCCATTTCTGAATTCTCATGTTAACCTATCGAAAAATTACTATATCCGCAAGTAGTACCGAAAGCCAAGTAGTAAAAACATACTGGCTCATTATTTCTTCCTCCACCCTCCTCTAACAAACACAAAACGGGCCCATGAGAAACTTTTTTTCAACATCCGCCAATGTATACTCAGGATAAGAGAAGAAAGATTGCCTAGAACTGACGTGGCAAATAACCATTTCTAATGACTGCAAAGCGATAGCTCCTTGGAATAGGTGTAAGGAAAACCGCCCATCCAAACGATAATTCTAGAGAGAATAAGATCCCGTTTATCCTGACCTACATTTCCAATAAAGTGAGTGCAACCGTACAACGTTTCTTGAAAGAGGCCGGTTCTGACGCTCAAATACGACTTGTTCAAAAACGCTTCTATGACAAACTATGTATGAAACAAATTGCCTAATAATAGAGAAGCCGACTGCGTGAGTTCGGGTACGTGTACGAAAAACGCTGACGAATACTTTGGTGAAACGGGTAGAACACGCTGCGTCCGTATGGAAGAGCCTCTAGTTGCGAAACTTAACATCGAACAGAATACCCCACTAGGCAAAATAGGGCACAAAGAAATAGCGGACATAGTTTTGAAGCAAAAGCCGCCATCCAAGCACAAGAATCCAAAACATCGGCGCGTATAACCTTTGAAAAGCTTTGGATAATTTCAAAAAATCCAACATTGGGCTGCAGGAAGGAATGCCTTGTGATAACGCGTAGCCTTGCGCCATACCTCAGGTTGATTCTTTGACTGAGTCGGGCACGTTCCTCAACCGCGATGACTGGAAAACTTGTGAGGAAGACAGTGTTGATTATTTAAAAGCAGCTTTTCATTTCGCAAATGTGGTTTAGATGTTAAAGTTTTTCTGCTTGAGTAATGAAAGTGTCTGGATAAGTAGATTGCGCGATAGTTTGACGTTTCCAAGCTCAGAAGATGGCAAAACCATCGAAACGCCAGTCACTATTGAATAGGTTTTGTAATTACGATATATGACCCATCAGCTACCATTACAGAACCGATCAGAAGGTGGATAAAAACGAACAGAGCAGCATGTTATTATTTAGCCATTCCAGAATTTTATACGCGCGGCCGACATAATCTCAGCTCAAGCTTGGTCACTAGCTGGCGCAAATCAAAGAGTGGAGATGGCAATGAAACTGCAGAAGTCGCGTCGAATACTCAACCTCTTCCAACATCATGACGCAATCACAGGTAAAATCCACTCCTTCGTTCAGTTACTTATTCATTTAACTACTCATTATTTATGTTTCCTCATGATTGCCGCTATTTAAAGGAACTGTTACTCAAAAAAAAAGTTGGTGTAAAAACGGAATTTCTTTCCAGAACTGAGCATTTTGTTATTTTTCACTCAACACATTCTTATTCTCTTGTACTAGCACAACTACCACAACAGCCTCAATTTTTCGGAAATTGAAAGCTTTTCCATCCTGAAATTGTTCTATGATTCATCAATAATAATCCGTACTAAACTTTTTAAAGTAAGCAAAAAGAAAACAGCTCTCAAATTGAAAGGAAAGAGTGAATGGATGACGACTGTCCGATTATAGCTTAGTTGTTGGAGGTATTTCCAGCCAGTAATTAATATCCTTTACTAATTAAATAATAAAATAAAATAAAATAAAATAAAAAATACCAGGACAACTGAAGTTGCCTTTAGTTAGTTAGTGGTGTGAGTAATATGTCAGATGAGTTTCGTGTTCGAATTTTATTTTTATGTTTCAAAGTTGGGTTTTACCTTTCAACGGCCTAGGGCAGGGGATCTTCATAACATCCTTTTGACAAAAATTTGACTTCGGAAAGCATTTTGGTGTGTCATCTATGTCCACGAGTTATGGTGTTTATAAAAAATGAAAGAACAAAGTTCTAGGCGTTGATCAATTCCTGAGGGATGCGCCATACATTCGACTTCGCTAGGTATCGCTGGAGGTGATTGAATGCATATCTGGCCATTATAGAGGCTTGCATGGCCTGCTGATTTATTTAGCCAGTGTTCCTGTCCTCCCAAGCAAGTCTGGCATCAATTTGCTGACCCAGGGATGAAACCTTTGGTGAGCTTGGGCGAGGTGATCGGTCTAATGAGTATTGCAGGGCGTTTCCAACCACTGCGCCACATGCGCCCCTGGAGTTCTATAGAATTCGTTTTTCGGACGCAGGTACAAAATAACGGAAAAACAGATAATTTTGTGGACTAAAAGGACGGCCGAACATATATATGTACTTATAATCCCTTTTCTAAGGTATACTACTATTTAATGACAGTGGTTTGAACGCATGAAGGCAGATAGCCACAGTCGCAGTGACGCCCATCATCACGAGCGTGGTTCTAGTTCGATTCCGCTCTGGTCCAACCAAACCTCTCATCTCTCCGGGATCGGGAAATTAATACCGGACTTGTCTAGGAAAAAAACACTTTCTGAAATACAATTGGGAACGCTCCAGCCTAGCGGCTCCAGGGAGAATTGCTCGATCAGTATTCTACGACATTCAAGATGTTGTGAAAAATCCTCAAACAGCAACCGAAGCTACACGTAAAGTTGGAAATTCGTGGACAATGGCTGTGAGAAAATTAATTTAATGAAAGAAGTGCTGGGTTCCGTACAGCAGACGTGAAGACGGGTCAAATAAAGCAAAATAAAAAAGTGTAAACGCATTAAACACGCAGTTTGAAATTCTCCTAGTAACCGAGAAAACTTAAGGATTCCATCAGGCAGAGAGAACGAAAGCATTAGTTTCGGCATTTCTACGACAACTTTCCAAAAACCATCTTCGACAGGTCTTTCAAAATGTAGTTCATTCTTGAAGGTCTAAAAGGATAAAGCTTTCGGCGTCGATCAATCTCTGAAGGATGCGCCATGGATTCGACTTTTTTAAAAATCGTTTGAAGGTCATTGAATCCATACCTGGTCTTAACAATGACTCGAGGTGCCCTACCAATGTATTGGGCCAGTGCTGCTCTACTCCCAGACAGGTCTGGTACCAACTTGCCGACCCCGGAGAGAACGATACCTCTTCCATAGCTCGTCAAGCCTTCCATCACCCGTTTGAGAAGAGAGAAATACTGGCCTGGCTCCATACATCGGTAGCCCACTGCGAGTCATTGTAAAGGCAGGATATGCATTCAATCTCCTCCAAACGATGCTTAATTAAGCACAATGCACGGCGCATCTCTCAGGGATTGATCAACACCAAGAGCTTTATCCTTTGCTTTTTTATGTAAAGGTCGTTAAGTTCGTTCTTTGTTACGATCTCGTTGATCTCCAGGCCAAAATCCTGAGGTCCTCTCTGAGTGAGACGTCCATTTGTATATATCCCACCTACACCTCATTTTAACCACATTTGCAGCTCCATAAACTACTGCATTCTTGCCTTAAATTTGTAAGGCCGAACTATTCGTAAAAAGCTCTAAAAGCTCTCGGCGTTGATCAATCCCTGAGGGATGCGCCATGCATTCGACTTCGTTAAGTATCGTTGGAGGTGATTGAATGAGTATCTGGCCTTTACAATGACTCGCGGTGACCTACCGATGTATCGAGTCAGTGCTGCTATCCTCTTAGACAAACCTAGTACCAATTTGCCAACCCCGGAGAGATGGATGGCTTGGTGGGCCATGGGCGCGGAGATCGATTCCACGTGGGTGTCGCAGTGGCGCTTCCAACCACTGCGCCACACGCGCCCCTTTTTTTCTATCAACTATTCATAAGCCAACTTTATCCGCGGTGTTATAAGAATAGTCTAATAAATAAAAAGTAGGCCTTATGCAAAGTCCAAGTGAAGTCGCTTAAATGCTTGAAAGCACGATGACAGACGGAAGGCGTGCAAAACATCGATTTACTTCTGGCAGAGTTAAAATACCCACCCAACGGTTTACCGCCTCATCGTGGCTGTGAGGTGCTTCTGGGTGTCGGACTGCGATGTACAGCGATATGATTCGTCTCTCCAGCAGGGTGTCCCAAACTGAGAAGGAGTCCGGTGTTTCCATCAGGAAGTCTAGCTAAGAGTAAACCGATACATGGATCCGCCACCGTTCTGGTATCAAAGTCGCATGGTAACGAATCTTCCTCTGATCCACAAGGG
This sequence comes from Angiostrongylus costaricensis, assembly GCA_900624975.1. NCBI lineage: Eukaryota > Metazoa > Nematoda > Chromadorea > Rhabditida > Metastrongylidae > Angiostrongylus > Angiostrongylus costaricensis. Next base: position 62,395 of record UYYA01000014.1, on the reverse strand, counting down.
CTGCGACTGCCCGTGGTGGTGAAGACCTGGGACAGACTTTCGCCAGGCTGACCTGTGGATTACAGAGAACCACAATGGCTTAACGAGCAAGTCTTCGAAAATTGGTGATTATACTGGAGCCCGTGAAACCAGTGAGGACGGGCCGTTCAAGTATCAAGTAGGAGTTAAATTACTCATTAAATGTTGTAATTGTCTTTCATCATTATCAACGAACATATGTAATCTGTTAAGATTTACCGACTTAAGAACTACATTTCCCAACTGGCGTTGTTCTTAAGGAACGAGTAGGCAACATGTGATGAAAGACTACTCCATTCTTCTCCATAATGCAACCCAACTTGCTCGGTCCGTGTTCGAATCTGCAGCCACCGTTCTCTCTGGAAGTCGCGTTCTTGTGGTAGTGTTACTTATCAGTGCAGTTATTTATTTGATTACATTAAACTGATTCAAGTATTCCATTATTCTTTCACATATGGCGATCTCACGTATACGCAAATAAATAAGTTACAGAGACTTTAAACCTTCTAGAAATACAGCATTGTAAACCATATTTAGTCCACTGATACTAAGTACTAAACCACCGTCCCTAACTACATATCACTGCCATAATGCAACTAGAGAGATAGTATTCATGGATGTCGAACATTGATGACCAGAGTGACTTTCATCACTGGAGAAACGCTTCACAAGCTGAGGAATGATCTGATATATTCCATCCTAAAGCGCAGCTAGGAGTAAACCGCACCATGAATCATTGTGATTCTTGTAACGACGTAGTGGTTAGCAGGAAGAGAGTGACAACCTTTCTAAACTCTAGTACGATTTTCAAGAATCAAAGAATAAAACGATATACAATGGGCAAATTACCACTCAAATATAAATCGCGCTGAGAACCGCGCAACCCTTCATGGTCACTAGTGTTTAAATAAATAAGGAAAGTGAACTAAGCTCCCCATCGTGTCAACCACTTATGGCAACTTAGAATTGTGCTTGACTACATTTATTCATCTGTTTTATTTTTGCTTTAGTTTGCGCTTTAGAATTGCGATCATTTTCGTCAACCCATTTAAAGACATTTATAGCTTTATCGTAGTGTTATGTATAGAGAAAACTCTCGTTATCGTTGCAATATATCACAATTTCTATTTTGTTTTGAATTCAGTTGGAATATCCGCAGCTTCCCACCGAGACGGAAACACTACTGCTTGTAAATATCACCCTACTTGGATCAGTGTCAGTTTCAATTTTTATCTTCATTTTGTCTTCACCAACAATGCATTACTTGGTTACATCGTCTCCTGAAGGGTTATTATTCCTATAAATATAAAATCTACCCCGACGTAAGGAATATATGTGTGAAAATCAGAACTGGAATCTACACAACTAAAGGAAGACGTGAATAATCACCATCTGCTTATCAACTGTTGAGAATTGTTTAGTAAGTAAATAAAGCGTTGTGAAAGTCCTATCATTTACAACAATTATTGGTATTAAGTGGCGGCAAGAGATCTGCTCGAAAACAAAGTGTAGGTAGAAACATTATCCTTCCACTGTAGCAAGTAGTAGCAATAATGACAGCTTCTTTTCAATTATTCCAGAATAATCAATGTCTACAACTCTTTGCCATATGACATGGAAGAAATAGTCAGAGTTCGAGTGGATACAACTGGCGTCTCTGTTAGAAATGGTGAAGCAGAACTCGATGCACAAATCGAACCGTACATCCATCTAGGAGAAATCGCCCGGACCAGCTTCTTAGTTAGTCTTATTATTATCGTTCAGATAAAAAGTAAAGTGAAAAAGAATGAAAATTTAGAAATATACAATATTGAGCCATAAAAGATTCTTATCGGGGTGGGATAGCGCAGTTGTTAGTGATACCATCGATCAGGAAGAAAAGGCACCAGTTCGATCGCTGTCCCACCTCCATTCCACCTGGTAACGCCTCAGCCAAGCTGTCACCAATATTGCAAGTATTGGCTCGACCAGCTCTCAGCGATATACATGAAGAAGGCGAAATCCTCAAACGATTTTGGATGCTGAATGCGAGGAAAGGAATAGAATGCAAAAAGAACTGAGTTCCGAGCAGTTGATGTGATGACGGGTCATGTAAAGCAGTTAGAAAAGAGATTGTTATGCAATTTTATGTGCGGTTATTGGGTACATTACGTGAAAAAGAATCAAAGAATGAAGCACTCAGGGTTCCCATAGATCTCAAGGATGTGTACTATGCTGTTGACCCCAGTAAGCATCATAGAGGTAACTAAGTACATATTTAACCAATACAATGATCGCCGACGACTATGGATGTGTCATATCAGTGTATTTTATCCTCCTAGACAATCCTTGCACCAATTTGTTCACACCAACAGAGCGAAAGGCAGTTGGTTTGCCGAAGCACACAGTGGGACTGGCAACCACGTGTCCATTATTGGGCATCTTTAACCACTGTGGTACAGCATTTATAATCTCGTTTTGCCTTAACATGCATTAACCATTGTGTTTGTGCATTTTGCTGGATCTCTCAAACGTAAGAAACCATCTTATTTTTCGTTTGCCTACCAGTATTGTACCATTATTCAATTTCCGTTTGTTGTTTGATAGTTTTGTGGCAGCTTTGTTTACACTTTGATGAGCAAACACGAGCTCCTTCATCAGCTTGAGCACTGTTAACGTTTGACAAATAAGCTTTTCCCACCTCCACATGTATTTCCGTTTAGAATGAGAATTAAGGCTGAGCGACAGTAACATTTGCACTAAGACTGCATCTTGTAACAAAGAAGACATTAACTGTAAATAAATGTCAAAAAACCTATCTCCACGTGCCCCAGTGTTCCAGGTCCCCTGGTATTCATTTCTTTATCTTGCAACCATCATCACTGACGGTGTTCAAGTAGGTCTGTGGTCTAGGCTTTGGTTTGAAGATGAACGCTCATTTCACCTGTGAATATCGCTGTGTGGTTTACGCAGGGAAGTATCTCCTTGGAAATCTCTCGGCATCCAGTGTAATGCTTTTCTTGTCCATCTATTACTCTCCCTTCTTGCTGTACTACCAACCGTCCATTTATTTTTCAAGTCGTTACCAGCTAGATCTCAGGGACTGGATATTACTCGACTTAGGCGAGGAAAACTGGCTTAAGGTTAATTCTGCTCATGCCTTCAAAAGAAATCGATCGTTTTTTCATGTGAATGGAATTTTGCCACTTGTTTGCATTGTGCAATGCATCACTAGCCAAACTACGGTGTTGGCAGAGCCATTCGTAATCGATTTTGCAAAATGTGAAAAGTATAATTCGGGATTCTAACATATCCCATTTTTCGAAACGCCCAGAATTACACTCTGTGGAAGAATAGTGATGATGGCCTCTGCGTGCTATTGTCGACATATCTCACTACTTCCCTCACAATGAACGATATTTAGAGTAGGTGTCTTACTCCTCTCTTCAGCCAATACGGTCTCTCCAGGAAGAATAAACCACTACGATTAGAGTTTGTTTTCAATTATTAACGGCAAATCATAGATTCTCACAGACTCCGCCCAGCACAATGTCTGTTAACGAGTGAATACAAAAGTAGATATAAACGCATGTGATACACACTCGCGCTTCACAATGATGTCAATCCATGTGGTCAGCTATGTGCTAAAATGAGAAATCCTTTGGTGCCACACATGATTCATCCCACTATGAATTGTCGTTTAACTTTTATTTAGAGCCTATTCTTTTTTCACGCCAGGGTACGATGTGAAATACAGCAACAAGAATGCAGAAATATGAGCAAAACCGAAGCCTCAGCCAGCCAATCCATTATTGCCTTTGTCCAGCGATAGCCATTAACTCAAAACATTCGATATTCATTGCATGCAACATATACGTGCAAAACAGGGGAAGTGCATTGCAGCGAATGCATTTCCTTTGCTACTTCATTTTGTTGCATCCTTTTGCCAGAGTTTTATCTTCGATCGATAGCCTGTCTGAAACTGGTGCCATATCGGGTGTGGCTCGTGGAGAACTGCTCTCTATATAGAATAGATTACAAAAGACCTTTTTCAGACGAGCTCATTCAGCAGGAGAGATTGTTGTTAAAGAGATTACCCCGCAGAGGTGATGAAGCGACCTCTGCTCGTTTCTATTTCATCACTGAAGGCCGGCCATTAGGAATGCCTTTCCACGATGATAAGAAAATTAGTCATTGAAGAGACTTCCTACGAGGGATTCAATGCTCACAGAGCATCCGTCCATGAAAGTGCTTAAACACAGTTTCTCTCTCTCTGAACAGCTATCAAGTCCTACTACAATCTTTTACCGTTTCTAGATGTTTTAAATATTGTACTCAAGGAAAGTGATTTTACAAACTACAATTCAGAGCTTATACATGAATACAATTTGTATGTCCTGCATAAAATCAACATTCTGTGCATGAACGATGAATTTCTTACACTCACGCAAATCGTTCGAACTTGAATGTTGAATATGAACACTTTTTATGACCAGTATTGAAACATTCTAAATTTTAATGTATGTTACTTTGTTAGCACATAGTGTTAACCCGCTGAGATGTGCTGCAGCTATGCGCGATCGTAATACGTTATAACATCCATCATTTCACTGTCGTTGGCTCAACGGTACAGCATTCTTCAACGAAACGACAGCTCACTGGTGTGGAAGTTCTCTCGCCTCCAATGTAACACACGTAGACGTCTGCCTTTATTCAATGAGAGAGGTTCTTTGCTCATGAATATTGAACGCCTTCCATGCGTTTATCAAAGACGACTAAGTGACCAGGCAAAAGAATAACCGTGCATACTTGAACGATTGTTGAAAAAGGTCTGTCTTAAACACGAAGAATCAAAAATCTACTTATCACTTGCAAGACCTGTTAGCATGTGGACAATTGGTTGCCATCTGGTTGGCTGTACCCACGTAAAGCTTCCCTTGGCTGTAGAGTTCAATCTCATGCGAATTTGATGACTTGTGGGAAAGGATCGCGAGAGCAGTAGAGATCATAATTATGCGCCTCAGCTCTTTCCATTTCAACACTGCTAAACCCCTCTAATTCGGTTGTTCTGTTCGCTGTCTAGCCTCAGTCTTTAGGTGAATGACCTCTTTGGAAAGCCCTTTTCTGCTTTTCGCTAAGGTGCCGGTAAGATGAGTCCTACTGTCCAGGATATATTCAGTTCAAGGATGACTTGAATATCATAGAATGAAGTCTAACTTTTTCGCTAGTAATTCACTGTTATAGTGATTACTACGATTAGCCACAGAGTCTATGTAGCATAGTGGCTAGAGATGCACTGCAGTGCGCACTGGACCAACGTGCGGTTCTATTAACGACTACGCTCAATGCAGTACAACTCTAACCACTCCAGAAAACCTAATGATATTTATGAATAAATAATATTTATTTTGAAATACAATCGCTACGATAGTGAGATACTTGCAGAACGTTCACTCTAATTCAAGTCAAACCTCTCGTTTACCCTTTCCGGAGGTTCACGTGTTACGTACTGCTACAGTGAGGCTCTTGATTTGCCTTTCTCTTAGCCAACTATCTATCTAGTGGTGCCATCAGCAAACACTTGTCAACGGGAATGATCTGGTGAGCACAAATCGGAATTGAATATAGTCAAGCTGACGTGGTCTGGTACCAATTTTCCTACCCCGGAGAGATGAAAGGCTTGGTGGACCTGGAGCGAGGTGATCGGTCCTCTGTTTATTGAAGGGCACCACTGACTACTGCGCTATACGCGCTCAGCATCATGGTAATTGTATTTCACATCATACCCTGCGGTGGAAAATGATACTATTCAGTAAATAAGAATTTAACGTTATTTACTGTTTCCAAATTGCTCATTTGAGTGGCAAATAAAGAACGAAATTGATTGCATTTCAGTTGGTATTCCGCTGCCCTCTTCGTGCGCTCTCAACATCAACGTATTTTCTCGAGCACGACGTTCATCCGAAACTCACGAAAATTGTCACTATTCTTACGACTAAAAGATTCCGAAAAAAACTGTACTTGAATAACTTTCCAAGGTAGCTACCAGTACATCTGCCATTGAAGGATCTCAATGTGAACTTTACTACAAGTACGCTTTTCTACAGAACTTTCAACATCCAAATCATTGATGCCAAAGACTTTCATCTTGAAAACCATCATTTGAAAACGTTTCACAACACTAAGAATGGAATGCTCACAGTGGGTTGAAAATGTTTCCAACATCAGAAAAATGAAATGGCAATGGCTTCATAGTTCTGAAAGCCATACCACTTTCAGCACATCTTATCAAAGACGACGGGAAAGACAACTTTGAAAGCGGAGTTCTACACGTATAATCCTGCTACAGGAGGAGCGTATCTGATGCGCCTCCCTACCTCTGCTAAAGTCCTTCACTTTCTAATACACTTAAGTTTTCAAATCCATTTTCACTGCGCGCTAACGAAAGTGAAATTCTGTGTACTTCTAGCTCCACCATAGTGGACAAGCAATACGCTTCATAGCAAAAGGAATGCTACAGCAGACAGCTCATCTGTACTACCCAAATGTTTACAAGAGGATTATCTTGAAAAACGTGGAATGTACTGCTTTTGGAGGAATTTCACCACTAAGATCAAATTAGAACCGAGTATTCAATTATTTAGGTTCCTTTGCACAACAAATCAACTTCCTTATACGATTAGATATCACTAAGGAGCAAAACACAGAATTTGTAATGCGTCTCACCACAGACTTGGAAAGTCCACGATTTTACGCAGACAGCGCAGGATTACAAGTAAGCAGTTTTTCAACACAACTCGCAAAACATTTCGTAAAAGTACTGATCTCATTACACCTTTGACAAGTGGTCATTCCTATAAGGTAATGCCCAGATGACTAATTTCTTAGTTTACAAGGGTTCTGGTATATTCTTACCTCGTTTATCGTTATTTCTTGCCCTGCACTATCCTCAGAAACGGTGACTTCATGCGTACAGCAGCGCATTCCAAATTCTTTTCATTCATTTTCTTCAGCTGCACTGCTCAATTTTTCGACATCATATCGAAAGATTTCTGGGATTTCACAACAATGAAGATCTACAGCGCGCACAGCCGGGACCTTTCATTCTTCTATTTACTATGAGGTTTAAAGCGACAAGGAAATCTATCATATGAGTGCTTCTACCCACATAGATAAGTATGCCAAAAACTTGCTGATCCCGGAGGGATGAAGGGCTTAGATTGAGAGCGGAGCCGGTTTTAATCAATGACTCTGTGTGCATTTCAAAGCCCAAGAACTGCGCTACACCTACTCTCAACCTTCTTATCTATGACTATAAATGTGAAATTTGAGTTTTCAAATTGTTACAGTGGCACTTGCCCACCGGCAACACAGTCTTTCTTGTGGAAGGTGTGAATGAGCAGACTAGCTATGCACGCATTCTTCACTTGAGCGACATGTGAATGTCCTCTCAAACACCGTTTCCTCTTGAAAGTCGTCACTGCGCAGGCTTGCAAAACAAATATTCTCCTTCTTATCAAAATATGCACTGTATGAAAAGCCAATAAATAATGCTACAAAAAAACAGATAAATTTCTTATTCTTGCTCGAATTTTTCAGCTCTTGCGTCGAGAACACCATGAAACGCTGTCGACTCCCGAAAATTACTATCCTATGCCGTCTGCGAGTGTTCTGGAAGATAATTCAAAGAGAATAACTCTCGCTACTAATGTTGAGCATGGAATTTCACACCTTCCTCAAGGCATGGAGATTCTGCTGGGTAAGAGGTCTTCTGAAGTGTTAGGAGAGTTTTAAGCATTTTTGGAAATTTTGTCTCTGCCTGGGTCATGCTAAGATGAATGTAACTACCTTCTTCCTCAATCCATCATACCTTTCAGATCGCATACTGAATCAGGACGACAATAAAGGTCTTGGATCGGATTCTGATTCACTGCCGACAGATCTTCTGCCAATCGAACTGGGTTTCAGTGTTATAGTTGAGGCTATCGATCAAATACCGGTAGCGGTATTTCACAATATGTCACTGCTTTTTCCTTTCTATAGATTCTATACCTTTCAGACTGAATCACATTCAACGTATTACACACCTGCCGGTCATCTTGCCGTCCAAAATTTGCTTTATCCCCCAATAGTCGCTATAAGTGGAGGTCATTTTTCAACCTTTATACAATGATACACCTGGCGACGTTGCGTTTACTTAGCAATCTAGATGATTTGGAGCTCTGGAACTTTCGATTTTACATAAAGACTTGCATGGTTTCCAATGTGTAACAAGTCAACGATCGTGTTGGCTGGCTTTGTCAAACATTTCCGAGTTCCAGATGTCATTCGACCATTGCCATTCGAAAGCGTACTGCCATGCAATTATCAACTTCTCACTGTTCGTCCAGTTGCGAACGATAAACGTCTTATGACCATCTTCAATAACGGCATCACTTGCTGCACAAATACTATGACAACCTGCTCCGGCCATCTACAGGTGAATTGCGTCGTTGCAAACTTTTATTGCCTCCTATTAAACGCGACACTAACCGCATAGTGTACATGTTAGCCACGAGTTTACGACACACCTAAGCTATTCAATGATTATCATCCATGTTTTGTGATAATGCAATCCTACTATTAAAAAAGAGGACCAGTTAAATTTCAGAGTGGATTGGCCGGTTATCTACGATCACTCAACGTCCTTAAAGTACAAGAAACAAATCTCGTTGGTTTAAAACCTATCACAGAAGAAATGCTAGTGGAGAACTACAACAAAACGAACATAGAACCCTACAAATTTCTCAGCTTATTACTTACTTACTCGTCGTAAGATTTTCGGATGAACACTCTCAAACGTTTTTCGAATGTGTTCCAGTTAACGTAACAGAGCTCACTCAGAGAAAACGAGTAGGGTAACGAATCTAGCAAAAGCTCTATGAATACCGATGCCCATTTTCTCATAATTCTAACTGAGATTTGAAGCGAATTCAATCTAGTCACGGACAATTCTTACGATTAAAACTGTACGTGCAGCGTTTCACAAATTACTTTACTACGTGTGTATCGTAACACAGATGAACAAATTCACTACGTCTCTAGTTTCTAAATTTACGAAAAAATTACACATGTACAAATTCCTCTTCAAGTGAATTGAACATTCATGTGCGTATCTGAGAAGCAATGGATACGACAGCAAATCTAATCACATAGAAGAAAGAGATGGTGATTGACTATAGAAAGGAAGCAACTTTATTTCTAAACTCAGTGCATCTTAAAAAGTAACCAATGAATAAACACAGAGAAATTCGAGGGCTTGTGAGCATTTTCGACTGAAGCAGGCGATAATGACGAACAATTCTACACACAATCGATATCAGTTCATCACGTGCTAGAATAGGAATTACTTCATAGGGGATGTGGGCCCCATAGCACCTAGAGTAAACCTACACAGCCGCTACCTAAAGAGAACGAAGCTCACTCGACATGCACCGGTGTTCGCTGACGTTGTCGCGGACCCATGCCATACTGTAAGCAAAAAATCCGATGTCGGTTCGATATCTACCACATTTTCAGGGTGAAATCCTAACGAAACGCTTAGTAGTGGAAACTTAAAGCTATTAGATCTTACAAAATAAGACAGTATTCGATTTTATGCAAGATTTTTGCGCAATGCCGTCATCGGAAAGGAAAGGAGATGCGTCATCAGTATGAATGCACCATTGCCAACTTTAAATATTCGCAGAATAGCATGCAATGCATTGTATTCAGAAGCACACCAAGTTAATATCGATTCTACGGTGATTTCTTCTCCAACTATGAACTTTGAGGTAATTGAAAGTGCCCTTTGGGGTCAGCGTTGTTCTACGTGGATTGGGCATTAGTGTAAGAAAAAAAACGAAAAAAGTCTATGAAATGTCTTCACATCCGAAAGTCACTGAACCGTTGAACCTAATTTCCATATTCTTATTGTTATTCTAGGGGATTTCCACAATTTATATCCTTCTATGAGAAGATCAGTGAAATAAGTTTTTGACAAGAAGACTGGAAGTTTATTGGCATATCAGGCAATCTGTTGGAATGAGCGACGATCTAGGCACTATAAGCGTTTTCTTCCACGTGTTACAATAAGGTAAAATGCTGAACATCAATAGCGATTTAAATTCGCGAACCTTGGCGAATACCGTCGAGTCATCGTCCTTACTTACACAGCACCACAGAATACAAGTAACAGAAATGATGAATATGATAGAAAAGAAACTCAACCACACCGCCACCACTCCGAAATAGTCAATAGCATTGAGCTGCTGTTTGAGGTCGACCATTCCTATAAAACGAAAAACTGGAAAGAAACAGTGAGAAACGAACTATGCAAGTAAGAAGAAATAACGTTTTTGTTAAAACAAAACTATAGTAATAACGATAACATTGCTGATGAGGCTCAAAAAATGAATAAAATTATAATTATTAACATAAATAAAATACGAAATCCCAGCCCAGATTCGAACCCGTAATTACTTTCCCGAGGGCTCACGTGGTATCCACTGCATCGTCGAGCCAGTTGCTTTGCATTTGTTTCAGCAGCTTTTTTACCCCAACGGTGCTATCTGCAATCACCAATCAAGAGGAGTAACAGAATGGATAACACGCGAGCTCCCGGAAACAATAATCATGGGTTCGAAGCTCATCTGGAGTTATCAGTTTTGCTCATATCTCAGCATCATTCTAGTTGTATTTCGCATAATGCTCTGCCATAGAAAAAATTAACAGAGACTAAATAAACGTTAAACATTAACATAAGTGGCAAAAAGTACAACAAATAAGTTTAAACATGTAAAATAACATCTAAAATAAATACAACTAATAATAAATATAATATGAGGAAAATACAATAAAATAGACAGCAATAAACTCTGTGCTAACAGTTGTGTTTGCTTGTCAAGGAAACAGTGAGTTACAGTAAAATATTGAGACCAACAGTGCACACTCACGTGCCTAAACAAGATATTCAGCCGATGACTATGGAATGGTCATATCATTTTCCTAAACGACATCTTTGACAACGACACCTGCACAAGTGTCTACTTTTAGACAGAATTATCTAGACTGTTCGCGCAAAGACGCTGAAGCTACGAAAGAATTTCAAGCTTAAAAAGAAGATTGCAGATGTGAAAAGTCTCTGAGCAGGCATTGTGGCGTCTGGGTGGCAGAGTTAGCGAAAGAAGAAGACGACTAGACGTAAAGCCTACGAATAAACACAAACGAAGAGATGCTCGAGCACTGTGGGAATCGATAGGAACGGGGGAGGGAGAGCGGCAGATCGACCGGGCCGAGCCGCGGGCGTCGAGCTCGCCCGGGAGGCGGGCGGAAGCGGCGTGCTGTCAACCGGCCGGCTTCACCTCTCATCCACACCGGCCCGGGAACAGTGTGGTAGCTCCGAGTCCGATCACATATGAAGTGGATTCGCTTGTGGTTTTGAATCTAATTCTCGTTCGTGATGGTTCCTACAAGCACTAGGACAAGCATTTGCGCCAGAAAACGAAAACGAAAAATCGTTCGCTCGCTGAGTACTCGAATCTTATTGTAATTATTTTAACTGACTCCGTAGAAGTTCTAAGGAAGGAAATTTGTTTAAAAAAGCTACAAATCATGCCACGACCTACGAAATCACTACACTGACCTACGTAGTCGAAACCCATAAATCAATCAAGAAAATAGCGGCGGCTTTTAACTGGAAGCTCCGACATACTCTGAAGTAATAACACATCCTCTCACCGTCATAAAAGATGATGTTTAATTACGATTAAAGTGTTGAGCAAAATGTTTCCTCGCTTTGAGTGCGAGGAAAATTCTCTTCTTCAACGAAACACTGTCTTAAAAAAGGAGTAACGCAGTAATTTTTGACGATTTTTAAGCCTAAATCACTGTAGAACTCTTCTAATAACTTCGTAAGCGAGCCAGGCAGTTTTACACCAGGCTTAAAAAACACAGAGTAGACAAAGGAAGCCTTCTTTGCGGCTTTGGTACCTAATTATTTTAATGCCTCCCGACGATTTACCGCCTCATCGTGGCTAGAGCTGGAGGTTCATCCCTCAGGTAGGGTCTCCCATGCTAAAGAGCCCGACGTTTACATCCGGAAGGCCAGCTACATTTAACCGACTCCAGGAATCACCACCATCCTATCGTTACACTAATTGCATGGTAGCAAATCTCATTCTGATCCACAAATGTGGTGATTGCCTTAGGTGGCGGCTACCTGAAGAAGGTTTTGGCTAGTCTGACCTTGGCAGTGCAGGGAACCACAAGGACTAAACCAGCAAAACTCCGCCCTCAGTACACCACACATTGTGCGCTCTTATCTACGACTTCGGGGGTGAGACAACCGGTGAGAGGCGATCAAATCTCAGATTGCAAAGGACGTAGTTTGAAACGGACAAAACGAGCAAGCCCACGACACGCAATAGAAATAGCTTCTTGATGTGCTTCCATAAACTCAGAACAGTCTCTTCAGGCGTAGAACTCTACTCTATTCTTGAGACTGCTGATTGCATCAAATTCTTTATGGTCTTTTTTTTTCCGAGAAGATGGCTCACTGAGGAAGATCTGGCTCGACACGAAGGCGAAGACGCAACGTCGAGGCGAACAACAAGCATGGACCATCGACTCGGATCACCGGCTCTGAGGAAGACGAAGACGTCGAAACGTTAGCCGAAAATAAATATATTTATCAACCTCGTGCAAGCTTATCAAGAAAGAATACATCTTTATGGTCTGCCTACAATAGCGCATATGGCGCAGTGGTCGGAGTCGCCCTTCAACGCGCACGTGGATTCGATCATCCGTGCCCTACCAAGCTTTCCATCCATTTGGGATCCGCAATTTGGTACCAGACTTGTCTGGGAAGATAGCAGCACTGGCTCGATACATCGGTAGGCCACCGCGAGTCAATGTTAAGACCAGATATCCATTCAATCACCTCCAAACTATGCTTAATGAAGTCGAATACATGGCGCATCCCTCAGGAATTGGTCAACGCCGAAAGCTTTACCCTTTATCCTCCCTACAAGAGATGAAAAGCAGGTGGACTGACGTATGCCAATTGGGTGACGGGACTCATGTCATTGAGGGAAGTTTCCACTACGAAATGTCGGAGGAGTTATCTTTGTGGCACACCCATCTGTTTTCCATCTAGCCACCTCATACGAAATCCTATCACCGTGCTTCGCCATTCTACTTCTCCAGCTTGAGAGTCAAAAGAAAGTCAGAATCATCACCTGTTAGTCACCAACTTCTACAACTGATGAAATAAAACTAGGCGCGTTTAATAACCTGTCGGAGGAAAGAATCGACAACCAGAAGTTCTTCTACAGATTCGTTCTTGGACAGATCCACGCCAGATCAGGAACGGCCAATGAAGAAGTGATCAGGGTTCGAAAGTTCGAAATAGGAAGCGAAATAAGAGTGGAAACCGTTTCATAGGACTCCTCTCCGCAGAACATTTCTTCCATCGTGATTCACCTCTCGGGAAGACAGAAAGTCGCCGCTGGACATGGAAATCTCCTAACGGCGCAGCTTGTGCGGAGAACAATCATATTCTCATGAACAGAAAACGGTGCCTTTTTTGCACATCAATGGTACCTGGATTCTGCACAGGATCTGATGATCGCTTTCTCCTTGCCAAGATTCGATTCAGCCGTAGGCTCGAAAAAAAAACTGCCGTCATCGTCCAAGAAAAAAGAAACAAGTCGTTTGTGACGAGGATATTCTCAACGAAATCCTCTCCTCCTATAGCTGGCAGAAAATGAAGACCCGACCGAGGGCTACATTCTGCCTGTCGAAAATCCTTAAACTTCCACCAAACTTCCCTCAATTCTTCAAACAGAAAGTTTGTACCTTTTCGCCAGAGCGACTAAGGAATTGCTCAAAATGAGAAGAATATCGAAACTTGATCCTACTGCAACAAACTAAACACAACTGATAATAAACGCTAGCTGTAAAAGGTCTTTGCAAGAGGATTTACAACGTAATAGACAGAAAATTTATTGGAAGTTGGTCAACAATGATTCAGTCTGAAGAAGCACCGTTGGGATCTTTGCGGCTCTAATGTTCCACTATCCGTCCTGGTGAACGAAGATGGGACTATCACTACAGTCCGTCATGACATTAAATCGATAATTGAACATAACTACTATAATGGTGAGATATTTGCAAAACTCTGGGGCTGGGCCACAGGTGTCTAAGGTGGGGAACGAACGCGCTATTGTCCTTTCCTTCCGGGGAGTAACGCATTCACCATCACACCATACGGGTCCCTCGTTTCGTTTCCGTGATCGATAGAAGAACTAGCTGAGAGACAGTAGCATTATAGTAGTTATATTTTGCAACATATTCTGCCGTTAAAAAGAATAGGCAATTAATAAAAAGGTTAAGACTGTGATGATATTGGAACAGTTCTGTACCAATCTTTTCCATGCACCAATCCTCGTTTAGGACTGCGAAATCCCCGCTGGTGAAGAAGCGCCAGTGATTCTACCCTCCGAAGTTCGGGTTGGGATAGGAATCATGGAAAGGGGTGCAGTCCAGAATCCGACAATATCGTCGCCGATTTCTTTAAAGCTGTTGGCTACAAATTAAACGTTACTCTCGCAACCCATATGACATTTTCCTTTTTGAAGGAAAAAATCCTAAACAAGTATTCAGTATGCTTGCGTAATGTACTCTACAAGCTGTTAACAAAGATTATCCTTTTGCGCTATCGAAGACCTTGTATGAGACACAACCATTTGAACAAGTAGATTCTGCTGCATGGCCTACGTCTAAACCGTATCAAGGGTTATGGTAGTCTGTCAAGAGTATCATCTGCCTCTTGTCCTGAGTATTATCGACTACGAGAAAGTGTTTGGCAGCTTCGAAACGAATACAGTCCTAACAGCGCTCGTCAAACAAAAAGTGGAGCCACCTGACCTATGAATACTAGCAGACTGTTATCGAAGGTACACTATGGAACGATAGATTTTTAGCGCCTCCTCAGCGCACCTATAGGAAAAGGAGACGACAAGGCGATACAATATCGTGAAGGCTGTTTTCTGCCACACTGCAGTGGATTATGAAGTCATTCGATTAGGATGAGAGTGCATATGTGTTGTTGGAAGATTCCTATCAAATATTCGCTTCGAGGATGACGTCACCGTCTCTTCGAGGAGTACCAATGAAGTAGCGACGATGCTTAATGAACTCAACGAAGAGGAAGGAAATATTGGACCACGCATAAGTAGGACAAAAACTCAGTTCAGGAAGATCCCATGATGCGAAGGGAGCAAATCGAACTTGATGCTTCTGTGATTATAGAAACCACTTCATACATGTAACTTCGACTTTCAAACCAAATGCAGAATAGCATGGAGTAGGAATTAGACGAAGAAGAAGAAGAGCAGCACGGGCCGCATTCGGGCCACTAAAAGAAGCCACCGACCACTAACCAACCTAAAACCTCGCGATCATCTTTTCGATTCAAAGTCTGCTCAACGCCCTGTTATGCAGCAGAAATGTGGGCTGATACTTCATCTACGACAAGAAATCTGCACACTACCCACAGAGCACTTAATTAATGCGCTCTGAAATTTAACCGCCGCCTATAACCTCTAGTAGGAATGCGCAGTTCAGGTATTCGAAGCCTATCCAGTCTTTTGGATCCAGGAGATTATACATCAATAGCGAAACACAAACGGGCCGGTCACATAATAAAAACGACAGGTGACTGATGGACGAATAAACATTGTAGTGGACTCCAAGACAATGCAATTGTAGAAGGCAACGATTTCAGGATTACGGAATGGCCTTTGCAGACTTTACAACGTTTGAAGCAGACTACTACCAATGACGACGATTGCGCGAGGGAGAAACGAATGGGAACTATGCTGGGTCCCCACAAGCAGTGAAGACGAGCCATCGAACTATTTAAGAACGTAAGCAGTTATTTTTAAAAAAAACTATCGATATAAAAGCCGAACGGTAGTTGAACACAACGTTAACAAAGCGGGTTTTTAAGTCAAAACCGCATTTAGTGTGGCTGTATCACCTGTAGTCCCGTCGATCGTCAAGTGACTCGAGCTGGCGCCAGTAAATCAGATTTACTAATTTAGTGTGGGCTACTAGCAAAAATATGAGAAATGAATTAGATTTTCTCAATGACTGTAACGTCTTTAAAAGATATGATATAAACAAGCAGCCTTCGTTGCAAGCTACATTGTAATAAAATCTTTGAGATCGGTTGCGACTCCAACAGAAGCCGTCCACAGGTGATCGTGGACCAACAACAATTGAGCTCATGGATGTGTAGAAGCTTGAGTAAATATTAAAGTTAAATTAAAGTGCTTTAATTAAGCTTTAAAAAATGTTCATTGCTTTCTTACTGATTTGAATACTTCGATTAGCTGACCTATCTAACCGACTCTTGAGAAGAGCAGCTCATTTTCTATTCGTTTCCCTCTCTAGTTATCTGCCATAGCGGTTTTCTTCTAGAATACTGGAGTCTGAAGGTGTAATACCATGATCCAATTCGTTTACAACTATTAATGTAGGTGTTTGGCGTCCACTACGTACACTTCCGCCTTGTACGTGACTGCCTTCGAGGATGTTTGCTACCTTTTGCAGAGCACCATTCGCGTCAACCTACCGTCAACTTTTTAAATTAAATGACCTTTTTTTTCATTCCTCGCTATAAAGCGCATTTCATTGGACTCCGTAGATAAAAGAGTTTTCAAAGGTTCTAACGCTATGTTTTCTCTACCAGTTATATTTCAGAAGACCATCTAAGGGTTTTCAGCGTGATAACCGGGCTCGTTAATACTTTTCCATTTACTGCAAATTGGTGCCAAACAGTTTCGATGAGACAGTGGCTCTTCGTAGCAGTCCCTTTCCCATGAAGACGGTAGTAGAACAATTCAAAAGCTTTATCTTCTTCACGAAGTCACCATAGCGGTTGGACAAGAGCGCTGGTAGGAAGGTATTTATTTCGGTGCTCTTAAACGCCGTTTCATGGATGAAAACAGAGTAGTAGATGATATTGGAAGCAGAACTCTACGACCGTAGGCTATGGTTTGGGGGTGGTTTTGCGAAGCAGATTCTACGTCGGAATCCTGTTTGGACAAGTGCTGGAATCTCATCTAAGCCGTTGACATACGTGGTAAGATATGTAAGGTAACTTTACCTGCAAAGCTTATAGGACACACGACAACCAGTGCATATGCTAGTTGAGTGGGTTCCTCTGGTTAATATTCAGCAAGATGATAAGGCGCATAGCTTCGTGGTTTTCATCGCAACTACTTATCTTCGGGAGTTCTTCCACTTTTTTGAAGCCTCCACAAGAACTCCATCTTTCAATTCTTATAAACTCTGCTTTCCATGCTACCGTCAGATCTATGTTTTATACAGCAACTCTTACAGGGTGCTAAAGACAGGATTCGCGCCACTTGAAATGAGAACGAGGATGATTCTGTTCATAGATTTCGAGTCGGTTCCCGTTTTTCAAGAAAAAGGAATACCCAGGAGAGGATCGTGTTGTGGAAAGAGAACTTATGAGGTTTTCATTCTTTTTTTCAGTCTTCTATTCTATACTTCCCAATACTGTTTGCGGACCAATTCCTTTTAGTAGAAGACTTCTGATTTTGCCTTCATGAGCTATACAGAATGCTCTCACTATGGTTGTTGTGTCAATCTGCTGTAGAATGGATGGTTATCCGTCCAGCACTCTACGAAACTGAGAAAAAGTTCGACGTTTCCATCCAGAAGTTGTAAATCAGGATCAGAGATCACCTCTGCACGAGTGTCAAATTTGTCATGATGGCTCTAGATATAGTCTCCAGGAAGCCAGAGATAGATAAATAGGATATAAACTGGCATCACTGCACCGCACACTAGGCGTTTATGAGTACGACGTCGGACGGTGAGACGACCGGTGAGAGGCGGTCAGATCTCAGCAATCAGACCAACGAACACTCCCTTTATACGGTATGGAAACTGCTTCTTGCTCTGCAACTATTACACCAGAATAGTCTCGTCGGATACCGATATTGAAGCTTTCCATGAGGCAGCCAATCCCAAAAAATTTTCTGTAAACACTTTACAAGCGACAAAAAGCGGGAAGATAGACATATGCCAACTAGATGACAGGATCTTTGGTATTCGTGGAGAAAAGTTCTCATTACGAAATGATGGAGGTCTTGGCTCTGTCGTACAATTACCTCTTTCCATTCAAATTACATCCTAGGAGAGCTTATTACATGACTTCGTCATTCCTGACCTCTAACCTCTTCGTCAAAAAAAATGTTGTCATTATCAACTGTTACTGGCCAACCTGTGCAGCAACTGAGAGCCAATATGCCTTCTGCAACAATTACAAGGGAGTAGTCTGCGACGAAAAGCCTTTCTACAAACTCGATGTTAGGGATCTTAATGCCAGAATAGGAAGAGCGTGCGAAGATTAATATAGGATAGGGAAATTTTAAATAAGAGATCGAAATAAGAATTAGAACCACTTGTCTTTAACATGTCTCCTTCAAAAGAATTCATTTTTTGAGAATAATGGAAATAACAATGGAGATGGGATTTCCAAAGGGCACAACTCGTGCTCAGATCGACCATATTCTAACCAACAAAAGATGATGACTCTTGTACACTTCCGCGGAGCTATCATTGTGCACTGGATTCGATCCAGCTTTTTCTGTGAGAGGCTTCGTTTAATCCATACTCTGGAAAAGAAATCTGATCATCGCATAAAAAGAACAAAACATGTCGTATACGACCTGACTATTTCCAACGAAATCATATTCTCATATGACTGGTAGATAAACGAAGACCTTCCTAAAGGCTACAAGTTGCTTATCGAAGGAGTTAAAACTTGTGCCGAGTTTGTCTGAACGCCTCAAACAAATGGTTTCGAACGAATCTCCATCGCTACTAAGGAACTGCTCAAAAAAAGGACACTGAAGCTTTAGCCTACAGCAACACACCTAACGGCGGATAATAGATGCCAACTGTAAATATTTGCAAGAAGACTTATATGAAGTGAAGGTGGAAAAAGTTATTGGAAGCAGCCCAAAACGATCTAATCTGCGAAAGTACTGCTGATATGGGGCGACTAAAATGTCCCGCTATCGGCTTTGATGAAACAATGTGGGGATATTTCGAAACCGACTTTCCTTTAACCTCGGTGTGACTAATCAATATGTATTCTTTCTTTGTTGAGCTTACACGAGGTTGATAAATATGTTAATTTTCGGCTAACGTTTCGACGTCTTCGTCTTCATCAGAGTCGATGATCCGGGTCGATAGTCCACGCTTATTAGGGGATTTGGGGATACCTAATAACAAAATTGTTTTACGTCCTTTTTTCTACGAAACCTTTGTTGCACCACGCAATCTTGTTAAAGAAAAGCCACTCGGTATTCTTTTCTCTGAAGTTGAAGCAGCGATACAGTGCATGAAAAGAGGCACAGCTTCAGTACCCGATAATATTACAGGCGACTTCACTCGAGAAGGAAATTAGTAAAATGCATGTACTTTTCGCAACCCATATGAAATCAACATCTCGCCTATAAAAGGGAAAAATCCCAGGCTAATAGAGGACGTTACGCACGGCCATTCTGCCCAAGAAAGGATCTTCGTAACTACCCTCCCATATGCCTGTTTGGCGTACTTTTCAAGCTATCCAAGAATTTTATTTTATTACGAATATCGAGTATTTTGGATGAGGAACAACCAATTCAGCAAACAAGATTTCAACGAGGATTTTGCTGCATAGAACATATCAATCTCTGTGGCGGATTATGAAGGTCTGTCGGGTGTACCATCTGGTCCTCCCACTTTTCTTCTGCATAAAAGCGTCTGACGATATCTAAACGAAGGTAATTTCGTCAACTCTCGTCGAGCAAGGAGTGGATCTTTCCTGAAAATCTTTGCCTGACTGCTATTGTAGCTGCGGAGCAAAAATGCAGCAGTTCCTTTGACCCTTCACCATTCCTTTGAAAGAATGGATAGGCAAGCTGACAATGTACCGCTAAAGCCGTCTCTGGCACAAGAAGAGCGTACCCGTTAAAGTCAAATTCCTGTCGAATCTTCGTTTTGCAGTCGACGTCAGCATCATTTCAAAAAGTGCCAGCAAAGGCCAGACGGTGTTCAAAGATCTCAGTGAGCTGGGAAAAAGGACCGAGTTGCTCATCAATTTTACGAAGATCCAGTTCATGATGAACACATAGTGCAAAGGCATACAAAGCGTGCTGGGTGTTTCTCTGAATACAGAAACCATTCGCACATGTACTTCGAGCGTGCAAAAAACATAGTGAGCAAAGGAAAGGAGAAATTGAGCAGAAAAAGGACAGCAGAATAGGTGGCATGCGGGTCACTCAAAGAAGCCACCGACCAACTAACTGATCAAAAAATACAGGCTCAGCTTATCCACTCAGCAGTCCTCCTAGTACTGTGCTACGCACCGCAGTAGTGAGTTCATACGTAACCACGCCAAGAATAGTGCACACTACTCAGGGAGCGCTAAGACGATGTCTTCTGAAATATATGCGGGACGTTCGAGGCCCAAGAGAAAACACAACGATAGCGAAACACAGATTTAAGTACAGTGAAATTTCGAGAACTTTGACACCTGTGGTCTTAAGGCAGACCTACCCTGCATGTAAGCAGATTCCTCAAATATTCTAGTCCCCTGTTATTGTCGGTGCAGAGCAAGAAACTGTTTCCACGACATCTTGTGGACGTGCTCTTGTGGATCGTCTACTTATTAATACCTTTTAACACCTTAGGTTTGGTTACCTCATTGGTTACCTTCGGGTCCGATGTCGTAGAGGACAGCCCTCAGCCACTATATTGCTGGTTAAGCTAGTAGTTTCTTTTTCGGGATTTATCGAGTTAATTCCCGTTGGGAACTTACGCTTCATCAACACGAGTCGCTGTGTGATCTTGATGATTCTTAGTGAAGCACAGCACGCGACAGCTCGCTTGCACTAAGATGTCGATTTCTCCTGTTCGCTTATTCTTAGCTGAATTTGGGTCAGAAACTATAAACTTTTCAGCATAGGATACTCTGCTAGAGGATGTGTTGAAATTCTGCATGGCATTTCAACACAGAAATTCGAGTTACCAGAAAACTGCCTTCTGGTCTCTTTCATGTCACAACCTAATTTCATAACAAACGGAGGAACACATTAGATTAGTGAATGTCTCAGTACACGCATAGACATTCTTTTCTCACCGTTGTCATCAACCCAACGTTTTCCCAACTCATGATTTTATAGATATAGTACAGGAACCAAGGTAAACTGCACAGAAAGTGATTACGATATCATTAGCAGTGAGCTCTATAAAGCAATGGCTAAGTAGTGAACACAATGGTCAGGTTTTTGTAAGAATTTTCTTAGAATAAATTTTAAAAATCCAAATGTTGACCTCGTCCTTACGTCATGCATGTTTTTGTCAGTTTGTGAAAACCTCTTTACGAAAATATTTAAGCTAAGCTAGATTTTATTCAAATCAAACATTTAATAATCATCTCAGACACCAAGCTTCGTCATGACTCCCGCAGTTAAGCAAGACTACAACTTTAAGAAATGAAATGAAATGACAATTCAATTGACACAGACCAGCCGATGCATCTGGTGAAGAACTGGAAGCACCTCTAAGCATGGTTACCTCGAGCCTGAAGAACATCATGCTTGATCTGTTTTCACTATGTCAGTACAGATAGATGATATAGATCCTCAGATCGCAACCGAGCCCATACATAAACCCAACAACTTCCATGACTGCCTACATCAAGATGGTCGAACCAGTGGAAATTCTGATGTCGTACGACATCTGAAGGTGGGTCATATCAGTAACGAGACACGTTATCATCGTCTATGGTCCAAACACGGAGATCATGGGTATAGCTGCCTTATTTTCGAACCAATGTTTTTTATGGAGTTCATTCGCTAAAATCTTTTAGGATATGATGTTGTTGTAGCGAAAGTGCCTCTTAAGTGATTAAATTCTTCCGAGAGCGTGTAGAAGCACACGTATGCGTAGTGCATTCAGTAAGGATTTTGAGACTTGGAAATCATTTACGGAGTGCTGCATAGCCGAAAGGAGAGAGATTTCCTGCTAAAACAATATGTTCCCGTTTTCAGTTGGCAAAAAAAACTTCAAAATTCCGAGATGGATCTTGCTAATGATGATAACACTGCAGCAAATCACAGGTCGTCATGGATTGAGAACGCTTATAACAAATTGTCTCAGTTGTATGTCGTCAATTCTAATAGAAATTGCTTAATTTGTTAAGATAAGTCAAAGGAAAACGTCGAGACGAATTTAGTATCAAGTTGCCAAATGGTGTCGTTTAAGTGCTCCATGGTTGCAAACATGGACCGCTGCGAATCGTCGCGTGCTTGCGTTGAGGCTGGATAACATTCCATTCCGGAGCGGTATGAGATAGTGTTTTCGTCCGTTTATCTTTGTTACTTGGTTGACGTTGTGTTAAGTATGTTCATTTTGAGGGCAGCGTCTTAACTGTCCGGTTTCTATCGCTCTTCTTCTGAAGTCGGTTCCAAGTTCGGTGTGTTTCGATTTTTCTGTGAGTATTCTGGAACAAATCCAAGAAACCTTATGATATCATTTGAGCAGAAACTTTTCGTGTTCATACCTTCCACTTTACTAGTCAATTTCGAAATCTGTGCAAACGTTTTCACCGAATCCTAACTAATCTTCGATGCGTGCATGTTTCCCTGTATGGCTTGTTACATTATCGCCATGATTACAGTGCAGGTAGTCTTGGGTGACCAGCTGAGCTTAGTCGACATGTCTGAGCTTATTCGTCACGTTATTGGGCGTCTGACAGGTCGAACAGCAAAGAACAAGGTACTGTAGGGCTATTTTTCGAAGCTTGAAAGTTTTTCCTACCTAATTCAGTTGGTAATGCTAACTTATGTTCTCGTTTGTGATTGGGTGCAAGTATTCGAGTTCATACTTAAATGAATAGTTCGGATCCGGCCTTGATGCAGATTTTGCAGACCTGTTCAAGTCTATCGTACTTTACGTTGTCTACTTGTTACTTATAGTGTGCATTTCAGTACCCGGTCGCTCATATAGAAGGAGCCGATAACGTGATGCTCGATTCCTCAGTGCTCTGTTGCCCTGTCTGCTACAATTTGTTCGATTGTGCCCCTTCAGTGCTACAGTGTGGTCACACTTTCTGCGCAAAGTGTCTGAGGAATATCGCAGGTTTAAGAACAATTTCTCGTCAGGGTGATGGAAGAGTGAGTGGTTCTAAGGATATATTATGTTCCCATTGTTTTCTTTCTTTTTTTTAAGCCAGACATTGTGGTTTTATAACGTGTGTTTCTCATGTCTCCTTTAACTTGAGGCTACGAAAATAGTTCGACCGAATGGTTTCAAAAAGCGTTGTGAGTCTCTAGTTTCATTGCTCTTAGTTTGCTGATCGAGAGGCGGATAACGTAGTGGAGGTGATGTCGTTCATCACGAACATGGTGCTAATCCCCCCGCCCTGCGGAGTCGGCAAATTGGGAACGCTCGAGCCCGGCTATCTGAAGACTCCAATGGATTCGAGACGACCAGCATTCTACGACATTCAAGATGAAATGAAAATCCTCAAACAGTAGCCGAAGCTACATGTAGAGGTTGGAAAATCTTCGTGGATAATGGATGCATAAAAACGAATCGAATGTCAGAAATACTGCGATCCGCACAGTAGAAGTGAGGACGGGTCATATGAAAGGTTTGCGGATCTGCATATGCTGTTTTTACATATTATTGTGAAATAACTGCTTAATTT
Source organism: Angiostrongylus costaricensis (assembly GCA_900624975.1). Classification (NCBI taxonomy): domain Eukaryota; kingdom Metazoa; phylum Nematoda; class Chromadorea; order Rhabditida; family Metastrongylidae; genus Angiostrongylus; species Angiostrongylus costaricensis. Next base: position 38,580 of record UYYA01000014.1, on the reverse strand, counting down.
GTAAAAGTGGAGCCTTCACATATTGTACTGGGTTGTTTCCTCTGTACTACAGGATATTAATACTGTACTATTACTTCTTTTACTAGTTAAACACTTACTGATTTTGATGAATTCCTTACATTTTAGTCCTTCCCCTGCCCCATGTGTCGCCAGCCGTGCTTCTTCGAAAACGTTGCAAAAAACTACATTATTGAGGATATATTGAACCGTTTGGAGAAGCTTCCAGAAGAAGAAGAGTTTCGCGACAAATTAATTCTCGCAAATCTTCGTATAGCGGTATGTTCTAACTTTTCGTCAAGCTTCCACTGCTGCTGTGCACTTCTCCTTACAGGCATTTTTTTTGGAATCCTTTTTGTCCGTAGCATGGTGTTTATTTTTTGTGTTTACTATTTTTAGGTTGGGATGCGTTTTATTACCAACAGGGATATATTTAAATAAGAGGCGAACTTTACAATGGAATACTCTTCATATACAGTCCGCCTCTCTTACGATATCAATCGTTCTCACTATCCTGACATTAAATTTCAGTTCTATTTGTTGCAGTGAAATGAAAACTCGAATTATACTACGCTTGAGGTTTCCGAAACTTTCATTTGAGGGTCATACAATTTGGCTTATGTATACAGTCGCTTAAATATGCAGGAGTGAAATTCGCTTTTCTAATAGGCGTAAGCAATCTCTCTCTCTCTCCCTCTCTCTCTGTCACAGCTAATGCCACATTTGCACTCCACGGTGCACAGAGGAAATATTTGACAAACCAAGTAAGTTAAGTAGGATTTCACACCATATTATTAATACAGTCTCTACAGCGTTGCCTTTATCGTCCGCCACCTATTGTCCCGTTGATCATGGAGCGACTAGAGCGTGCGTCAGTAAATTTTGCATTTTTTCTTGTCGCGTGCAGCAGTCGCCCACTGGACTCCGCTTGTTCTAGGGACCCATTGAGTATCATATCTTCTTTCTAGTATTTTGGTGAAGAATTCTGACCATCTAGCGATGGTCTTCCTGCCGTACGTTTGATATCCTGAAGAATCCAGTCGTTAACGGCTCGTCTCCATCGGTTGTCGTCCATCCGCAGTACGTGTATGGCCCATCCTATCCTCGACATTTTGCCGCATAGAACAGCGTGTTTGATTTTTAATCTTTGATGTAGTTTAAAGCTTTGAATCCTTTCCTTCACTTACGTGATATGGTATAGTTCTAGCATTCCTTTAGACTACAGGTTCTATAACGGTTATATCCTGCTTACGCAGCTACCAGGTTTTTTACGCATACGTTAATACAGGAAGAGAAGTGAAGTCGAAACCATGGCAATGATGTTAAGTGTTCTTTTTGTTCTCTTCACAATATCCTCTATGACCTTGGAAGTTCCCCAATCGCTCAAATCGTTCTGCTTAATTCTAGATCTAAGTCGTTCATCATGTTGATTTCTCGAACAAGATAGCCGTAGCTGGAGCATTAGCAGAAATTCGCTCCATTGAGCTGAATGGGCATGCGAAACCATTTTGTTCCTAATGAATATCGTTTTGCGAAATTTATTCGAAGGCCATTATTTCCACAAGCGTTATCAATGTCGGCAAGCATTCGTTCCGCCTACCTAATTCGTGGCGTTATAAGAACGGCATCATCGGCAACGCGAACATGATATAATTGCCGACTATCGATTTTCACTATGTTGTCCTATGCGTTGTTCTTGAGGGTGGTGGTAAATAATTTTGGCGAGGTGATATCGCCTTGTCTAACCTCTCTTTTGACGTCGATGTCAATTTCGTTATAGAATGGTGATATCGTGGTTGTGAAATCTTTATGCAGCTCATGAAGAATTCACGATACTTTAACGAATCTTGTTATCCTGTGGATTTGCTTCATTGCACTGAATTCTTTTCCAAACGCTGCTTGCTCGCATGGATGTCCTTCATTCCAGTGTACTGTCAATCTTGTTTAGGATGACTCGAATGAAAAGTTTGTATACGGCAGGCAATAAGCACGTTGGGCGATAGTTCCCGATGTAGAGGTCACCCTTCTTCAAAAATAGCACTGTCGTGGTCCAATAACGACCTTAAAGAGGAATAAAGAATGTGCGTTTTTCTGTGTAGAAATTCTCTAACCCCATATAGAACGCTTTGTTCTCGTCATAGCTTGGCGTCCGTGCGTAGACGGCGGCGATAGTCAAAACCAGTGTTCATCCACATCCGTTCAATCGTAAACGTCGATTTAGTGTTCGAATAAATCGATGTTCATGGTGTTGACGAAAACGTTGGCGCCGCCGACTCTACTGTCGTATATTCGGTGAATCAGTTCTTCTCCAGTGTTATAGATGGTGTTGATTGTTTGGGTCGTCTGTTCTCGGCCAGGCCGATGACGTCGTACCTTATCCTTCTTGCTTGCTTGATCAAGTCTTCTATGCTGGACTCGGATGCAAGTCTCCGTGCATTGTAGGTACAGATCGTCACCTCAGTTCTTTGCTATTTAAGCAGCTTAGAATGGTGCTGAGATTTTTACAGCCTTTCCATGCTCGTCCTACCCTACGCTGTCGTATCTGGGGGTTCCTTCGGGATCAGGGGAATGACAACCGTTTATTTTACTGTGCTTAGCTTTCTCATACCCATGTACAACTTGTTGAGCTGCTAACGTGGGTGCTTGGTATACTCAAGCATAGCTTGTCAATCTCGGGAAGGCGACTTCCAATCGCTTCCCATGTATTTCGCCGTCACTTGGTTGGAGGTTTTTGGTCGTTGACTTGTAGAATATAGTCCACATAGAACACACCCACATACTCATATGTAAACACACCTGTTTAAGCATGTCAAATATACGTTAAATCGGCACGGCAGAATCAGGTAGTCTATCCCCTGGATTCACCTTCCCGGGTGTGCATAAGATCGGTTTTGGTTCGTGATTATACCCGTATCTGCCGCCATGGAACGGGCCACGTTGTCTCGCGACTAACCGGCAGGAGATCCCTCTATAAGAGAGATCCGTGGTCTAGCGAAAATACGGATCCTATGTGATTCATAGTCCTCGTCGTTTATTTTGACGCTTGTATCATTTCGTATTTAGTATACAGCTTACCCACCACAGATGTTTGCTGGACTTCATTATAGGAAACCTGTTGTCTATAATTTTTGCCAAAAAATGTTTTTAGGTGATTTTGTTAGTGATTACGCTGCCAGTGATTGTTGATGATGGGGAGGATCGGAACATTACTAAGTTGACTCAGTTTTTCTACCATATAGGTGTCAACATAGCCTCTTCGATTCTTCGACTCTTTGTCGATCCTATTATTGCCATAACTATTTGTACACATGGCGTGCTACGAAATTTTAAAGGAGAACTCAATCAAATTTCGAACTCATTCATCTTTTACATATTGTCGATCTCCTCAAACACCTTTGAAGTGAAAGAAAACCATATTTACATACACTATCAAAAGGCCGGAATGTTTGTACTACTTTCTTGTTTCTCTGAAACACAAAGAAATAAAACATACCCGTGTAGCGGAGTAGTTAAAGGTGTCATGCAATACACACGTGGTCGGTGGTTCCATCATCCTATGCTCCGGGTCCAAAAAGCTTTCCATCTCTTCGTATTTGACAAATTTATACCAGAATTGTCCAGGAGAACTCCAACACTGACTTTATACATCGGTTGACCACCACCAGTCATTGTATAGCCAGATGTGCCTTCAATCACCTCTAACGACGCGTAATGTAGTCCAGCGCTTGAACATAAACCCTTATCCTTTATCCTTTAGGAAAGAACTGACGTTGTGCGCCCGATCGTTTCTGTCCACAAACGTTTTCCTGGTCGTTATTTTCTATAAGTTGCGACATATACGAGTTGACTGAAGTGGTTGTGTCATGAATCGTGGACATCAAATTAATGTCTTTTATCTGTCCATTTAAGCATCATTATATTATCTTCACCTGCGTGCACTATAAATGATATTGATGCGATAGTAATGTTAATCCATATTTATCCACTGCAGATTTGCCATTTTCAGTGATCCGGTGATTGTGGGGCATTTTATTGTTTGACCACTCACCTTTGAGATCATGATAACCTCATCCTTTACGTACCATCGGGTTTGTTTTCATTCCTTCTCATCTTCCTGTTTTCCTCATTTTTTCCATTGTCATTTTGTGTAATCTCAGTGGTGAGCCTATCAGAAGTGAAGCTGAGTTCGTCTTCAGCCGAGATGATTCGAGAACATACAAATTTCAGTTTTTTATTAACAATTCACTGTTCTTTCTTTTTCACTGTTATCATATAGATCCAGTGGGTGTAAAAATATATAAGAATGCAGCAAAATACTCACATTTCTTAGTGTGCGCAGGTCATGCCTTATCTTAAATAACTAAGTCATTTGCGCTGTTTCCTCTTTACAGAGCTGGAACGTTTTTAATGATTCTTTCACTAGAAGAGCCTTTTTGCACTACAATGTGCAACTGACATTTTCTCTCCTACAAATATGATTGTCTTTTACAGGTGAAGTGCTTTTAAATATCACAAATAGAGCCATTATTAATGTACTGCATTTTTTCGCGCACGATGAAGTATATCTTACGTTAGTCATTAGTCGGAGCCAAATTTTTTTTTCCTGTCATTGGTTTCTCCGTTATTAGTTTTCTGAATATTTGAATGTAGGAACTCCTAAGCTTCTGTAATCTTGTCGAGAATGTTTCCTTTGGATGGACTTCGCTGTTTGACACATGTTCAGGGATATTATTGCCTAAATAGAGGATAGATGTTATTCTTGAATAAGATCCGCATATTTTATTTCTATTAAAGGCATACGTTTGTGCGGTTTAATTTCTAGAATCAAACCCGTTACTTTTCTGTTGTTGGTAATAGGTGAATTCGAGTAGAGCCCATTAAAGTTTTCATTCGTTAATGCTACTGTTCTCTCCATGAAATCTTTTTTCCTTCTATTTCTTTGAAAAGCATTGTAGGCTAAATTTGTGGTTTCCTGCTGTTTATGTCGTTCGGTATGTACTTAATGGTCTTCTGATTTCTATCAATCCAGATGACATTTAACCCGCTGAATTGCTAGGATTCGAATCTAGGTTCTGGCTGTCAGCATGTGTGTTCTTTCTTGCAACCGAAATTTTCATAGGTTGTTGTCTCTTTAATGCTTTGGAAGCTTCTCAATACTCGATCATCTCAACATGTTGTCGGCTTTGTGATGAGCGGAATTATGCTGTTTGTTTTTACTGCTCTTTGACAAAAGACGTCTTCATTTACATCCCAAATTTTGCTACTATTCGTGACTGCCTTTCCTAGTCAGTTGATTGCAGGCTTTTGGCTGAATTGATGTGCAAGGCGCAATCCCTATACAACAATTATAACACTGAATGTTTACATAGGTATAATTACGTATATCAAATATGAGGCGATCTAACAGAGTCGAAGACTCAATTTTCTAAATTCACCTTTGCATCAGCGGAATTATATTGTTGGTTCGCGTTCAACCTGTAACCGGTCGCCTAACGGATAAGTTGTACCACTTGACCTCTCGAAACCAACGGTTTACCGCCTCATCGTGGTTGGGGGAGGAGGAGGAGGAGGGGGAGGGGGTGTTCCTGGGTGTCGGACCGCGATACGGTGGGGGATTCGTTCCCGGCTGGGTCTCCCAAGCTGAGAAGGAGTACGCCGTTTCCATCAGGAAGTCTAGCTAAGAGTAAACTAGTACCAAGATCCACCGCCGTCCTTGTATCAAAGTCGCATGATTGCAAATCTCCCTCTGATCCACAAGGGCTGCGACTGCCTGTGGTGGTGAAGACCTGGGACAGACTTTCGCCAGGCTGACCTCAGGATTCCAGGGGGCCACAATTTCTTAACCAGCAGATCTCTGAAAAATGATGACTGTACTGGGGCCTGCACAACCAACGAGAGCGGACGGTTCAAGTATCAAGTAACTGAAATAAAATCTCACGAAAGCGGCATGATGTCGTTTGCACGAGACGACCGAAAAACATTTTGCAGTTGGAGTTTTAAAGTTGCCAGCAGTAGCAGCAATTTTTGTTTCCAAAATTACCTACAACATTGCAAGTATGTAACGACGTGATCGAAGGAATTCGTAATGGTTGTTAGCACCTTCTACCAGTTGTCCTTAGTTAATGAAGTGGTTTTAAAATCAGAAGCATGGGAATTTTGCTGCATGTATAAAATATGTGCTAAAAATACTTTAAAAAATAACTGTTATCATACAGCACTCTCTCTGTCCATTTAAGCATAGATTTCCCTTCAATAAATTTAGCAAAGTTTGCATTATTCGAACCGAATGGAAATGGTGTTGTAGTTTCACTTTGTCACAGTTAACTGAGAACTAAAGTATTCTTTTACAGCCAACTTGCGATGCGATACCCTTGAGTACCTTAACTAGTAGTAATGCTCTACCTAGAGCACTGTTATCGGTCATATTGCTGTGTTCAGTTTTTCGTATACGTTTCATCGCAATTAAAGAATGCCGGTTATCTATAGGGGTTGATAATTATAACATGTCGTTCGGATAAATGAAAGATTTATATTTCCAAATTGGGCATTTTGATGGAAATAGAAGGTGTTATTGCCTACCCAAGGTTTAGATTTATGACTCGTTCTCTTTCTTGTGAAGCTGTTATGGGGCAAACTTGATCTAGAATTTTGCTCCATATAACCATGTGCTGTTTGTTTAACGTCACTAAGTTTCAACAGCTGCTAAATTCGTTTTGATAGACCAGATTTTCCACTTTTTCGTCAGGCTGACTTAATGCAGTTTTTGAAGCTTATGGAATCTGCTGAGCGATCTTCGAGTTCATTCTGAAGTTTAGTTCCTATGCGTATGAATGGTTTGAAAAAAAAGCGAAAAGATGTTAGATGGATATTTTTGGCGAAAATCGATGTGTTAGAATCTCGATTTTCAAAGTGGTGTAAGTGTAGTAGTGCGGTATAACACGGCATGCAAGGTTTTTGTCCAATTTTGGAGACGAAAGCAACGTACAGCTTGCACTATTTAGCATTTTCCTTCGGGTTTTGAGGACATTTGTATGTTGTTGTCTAGCTGATAACCTATGTAATCATGCGTCTTCCAATTCTAGTAGTGTCTCGTTCCAGACATCTATTTTGTTCATCTTTCCTACATGCTTTCCAAGTACAGTTAGTGGTTCACTTCTGCGTTGATATCGATGTTCCAGAAGCAACGTGTTGAACAGAGATGTGCCGATTTGGAGTTGTCGAACAACAAACTAGTAGCCGAAATTAGAGAAAGGAGGAAGAAAGAGATGAGAAGCTATGCATCAATTCTCTTCTGTTTTGTATCCTATCTCCTGCTTGCACATTTATACTTTGAGTGGGAAGTGCACTATACGAGTACTTGTACGACAGCAGTGGTCTCCATTAGAGATCCTCTTCTGAGAGGCATAATGAGTATCTACCAATACGGTCGCCTACTTATTGGGCATTTTTTCGTTTGAATTGTTTGCTCATCGTTGATGTGTGCGGTAGTTTTTCTTCCTGAATTACGTCTTTATGCTCATGATCGCATACAGATGAGGTTTACTCTTGCGAGTATAATCCATCGGATCCAGTTCACTTTTATTAGGGATGTTTTAATGTTTCATCCGAAAGCTACTTCTTTACAACCATTTTTTGAAACTGAAGATTGGTTTCATTTTTATTGACACGCGATCATTCCTCTAATCGTGCTCATCAACGTATTATGGGTGTGTGTAATACTCTAGTTTCTAATAAAGTGTAAGTATTATATATGTATTGATTTTGTGTATCTCAACGCAACAAAAACAAAGTGGTTTGAAAATCTTATACAGGTACATAAGATGCGATAGTCTCCATATCTATGGAATAAGTACAAATTTCACTAAACCATTTCCATTTTGTTTGCATCTTCCGAGATTTACACGTTACACTGTATGAGATAGTAGCATATGAATATGTAGTAAATTGGTATCGTACACATTCGCAATTGAGGGAACAAGGATAAGAGAGCCTCAACTGTGTAATACACCCGCATACATGACGGATATAGAGAAGAGCATAAATAGCAAGTCATAAGAAGGAGATTCACATGATAAAAGCTGGGATATATGATGAGACGGCAGTCAGTTAATTTATGAGGTGTCGAACCAATTCCATTGGCAGTGGAAATATGATGGTTGAGTTTTTTTCCGCTCTGTAATGTAACGATGATTGTGATGAGAGATTCTCATATGCAAAATTGCTGCCTATGCCATTAAATTGTGTTGAATGTGATTTCATTTGACGTATATTGACTACGATTGCTAGTCAATGCCAGACACTAGTAGTATAGATGTGAAAATGTACAGCTGATTCGTTTGTCGTGTCTAGGCGACAGGATTTCTGCATTAAAATACTGCTTCTGAAACCTGAGTTCGATTCTCATGACCCCTACAGTCACAACTGCGCCATTATGGACCTACAAAGACGAGAACGGTAGTTAAACTCTTCCATGTGAAAAGAGGTATTCATTAGCTGAGATACGCCCAAGGAGACTTTTCATTTATCACTAACCACTTGTTTCTACTATCACGTGACTGAGTTTTCCTTTAAATGTTCATATATTAACATCATTTACAGTTTACTTATTTCAGACAGGTTCATTACTAGCCACTTTACTGTCAATTAAATAGTCTCTGTATTTGAAATGTTATAACTTTTAGTGCTTATTCTTTTTTCACATAGGATATTATGTGAAGTACAATCAGAAAGATGTTGAGATATGAGCAGAACTCGGAACCTCTGGGTGCCCTTGTATTTCACATAATATCCTGACCTGAAAAAGAAGAATAGGCGGTAAATAAAAGTTAAAACATTGTGATTTAAACTGTAACTTAAGCTTAACTGGGTTCAATGCCCACTTGTGCTCACCAGATCATTCTCGTTGGCGGATGATTGCTGATGGCACTGTTAGGGCAAAAAACTGGCTGAGAGAAAAGCAAAATGAGGGCCCATCTGAGTTCTCGGAGAGGATAATCGCGTTTGGAGTCCACTTGAGGTTCTGAGTTTTGCTCATATCTGAGCATCCTTGTAGTTCTATTTCGCATAATGCATATAAAACTTTTGTGCTCCACAAAAACAACGAGCCGATTGCCATCGCACGTGATTTCAACACCATATGTTCATGATATTCGCTTTCCGTCTATTTCATTGAAGACTAGTTAGAACTACTTACGCTACACTGTTTAGTGTTTGCAGATAGCGTAGCTGCAGTGCAGCCGGTGACGATGCGATCACAGTGGCGGCTTCACGAAGCGATCTGGATGCTTTTTGTTCACCTTCAGCTGCGATCACCTGTTAAGCAAATATGACGCGGTTAATATACTAGGATTCACTCTCCTATTTTGCTGTTATTTGGTTGTCGTCGCAAACGTTGCTACGACGAATCTCGTTCGAGTAGTTATAAATCGATTATTTTACACCCTCATTAGGATCCAATTAGCTACCATACTGTATTAAAGACATAAAGAAACAGAATCGTTAGTAACTCGAAAGACCGACTTTCTCTAAACCTCGGCATAGATAGTTGATATATTTATTTATGTGATCTTATAAACTGATCTTCTTAAGCTAACGCGAGGTCGGTACAGATCTTCGTTGTTGTTGTCGTTGTTTTCGATGTTATTGATCGTTGGCTGACATTTCGGCGACTTCGTCTTCCTCAGAGCCTGGACGTATTTTATGTTAGAATACTTTTTATTATTCGGTGGAAAAGAAGTTTAAAGTGTTAATGAAGATCAAACTTTCAAATAGACGCCATATTGAAAAGAAAGGCCACTCACCGCGATGTTATGTGTGGGACTGGCCTACACGTAGTTCACGTGGGGTCGCGACCAAGACACACCCTGGGGTCAAAATATCATTTTGAAATACGGCGCCAGGTCACGCGTGATAGTGAGGCATCTTTGGATCTTTGAAATTTATCCAAAGCGCCTCAAGAGTTTTGCGCGTTGATGTTTTTGATTCCTGCGCTAGGATCCGCACATTCACTTCGAAATCATCGCCGTTGTGCTTTTGTGCCCTATGCGTACCTAGGTGTTTAAACGGATTTTAGCTTTCCCATCTAGATGTTCTTTTATGCGGACACAAAGTGGTCTACCCGTTTCCCCGATATATTCCTCGCCGCATGCATTACATGAGATCAAGTATATTATACGTGAACTCATGCAATCTCCGTCTCTCCCGTTAGGACAGATTACACAGTTTTCTGAGGAAAGGAAGGAATCGCGAAGCCTGGCACGAAAAATTGCCATTTCCAATGGCTACGAAGTAGAAACCACTCGGGTTAGAGGAAAACGTTGGGTAGTTTCCCAAAATAATATTTCAGACGAAAGTATGATCCCCTTTAAGCTGCCCTTCATATCAAATGAAGTAAGTCACGCCATTAAAAAGTGCTTAAAAAAAAGTGGTCTTGAAAATTATGCAACGATGATTAACATCCCACCCAATACCCTACGCCGCCAGTTAGTTCGAAACTGTCTCTATGATCGTTTGTGCACCTCAGAAAACTGTACGATCTGTCCTAACGGGAGAGACGGGGATTGCATGAGTTTAGGTATAATATACTTGATCTCATGTAATGCATGCGGAGAGGAATATATCGGGGAAACGAGTAGACCACTTTGTGTCCGCATAAAAGAACGTCTAGATGGGAAAGCTAAAATCCGTTTAAACACCCCTCTAGGTACGCATAGGGCACAAAAGCACAACGGCGATGATTTCGAAGTGAATGTGCGGATCCTAGCGCAGGAATCAAAAGCATCAACGCACAAAACTTTTGAGGCGCTTTGGATAAATTTCAAAGATCCAAAGATGCCTCACTATCACGCGTGACCTGGCGCCCTATTTCAAAATGATATTTTGACCCCAGGGTGTGTCTTGGTCGCGACCCCACGTGAACTACGTGTAGGTCAGTCCCACACATAACATCGCGGTGAGTGGCCTTTCTTTTCAATATGGCGTCTATTTGAAAGTTTGATCTTCATTAATACTTTAACCTTCTTTTCCACCGAATAATAAAAAGTATTCTAACATAAAGCACGCCCAGGCTCTGAGGAAGACGAAGTCGCCGAAATGTCAGCCATCGATCAATAACATCAAAAACAACGACAACGACAACGAAGATCTGTACCGACCTCGCGTTAGCTTAAGAAGATCAGTTTATAAGGATCGATAGTCTTCATTAAATCTGCAGCTCCCTTAATGATTTTATGATTTGTACACCTTCAAGATGATTTCGTGTTGGCTTCGTGCACAGACTGCGTTTGGATTGAACCTTATTGCTTCTGCACCAATAAGCAAATGATTTCTATTCAAACTCACCTTCGCGCGAGCTTCCCTTGTCGCCTCGGCCTCTGCAGCCATCGCTCTTTGAAGTTGCACTGGCAATCGCACATCTTTACTGAAAGGAAATCATTTAGCGAAAATAAACAATTGTCACGTTCCTATTCAAATTACGTAGCTACCCACATTTCCACACGCTCTACCTTGATGCCCCAACTCTCTGTAGCTTCGTCGAGCATAGCCTGAAAGATAACATATAGTTGAAAGCGGATTGAGCATCTCTGCCAACTTTAGAAATCGCTTTTAAGTGCTTTTATAGGAGCGCACCACATACACTTAATGTGCACGTCCTTCCAATCTGTGCTAAAAGAGCATTTATTACTTGTTAATTCACTAACTTGCATTGATATGGCAATTGCATCGCGATCGGAGAGAATTTCAGCTAAACTTCTCGTTCCCAGCATATTACGAAGTGTCGTTTGTGCAAGCAATCTAAGTCAGTTGTGTTTTTCGAAATAGTCACGTCTTAGCTGTTTTATTTAAAATCAACAACACCCACCTCGTGGAGTGATGTGCGTTTTCAACGTTTGCAACACTAACGGTAGCGTTCGATACACGGTAATAGACAACGGCATCCACCGACGTTGTAACGGAATCCTTTGTGAGAATCTAAGCGAAGAAATCTTTGACTTCGATAGAAGAGGTAGGGTTTATGGGAATGAGTGACATTGTTTCGTATTCACCTCTTGTGGTGGTACGTTGAAAGACACTGTGCGTAGGTCAACTTTTGTGTACGATTCGATGCAAGGTAGTACGAAAAATATCCCTGTAATTAAAATATTCGAATAAAAGATTATTGAAGCAGACTTCGAAAGAAAGTGTATTCTCATGTACTTTTTAAGGATATTCACACTTCTTTTCTTAAGCTTCCAACTGTTTTATGAAAATCGAAAGAAATTTTCAAAGCATGAAACTATGCAAAAATTTATGAGAAATAGCTTTCCGCGACTTTAGCGGTGCGAAATAATGATGGATAGCACGAACTCGCTCCGTTTTTTGTTTCATGGTGCCAATCCCTGAATGTCTTGGAGGCTAAGTGGTTTGCAGCAAAGCGCGCGGTCATGATTTCATTCTTGAATCAATCATGGAGCTTCGAAAGTTCTGCGAAAACTCGGAATGCTCATCTTCTATGCACCATTTAGTGCAATAATAGTAATTCTTTCAACGCAAAACATAAAAAATCCACCTACGCCATTTACCTGGGCCCTTTGAACCACCTCCTATCAATCTTCCAAGGCGAAAAATAACCGCTCTTTCGTATTCTTGAACCACCTACAAAAATGTTACATCGTCCTTGGACTAAAAATGGAGGAGACCGGTTTTTCAGTTTGAAATGCAATACCTTTAGCTTTGAAGAAGTGACGCAACAAAATGAAGTGCTTTTGTTTGATTGTGTTCGAATTCAACTTAATTTGATTATTGTCTTCTAAAAACCATTGCCGCTTACTTTTAAACAGAAACATATTGAAATCGGAAACGATGCCAGCACACAAAACCATGAGATGAACATAAACATCCATCCACAGAATCCCAAACCGGCATCATACGATGCGGCTGAAAACCGCTAGTAAATGTTGTTAAAGAAATTATTTTATATCTTATCAGTCTTTATTTGCTATTAAAACACAAGGAAATCCTATTCATCCATAGTCACACAGTCGATTTTATGAGGAAGATAGCACTATTAAGCGCAAAAACATTCATTTAAAAAAAAAATTTTGTCTTTGAAATTATATATGAAAAAGAATTGGTTGAAAAGGTCATATTAAGAGCGTGAAACCCCTCATTTCGTTCGATTAAGAGTGCAAATATTGGTGATCGGGGAGCGTGTACCACGACGGTAAGAGGTGTCGCGTAATATACACATGGTCGTTGGTCCGCTCCCATGCCTCGAGCTAACGAAGCCGCTTTTTCTCATGCCTTCGGGGTTATGAAATTGACACAGAGTAATCAAACAGTGACTTGATACTTCGATAGGACACCGCAAGTTATTGTGCAGGGTAAATCTGGATTTAGTCGACTCTATAATACTTAATGGAAACAAAAACAGTGCGCATCCCTAACGTGCTGATCAACGCCAGACGCTTTATCCTTTATCGTTTTGTTGCTGGGGGCGGACCACCATCCTTTTTTGTATTGGCAGGTGTTCTCAATTCATCATAGCGATAGATTTGTTTCAACCTCGGGACCAAGGAGTCTGTGCAAGTGCTAATCGAATAGGTCGGCTCTTATGGTTTTTTTTTCTGGATGATACTAACCAAATTTTTTGTGCTCACATGATTTTTTTTGTACAATAGTACATAGATTTTCCCCGTGTCTTGCAGTTTCTAAATACACAACAATTCCAGTCATTCTGACCACTAAAACGGAACATATCGAATCCAGCAAGCGTTCCCGACAGGTGGAAACCAACCACGCTGGAGCAAAGTGTTGGAACAACTTCAAGTTGTTATTGAATTTGGCTTTGTTGTGGTAGAGCGTCTTAACTGTTCAAAAAGATTATTTAGTAGAAGCCTATCTACACACTCACGGTTCATATGTTTTGGATAGTAGCTAAGTTTCAATTGAGCGAGTGATTGTCTCCGTGCTTCTCGTTCCTCTTTCGCAAATATGAGTGGATTTAGCGTGAATCTAAAAAATCCACCTTGAGGACATCAAATTCGAAAAATCTTCTGAAGACTTTATGTGCAGACTGATGGATTTGCTTTGTATCTAGTCATTTCCTGCCCTAGTACACATTTTATGAGATAGTACATATGCGAAAGAATTGATCGTTATTTCTGAGATTTTTTGACGAATGATCCTTATTTTTTCCCTTGTCACCTTATTCTCGTGTAATCCGTCCTCGTCATGAAATGCGACACAAGAACAGGTACGACGAAAGATATTGTTGAGGATTTCGACTAGCGTTATCCATAGTGATTGGGTTGTATTGAAAACATGTACGGGTCTGAGTTTATATCGAAAGAGAGGCACCGCCAAAGTCGCTATTCCATTGCTTGCAGCTGTTGGGGATTAGAGCCGAAGCGACACTGATTCGTTGCCATCTTTAGCATCTTCAACTCACGAATACAAACAACAGACCAAGAAAAAACAACCACAAGAGCAAGTTCCTACTCTGATTTCGTACATAAGATATAAAAATGGAAAAGCTTTTTTTCACTTACCGCCGCCCCATTCGACCTCGAATAGGTACTGTTGGCACTTCGATTTGTATTTTTCCATCATCGTCGCTATCCATTAAACGTTCACTTTCGTTCGACGTTGTCTCAGCAGAGCTTGCGGAGTCTAAAAAACGAAGCCAGTCCTCCCTTAACGGATCGAAGGAGTTTTCATATGCACATCTCATAATAGAGGCACCTTTAATAACAATGGACGATTTCAAAAGAAGAAAAAATATCTTGATTAGCTTATTAGTTTAGTTAGTTTCTTGTTAGTTTCAGTATTTCACGCGCTATGATAACTGATAATGATCCTGACTGCTGCAGCATAGATTTTCTGGAAGAAGAAATGTTGTCGCCGACGGACAATCACTGTCAACAACAACCGTCCTGTACAAAAGAGCACTGCCGACTGACGTTCATTATTCGAGCGATGTTCCACTGGATTCGACTCATTGCGATCATCGGAAAAAGGAAGACCTGTGGACAGTTGACTCGGATCAATTTGGCTCTAAGGAAGGCCAAGGTGCCAAAGCATTAGCCGAATAAATTTCTTTATCAACCTAGTGTTAATTTGATAATTAAAGAAAGCAAGAATAAATGTGGCGCATCGTTGCGTGAAAACCAGCCAAATCACGTTGACTTTTGCAAAAACTGTCTGAAAGTTGAGGTTTTTCATAATTTTTAACTTGAAATGGGAGGTCTGTCAGATTAAAACCCATGCAAAAATGCTGATTAAGGATTTACTTAGGGCGGCCTTCTGGAACTAAAACTCCTACGAAAAAAGTCGTGAAGGGAAGAGCCTTGTTATTTTACCTAAATAATTAGTGCGGTATTAGTAATGGGAAAGAAAACATTTTCAAGATATTAATAAGTGGTGCAAGAGATTTTGATTTTCGATAGACGTATTTGTTAATGAGCTACTGCAATGTCTAAATATTCATTCTTATGTGGCAATTTCGGTAGAAGCCGAAAGGTTGAATATAGTACTTTTGTGGATTTAGTAAAATTCCTCTTAGCAGCGTAACACAACATTGCGCAGTGGAATACGCGGGAGGGAAGGTAGCGCGACTCAACGTTTCAGAGGCGATGAATGTTTCAGACGACGCTACATGACTTACAACTATCGAAAGTAGTTCAGTAGAACGTTTCAGCGCTAATATATCGGATATACAGCAGGAACTACATTTGGCTTGCATTAAAAATTTAAGTAAGAGAATGTGAGAGAACTGCGAGTGCAACTGAAGCCACATAGGCGTTCGACCACCTTGGCGGTTGGCGATTGCAAGCCAACAAAACGAATGGAGATGCTAGGGTGTGCAGATTATGTGAAGACAGGTTATCCAAATATCTAACCAAGTATGCATTGATAAGATATAACGATGTGGATGTGTTTGAATGTAGGAGATTGGTGTGAGCAGAAATGAACGGCGGCGTTGGGCGGGTAGAACTATGGGTGCGCCGGCTTCGTGGCGTCGCGCAGGCATGGCGGCGACTTAGACGACGTATGTACGGGCGAACGACACGCCACTACTTATAACTATGATGGCCATGCCGACACCACTTCGGTATCCAGAGTGGAACGCCAGACGGGGCTTAAGAAGGCCGCTAGAGCGCCCAATATGCTAAAACACTGAACGGCTCAATGGAAAATGTTGAGCTTCGCTGAGAAAAGACCTCGCACAAACACACATCACACAATACAAGACATAACCACAGATAATACCATTCGACGTTTTCCCTTTTTTTTTTTACAAAAATTCAGTCCCAACGACATTTGTCAAATATTTAAACCAAATATGAACGAGATACCAGGATTTAGATTTGGTACTCCTTACATTAGAGTCTGGCTTTAAAAGCTCCAACTATATCTTTTAGAATATAAATTTTGGAGGCTTGCAATGATGACTAAGAAATAATTAGGTTTTTTCTGCTTAGACGACAAGCAAGGAACACATTCAAAGGAATCTATTGCTATTTGTTACAATCAGTCTTCTTTCCAACAGTGAGAATACAGGAGAAAATTTTTGTCGACATGCTTATTTCCTTACCGTGCTAATATTAACTAGCATTTCTTTTTTTCGCAACGATCTTACTTACCAAGAAGGCGAAACTAATCACAAAAAAGTACGGTAAGGCTTCCGTAAGAAGATAAAGTGTTCAAGAACAATGTAGTTGCAGCTCATGGATCTCCTCATTAAAAATGACGAATCAGTCGGTTAGCACGACATATGATAGAAAATTCGAGCTAGTTCGTGATGATTTTGCTAACTAACAGAATAATAACAGAATAGCAATTATTAAGGCATGCCGTATAAAGAGAATATAAAGAGAATCAAAGGTAATCGAAAGTGGAAGGAACGGTGACAAATCCAAGTGAATGGAGCCTATGAGACCCTTGTATCGAAGTTTCCATGATATGTTTAATGGAGAGAAAATACTGGATTGGTTCATTGTGGGAGGTTGAAAGTTGGAGGTTCGAGGTTCGAGTTTTATCTTTCCTCAATCATTGGCATGCGTGAAAAATCTTGCACTTTTTTGCGTCTGTCTTTTTTGGTCCTTACCGTCTGTTTTCCTTTTCTTTGGTATGGGATGAAAAATAGTGCCTAACAGCGAAATCGCATTTTCCACTGTGCTACTGTTTCCGTAACAATACATAGCACTTGAATTTGCAAAAAATTTACGAAACAAAGTGTTTTCCAAATTCTTCGAAGTTCACTGAATCAGTGAATTGACTTGGTCAAGTGCTTAAGTTTTAGTTCCTCATATTTTAAACATAGTGAACAAACAGACAAGCAAACGAACAAAAGACGATTACTAATCGCATTACGAAGAGCTTTTGAACAACCGAAATGGGAACCTCGCGAATCTCCATGGTGCTGTCGGGCCTAATGTCGTATTTCAGACTGATATGCATGTGGATGTTTCCATTTTGCCTTTGTTGCGGAAAACAATGAATTTTCGAAATATCGAACTTTCGAGTTCGAATATCTTTTATTCGTACTATTTTCAATAGAATGAAGAAAGAATAGTGAATAGAGGCAGGAAAGATGAAATAGATAAAAACTGAAGTTCAGCGATCACCTACAACGATTAACTGCTCCACAAAAGTGTGCATCTCACCAGTGCCACCAACAACATCTGTGCATTGGCCGTTAGTAGGGCGAACCACTCCTCCCTATCTTGTTAGTTTTCGAATTTTCGTTGCAAGTTACACATACATCTTACTTCACGGAGATCGTGGCCAAGACACCATCGGCAACGAAGGGGAACTGCGACCTCAGCCGAAGCGGCTATTAGGCGTGACTATATGTGAATTGGTGGATGCACACGGCTCTTACTAACCCATCACCAAGGGCACGTATATTCGTTTGGGAAGCTCACAGAGATTCCCCAATGCTGCTAACACAATCCAATGAAAACCGACTTGCGCAAGTGTCGAATAACCAGTCGCTACCACTACGTTCGCTAAGCGTTGCCTAATGTGCCAGGTGACGGTGACGAGAAATGGGTGTTCTATCGCCAGTGACGCGCACTGCCCTCCCAGCCGCGAGAAGAACAGCTGTAAGTGCAGTCCAGACCAAACTGACACACTCACAAGGGACTTCAGCTCTTCTTTTTAGGAGTAGTATGGCATGCTATATCATAAAAAGTCGTCACGCAGCGAGCGGGTAAACTCAGTCTTCTACGGAAATTAGCTGCGCTAACAAGATGTTGCGTGAGAGAAAAGCAACCGAGACAAGCTCTAGTTCATCTACACCATGACAACGATCCACCACATATGACTTTGTTAGGTGAAGAAATTCAGCTGTAAATTGATGTCAGACTCCTTGTGGACTTCATCGGGAAAAAAGTGAGAAGTAACACTCACAGTAACCATTTGATCAAATTTTACTGCCTCAAATCTGAACTGGAGCAGTTCATCGACTATCGGGCAGAAAAATCCTTAAAGAAATGTATTCAGTCTCTGTGTGAGTGTTGAATTCAAGTGAGCGATAGAAATTGTGGTTTTATCATAATTTTAAACGAATTTTTTATTTTAAAAATACTGAAAGTATCAAATGTAAGGAAAAGTGAGTGAATTTCCCGACAACCCAATACATTGCAGCACACGATGGGAACTTGTGTTCAATTACGCTAAACGGAATGGCGGAAATCAGTGAAAAAATACCAAAATTTTGTTATGTCTCGGAAGGTTTACGAACTCCGGTTATGAATTGACAGGTCTATAGAGACAGAAAGCTTGTCAGCGATCAAAATGTCAAACCGCACGACTAGAACACTGAAGTGGTATTATTTCAATTCCGCCCTATATTTCCCAGAATAAGCGTTTGCCTAATCCAAGTTATAGCTTCGTTCCTTTGCTCACCTTTTCGAAAATTCAAAGAATCTTGACTACGCTTTGATTAATGTGCTAACTTAGTGAACCTGGAGGTCATGGGAAACTTCTGTTCACTTGGATGCCAGGATATACCGTCTTTAAGGAGAAACTTTTAGATCCTTGCATCCACTACATTTTCTGTTGAACTGCCGTTTTGCTGATTGGCTGAAGTTGCAACCACAGAACTGTAGGAAAGAAAAAATTAAAAAGTGGCGAATAATAGCAAAATTTGTACGGCTCGAACAAAATCGAACGTGACTAGGAAGTTGAGCGTTCGCCGAGTGTTCCCGAGAAAACAGAAGAAGGAGAAAAGACTGAAAATAAACATGACAGAGGAGAACATAACATTTTATATGACTTGTATTGTTGTACATATAGTATTAGCGTTGATATATTTATTTATGAGATCTTATAAACTGATCTTAAACTAAACTAAACTTATAAACTGATCTATAAACTGGCCAGTCCCGCACGTAACATCACGGCTCTGAGGAAGGCGAAGTCGCCGAAACGTCAGCCATCGATCAATAACATCAAAAACAACGACAACGACAACGACAACGAAGATCTGTACCAACCTCGCGTCAGCTTAAGAAGATCAGTTTATAAGATCTCATAAATAAATATATCAACTATTTATGCCGAGGTTCATAGAAAGTCGGTCTTTCGAGTTTCTTCTCACATTTTCCTCTTAGCACAAACAAAAAAAGGAACGGTGATAAATTTATTTGCAGGCTTTGTGAAAGAAGGCTTTAACTTCGGTAAAGGTTGCAAACCGGAAAATGCAGAATTTCCTCGCGTTTTCATATT
The DNA here is from genome assembly GCA_900624975.1 of Angiostrongylus costaricensis. Classification (NCBI taxonomy): domain Eukaryota; kingdom Metazoa; phylum Nematoda; class Chromadorea; order Rhabditida; family Metastrongylidae; genus Angiostrongylus; species Angiostrongylus costaricensis. The sequence goes on along the minus strand of UYYA01000014.1, from coordinate 18,870 downwards.
TTTCACACTTAAGGCCACTTGTCTTCACATCGTCATAGAGAAGAGAGAAAAGTTGCTGAAATGTAGCAAAGTGAGCTAGAAGAATTTCAGTTAAACGCTGGCTTATTCAGAGTTGAGTGGAAACATGACATGAGCGTTTAGAGCGTTTTATTTTTTCCGAATCTTAAAACAACATTTGAATTTCAAAATGTTAAAGAACGACGGCGAATGGCGAGCTTCGACTAGGATGATAGTTGTTTTCGTCATTTTGCCGGTCGTTAAACTATGGATTGAGTGTTTTAAAGAATCGGAACACCATCCAGTTCCTATACTTCAACTTTTCTAGTGCTAATTTAGTGAGAAAGAAGAAGGAGCAGAAGGAAAACATCAAGACGTTGACGACTACATCATTCAGAAGAAATTTCGATGAATACATTAAGATCTACATCACTTGCTTTATATACATTTTTACACATCAACAACTATACAACGTCCTTATCACAATGAAACGACTCTTCTGATCCCTTTGAGATGACAAAACGGCGATGACGACGTGATTGTATTCTGAGTATGGATTTTATGTTGTCTTAATGAATGAATACAACAACGCAAGTGATGTAGACCTTACTTCTTACTAAAAAAAAAAAGAATCAGAAGGAATTCCAGTAAGAGTGACTCCTTTGCAAGGTCTTAGCATTCACCTTAAAGGAGGCTTTTTTTTGTTTCGTGTCATGATTAGACGAGACGTTCACGTTTTTCTTTCCTTTCATATTTCTACTGGTTATTTATCCATTCACTGACGTCATAGTTTGAGACAGTCAGAGCAGAAACAAGAAAGCCGCATTAAGTAACGGCCATTCACACTGCAAGTAACACAACCTTTCACATGGGGTTCTTTTTGAAACGAAAATTACTACATGTATTAATTGCAATTTGTCCATAGATTTATTTCAACAGGACGAATAAAAGTGCTGCTTCTAAAAAAAATCCAGTAATTTTTGCTATTAGCAGAATAGGTAATATTCCTTATAAAAAGTAAGCTTGACTAAATAAGAAAAAGAAAAAAGATGGCTAAAAAAATTCGTATGCCTACTGGGTGAGAATAACGGAGAGGATGGTTATCATCGTTGTTTATATAAAGAGTGTGAGAGCGAGATGGAGATGAAAAGAAAGAGAGAAAACAGAAATAAATGGGAGGAAAGCAATCAGCATCGAACACAATGTTTCGAATATGTGTAAGATTCACTCAGTTGTTAGGAATACGGTGAAATTCTGAAGAGAAATAGAAAAAACAGGAATCATTTCTTAAACCGACAAGATTTGATTGTTTTCGAGTTCCCGTTTACTCTTTCCGTTTGGCGTTGAATCGTAAATGTTGTTTGCCACGTCAGATTGGTATTTCAGTTAACGCTATACTATTATTCAGAAATAAATAGAATTTCGCATATAAACTTTCTTACTCGTAAATTCATAGAGCTCTTAATAACAGAGGAACCTCGTTGTGGAAAGGAATGCAATGCAACTCTTTCTAGCACAAGTAACACACATACCATCAATTTGAACATAGTAGGAGATCTACGTATTCAACTTACGTCCAAATGTGCCGTCCTGAACCTCAAGAAACTCCATTCTGGACGAAAGTACTTATTAGAACATTTGAAAATCACTAAAAATGCACTATAATTGATAGAATAACAATCTCAAAAACGACTCGACGAAGACTTTGTGCGGAGTTACAAGATGTGGTAAAACGAACGGCGTAGTTATGAAGAAAGTTTGTGTCACGAATAAGGTTTCAAAGATGAGTGAAAAATGATTAAAGTTAAGCACAAAACGCGATAAGATATCGAACAAACGAGAAGGGTGAAAAGAACGACTTCTTGTTGGTCGGGATAGTTTATTTTGGAAAAAAGGCTATTAAGAACTTTCAGAGCTTCATAAAACCTGGGCAAACCGCATATGATGTTTATTGACTCGAGCGCAATCTTAGTTGAATTTTTCAAAAGACTATGAATCGCCGACGAAATTGATACGCTTATATCAAATTACACTGAAGAACGCGCACCATCGTCTGCACACAGCAAACGACGTTTGTTCAGTAGTTACTCGTTTTATGCATGTGGTCTTGAGACGAAAGAATCGGAAGTACAAGCCGACTCATGAATCACAAGTGGAAGGGCGGGGATCAGATGCTTCTCGTCGTAAGTAAACGCCTACTCTGCATCCGCTTTAATAGGATATTCGAACGCTTAGTGAGCGATTCTTTTACTTTTCGCTTTATGACAGCGATAGCAAAGCATGCCATACTAAGTTATGTCGGTTCGATTTCTTGTTGGATTCTTGAAAACACGAAAACAACCACTAAAAAATGCGCAAAATTTTTGGAGATTCTGAAGAAAAGATTCTCTCGGCTATCTTTAAACATGGCAAAGTTTTCTGACTATAAAGCTCACCTTAACTTTAAAATCAACGACTCCGGACGGCATACCATCGAATAGCTCTGCTGTACAGACGGGTTGAATGGCCAATGCTGTTAGCTTGTCAGCTTATGATCGAAAGTAGAAACCGCAAGCTGTATCTTTTTAGTACCACAACTGAATTTTTCACAGAAAAAGTTTTGTTTGACGTATATCAAATGCCATATATAGAATGGCATAATGACATCCGGAGGAAAACGAGGCCATGATGGGCGTTCATTGCTTGTGGTGAACCTGAACACAAGGTTGAGAAAAAATATGCCCAGTGTTTTTTAGTGAAAAGAGGGCAACCATTATGGCCATCTAAACTAATTCAAAATCAATCGATTTTCTCATACTGACTCCCCAGGAGAACGATTATCAACATAGCTTCAACTAATCAAACAATTGGTCCCAACGGCCCCATCGTGGCTGGGAAGTACTCATGGGTGTTAAGCTGCGATGTACAGCGAGGGATTTATCCCAGGCCTCCCAAGCTGAGAAGGATTCTGGCATTTCCATCAGGAATCTAAGCTGAGAATAAACCAATACCAGGATCCACCACTGTCCTGGTATCAAACTAGCCGCATGGTGGCAAATCTTCCTCTGATCCACAAAGGCAACGACTGCCTGTGGTGGTGACGACGTGGCAGGCTTTGGTTTGGCTGACCTCGGGACTCCAGAGAAACGCATGGCTAAACCAGTAAAACGCCGAAAAAATGAAAATTACCCTGGGGCTCGTGCAAGTGAAGACGTGCCATCCAAGTATCCAAGTAATTATAGAATTGTTAAAAGATCTGCCTTGAAAACTGTCCTCTGTTGCGAAAGTCTAAAACAAATGGTAAAGTTTTTTTTCAGGTTTAAAGGAAACCATGATAGAGGCTGAGAGAGGGAGATGGAGAATGGGGATCACTATAGAAGCCATTAATATTATATGAGCCACAACACGATAAGATATTTGGAAGGAATGTTCCAAAATAATTGGGTAAGGTCGCAACGTGAATTGATCACAGCAGCTGTTCCAACCGACTAAATGCTAATCTAGCACTATTATAAAGACATGTTAGCCTGAAAACTAGACTTGTTAAACTGCAGCTGATTTTTGCTGAATGTACTTCGATATTCATCTTTAAATTAGTGCCTCAGCCTTGAAAATCAGAGCTCTTTGATTTAGATTTCAATAAAACAATAGTACAGTATTCCATGCATTCATACTGGAGTGTAGAGTCCATAGCGCAGCTCCTTTGGATGTTATCCCTCACTTCTTTTTGCTAAAGTCGCATTCAGTGAAAATAAATAAGAAAGCCAAATAATGAAATTGTATGCCAGCAGGAAAATAATTAAACGCCTTAGGTGCTAGACTATAAAGCCAGCGGCGAAATAAAACAAAAACTCATAGCTTTAAAACAAGAAGAGTAACTAAGCATGGTGTTGTTCACTGTTGTGATAGAGTCCACATAATTCAGTTCAAGTTCTTGAACCTTCTCGTAAAGATTAAATTTAGGTCTTCGCAGATCTATGGCATTGCACAGGTGCAAAAAGCCTATCTAACTCTCAAAAAAAAAAGCTGGATTAGCGACATATTTGTAAACAGCGAAATTCCACCGCATTTTGAGATTTGACATGGCTGAAATACGGATAGAAATGGTTATCAGATGAAAATTGGGTACCTGCAATCGGTGAACTTTTCAGTGCATATTTTGTTAGCCAACAAAGGTTTTAAATAAAAGCTGTGGATAACTGGAGCAGAGAACTAGCTGACACCAAGTTTTAGAACTCGGCACGGAGTGGGTTACACACGCTAGCCAGTGCGATGTCGATCATAATGAGATAAGGCAAGAACGAATGGCGATTGAAGGCGCTTCACGAGATTTAACGAATCATACGCACAATTACATCCATTTCAAATAAAAAGGCACTACAATGATATTACTAGCATATACACACACACATATATATATATATATATATATATAATAGCAAATGAAGGAGTGTGTATAGATTTAGCTTCAAACATGAAGTTATGTCTATTAGCACCGCGTGTGAAGTCTTTAGAATCGAAAACATGCAATTAAGACTGAATAATCAACATTTTTCAGCTATTCTATAATTGCGAATAATAACAGCCAATTTGGAAAACGCCGAAAAATTGACTTGTAAATATGAGGTAGGGGAAATAATTTTTAACCAACGAACGTGATGAAGTTAACAAGGGGCCAAATTCTCCCCATCATCAATTATTTAGCAAATACATTGTGCGCTAAGTGCAACTCGACCAAATATGAGTCCCAGTGGCAGAGTGCAACTCGTCCAGACACGAGTGTTTGCGCTAAGGGCTTCTGACTTTTCTTAAATTCACTCGAAAAAAAGGGCAATATCTGTGAGAAGGAAACCGAAATCATGTGGATGGCAAAGACGAAGTCATTCGTCGTTGCCACGTCCAAAAAAGCATGGCCCATCAAACCAAATTATGAAAGTAGGAACACCAAAAACGCATCGCTCAGGATGAGAAGCTACTTGTTTCATACTTACACTATTCACATAAAAGATATCCGATTTCGACATTCTCACTTTAATCTCGCTACCGTAACAAAAATTCGCTTTTTCAGCCGGTTTTTTTTGATAAGTGCAATTTTCATTGAAGTTTATCGATGCTTCACAAACATTACATAGAACTTTCTTTTTGGAATACTGTAAATCAGGAACACTTTTTAAAATACGTAACAATAAACAGTAATAATGGGGCGGATAGCACAGTGGTAGTGTTGTGGGTCATCACGAGCAAAGTGTTGGTTTGATTCCACTTAGGACCAACCAAACTTTCCATCCCTTCGGGATCGGCAAATGGACACCGAAGTTGTCCGGGAAAAATTCGCTCTCTGCAATCCAGTTGGGAGCGCCTCAGCACGGCTATCTAAGAACTCCATAAAGGATCGACTAGACCAGCATTCTACGACATTTAAGATGAAATGAATATCCTCAATCAGTAGCCGAAAATACACGTAAAAGTTGGAAGATCTTCGTGGATAATGGATGCGAGGAAACGAGTCAATGTGAGAAGTGCTGGGATCCGTACAGTTGACGTGAAGACGGGTCGTATGGAAATAAAAAAGAACATAACTATAATATTTCAATTTGGTATACGAGCAAGATGACTGCTAACGACTAGGAGATCATAACAATGTTTCATTTTTACTCTTCCCCAGCCAATTTGTTAGATAAAAATGACTGTGAAAATACAGAGAAAAAGACGAAAATCAGCTCCACGGAAAATAAGTCGACTAATTGATAGCCTTTTCTCCATGTAGGATAAAGGTTTTCTCGAAAATGTTGTCATGTGTTTTCACATCTATTTCATGCTTTTACACTTTACCATTAAATATGATGTTTGCAGATTTATAGAAAATTTTATGTTCTGAGATCAGCTGCTGCAATTCAATGAAAACGCATGAGGTTTTCCGGATTATCCCGGATAAAGATGAAGCCCATCACTGATACTCTGACCATGCTGCTTTTCTTTCACTATTTTAGGACAAACTATTTTGTTATGACGAGAAAGAAACGGAAGAAAAAAAGACTGTACACCAAACTCTCGTGTTGATTTGTAAGGATCTTGACAAAGAAGCTCCTTATAAATTTCTTTGACCATAATCTTCATCAAAACGATAAATAATGTAAATTATTCGTTTCATTACAGAAATTAATAATTTGATCGTCCTCGAAGACCTTAAGCAATACGGATCACAACATTTTTCATTTCTTGCTCAAGAAATGGTAGATAGATGAAGGAAATTTCCACAATGATGTTAACAGAATTTCTTTGAATTAACTGGATCCGTTGCCAAACGTGAAAAAATGCGAGGGCATTTGTGTGAGGAAAAGTAATAACTGAGGTCGATTTCTGTCGGATGTTAAAGTGTGCTGGCAGAAATCTCTAGAGGAATTTGGATCGACTTACTCAGCTTCTAGTACTCTAAGCCGTTTCAATATATCTATAGTCAACTTCCCATTCTTCCGAAGTGTTCGCTTGACAACATCGCTCAGTCATTTGTCGTAATGATGAAATGTCGTTATTCTGACGACATCTTTTATGTATTAATATGATGTCATCAGTAATCCTGCTCTCACAAGCCAACGACAAATGCTCTCAACCAAAAATCACTCCTAATTTAGTTTTTTTTATCCAATTTATACATTTGTTTATGTACGTATCCACAGCGACCTGAATTCTCTTTCACGTGAGCGACTTAGCTGGGAATTTAGCAAATGCCGAACACTTTTCCTCCAAAATCTTTTGCCCTTTTCTTAACGCCAGCCAGAAAAATCACTGAATAGGAAAAAAGCACACGTCAAAGACACCATCTGACAAAAATTGATGTTTTGCTGAGATGAATGTTACGGTCGCTGTCAGCCAGAAAAAAAGGAGAAGAAAGAATGATATGAATGTGACAACCCATAAGTCGGAAAATATATGTCATATCTAATCACTTTTTATGACCTCATTGGTGGCAACTCGGTCAGTAAATTTTTATGAGTTCTTGACAGCAGCATAACGTAAATAAGAATTGGACCATGCCGACGCTAAATTGGTAAAGGAAAGAGATCTCGGATAAAAGTTAATGTGTGGCCGAACCATCCTGAATAATTGCTACCCATTCGTTATTCAAGTCAACGAATATAAACGGACTTTAACAGCTTCAAACAAGAGAGTAGATCGAGAAGAGCAGAAAGAATATCTGAGGAAATGGAGACAAGAGGTGATTTCGTGAAAGGAGACGCTAGCGGAAGAGTCGATGACTTAGAATGAGATCGAGGAGGTAGAAACGAAGCATGTCTTATGATATGGCATCAGTTCAGCATTAAATTGGGAGAGACAGACAAATTTTCATGTTGTAAAATGATAACTGATTGCGCAGAAGTAGTACGGCGAGTATTCCTTGTTCCGAGAGCCAGCCCGACCACCATCAACATCCAGAGGAAATGCGCGAGAGAGAAAGAGGAGGAAGCGAATGCAAAAGCTAGTGATCGGTCGGTCGGTCGGTCTGCGCTAACCAGTGGGCCGTTAACTGAAATCTACGAGAATGAACGATGAGGCAGTGCAACGTATTTTCCCTTAACTCGTCAACGATTCGGCTAAATAAACACGAACACACTCATTACTCGTTTAGATTTTATTCATGCAGTGACGAATAAGTGTAAAAGGCGAGTTCTGGATTTAATCACATTAATAAGCGCATCGGAATCGTTTTCGTGGGATATTGATGCACAATTAATCGTCCCAACGAATATCTAGATAAACCATTTGTATTCATTTATTAAACCAAATAGTTTGCCTCCAAACTCAGTAAAACTTCTTCATAAATTCCAAATCGTGTCAAGAACCTTATGTGGAACACTTTATTACGAAGAGAATTTTTCCTAGGTAACGTTTCAGCGTGAAATAGATTCCACTAGTGACGAAAAGATCGTTGACGTTGACGTTGACGTTTGGACGAATAAGTTCTCAACACAGTTTTGCCTAGATACGAAACCAATCGAAGGCTCACAAGACGTTTCAGTTCTTCATCCACTTACTAAAATTTCCGTTGTTGGTCTTCTTTTTTTGTAAAAAGAAGAGAGAAGTAGCTGGAATATTTCCAGAATATGAAGCAAAAATGTTGGTTACGTGATCGATTACCACACGTTACGTGAATGAACAACATAAAAGGCGAAGGACATTTCGTAAAAAAAATAATTTGTTTACGTGAGCGTTCGATCACCTTATATAATGCAATGGAAATCAATTCAAATAGCCAGACATGTGAAAGCTTATATCATATTAGGGAACGAATTCGATTCAAAACGCGTTCCAGAGTCTTTTTCCTTCATCTTCTTTTCCATACGAATAAAGTCCAAGTGGTATGGTTTCTAATGAATTTTCAGGGTCTTTCAGTCCTTAAATTGACATATAACTGACTGAAAACCGCTAGCGGAAACGCTGATGAATAAATACTGAGTATTGAGTTTGAACACCTCGATGCACATCACTAGAGTTTGGCCGTAACTAAACAGCTCAAGCAGAATGACTAGATCTGGAATAAGATTCGGACACTGCTTGGCAACTTCGACAGACTTACCAGAATTACAAGAATCAGCTCGATAATCACTTCTCTCATTTACTCACTTCTGGATGAGTTCCTGGAGTTGTTTGCTTCTGTTTTTTTCGATTCATATAGTGAGTATAGCTTCGTGTGTGAACACGCTAGCTCTTCCCAAATCTGAAGCTTATAGTCGAAGGCGGCGCAGATGTTAATTCAGTTTTTTTTACAAAAGGTGTACTTCGTGCAAGTGGTCTCAGATCCAGGTAATTTTGCGCAGCTGCTCTCAGTTCCTACAAAGTTCGCACGGAAACTCATTGGTGAATTTATACGAGGTAAGTTGTTGACATAAAATTGTGGTTTTTTTTGTCTTTCACCTTTTGTAAAATGCACAGAGAGACTATATGCAACGACAGGAATTTTTTCGGTTTTATGTTTTAAACTTTTAGACTTTCTATCTAGCTAACAAATATCAAGGTGCATGTGGCGCAGTGCTTGGGGGCGCCACTGCGACACACAAGTGGAATCGATCCCCGCGCCAATGGCCCACCAAGCCTTTCATCCCTTCGGTAAATTGGTACCAGATTGGTAGGATAGGAGTACTGGCTCGATACATCGGTAGGCTACCGCGAGTCATTGTAAAGGCAGGATATGCATTCAATCACCTCCAAACGATGCGTAATGAAGTCGAATGCACAGCGCATCCCTCAAGGATTGATCAGCGCTGAGAGCTTTATCCTTTATCCCTTTAACAAATATCAACACTCGAGTTTTACTGTGGTATCTACTGTGTTGCCGAAATGTTCGCGATGGAAGAATTTGTTCGCAACAAATCCTCTCGATGCTTACGCGATTTTCAGAACTCCATGTTCTTGATTTTCCTTCCAAATTGCAATCAACATCATCTCTTCCAGGAGTCGATGTTTTTTCAATGTAACCAACTGAAGCACTCGAAACGTAAAGCAATGTCAACCGTCCGGTTCAGTTTATGATTCTATAGCTGGCATAGTGGTACACAGAGAGCGGAAAGTCGTGCGATATGAGAGGACACTTAATCCTATTATATATTGATGGCTTTACCGAAAACATCAAGCTCAAGAGATTAAAACGCTTCTGCAGAGCTTCCATGCACACCAAATTGCACATTTTTACGCTTTCCAAGCCACTTTCTCAATTGTCGAAATTTTATCACTTCGTCAGACTCATAGCATGCGATATAAATTAATCTTATAATATAATAATAAGTTACATATTAAATATGGATCTTATCCAATCTTAGAAAAACCTCTTCATCATTTTTTCGAACTGCATCAACAGGTGGTTTGCTGTAAATATTCACCACCACAGAAAAGGCATCACTCACTTTTTTCTCTGTTTTTTATTATCAGAATCTCGGAGCATTAACAGATTTCGACTTGGGAAGAAATAAATACCTATTTCCGCAAGCCACTACGCGCTTTGCAAGAAACGGACAGTTTGTCGCAATCATTGCAGAAAAAACTTAGAACCTCATTGAACAGAAGATTACCAAGCTCTCCAAAGACGAAGAAGGATTTGATGTGAAATAAAAATTTGATCATCCCTCGCCGTAATTATCCGTTAGTTCAATGAATTCTCGAGCAAGCGACACAAACTTTCCGGAATGCAAAAGTAAGGACAAATATCTTCCAATAGTAATTCCCTAGGCCAACTTTCTATTCACTTCGGTATTGATCAATAATTCTCTGTTTTTCCGATAACACACGCGGGTTTGTTATTACACATATCCTCAAATCACTAAAGGTGACCTTTCGGCGGATTTTGCCCGCGTCAGAGCGGCTTTACACGAGTCTTTCACTCGCAGGAAGCCGCTGAAACTTATAGAAAGCGGCTCTGAAGAGTGCGAAATCCGCCGAAACGTCAGCTTTTGTGAGTATGGAGTATAACAACCTCTTATGTGCTTATCAAGAAGACAGCGAATTATGTCCTAATATGTCTGAATTATGTCCTGACGGGTGATTGCTGATGGCAAAAAGATGGATAGAACTACCTGAGAGACAGGCGAAACGAAGGACCCGCATGGCGTGGTGGTGAACGCGTTACTCTCCGGAAAGGACAATAGCGCGTTCGTTCCCCACCGCAAGCACCTGCAGTGCGGAGTTTTGCAAATATCTCAGCATTATGATAGCTATATGTCTTAATAGTTCCGATTTAAACGCATTCGGTTATTTCATATGGGAATTCCTGAGAGGTAGGATAATTCAGGAAAAGAATGGTGAAGTGGACCATTTGTGCACAGAAGATGGTTAAAAATTACTGACAAGTATCCTGGAGCCAAGCCGGTTGAGACTGCTGTGTCAAAACCAATGTATTGAATCGTTTAAGCAAATGCTATTTCTAGGTCCTCAATGAATTATAGAAGTTATAAATCTTAAGAAACCGCCTACGAAAACAAAAATATGGAGCGTTTTGTCACCGCCATGCTTTCCAACTATCCTGTAGTTTTTAGCCACACAAGCACAGATCCAATTTCCTCCCTTTCCACGCAAACAAAAGATTTTCTTGATATACACGGAGTCTGTTAAGTGCTAGTAAGCATGATTGAGAAAAGTAAAATGTATACTCGTTAACAAGATACAAGATCAATAACAGAGCAAATCTATAACTTCAAAACAAAGCGACGAGAAATTATAATGGGTTTGAATCTTGCTCCTTAGTGCTCTCACCTGCAATTTATAGAACCAATGCTGGATGAAAAACATTGAAACTTGTGCGAGCAAACAGCTCTATGAGGAACAAGAAGCAGGATTTTTGAAGTTTACGTGATGTGGCACTTATTTAATGGTTTCCCGTCTCATTACAGATTTGAGTTGTTTAAGCATGACGTTTAAAGAAGTGGATAGTTCACTTTTTTGCCAAAACACCAAAGTTGAGAAGCCATTCAGTCTCTCCAGCCGAAAATTCAGCGCCGAGTGAACCGCTATGGATTCGAAGCCTGTGGGTTACTAGTAACTATTTGATCGCGAAGAAGTGTAGGGAGCGGTAAAGCAATAATGTTCTCCTATGAATAGCATGATTCCAAGCAAGCTGATCATACTGGGGACCCTCACTGCGCGATGAGGAGCAACAGATTCTTTGGCGACGCATGCTGTAGTTACTCGATGAGGATTACGAGTGATAAGGGTGATATAATACTTATAGGCTTGTTAACGTTTCCAGCAGCGATAGTAAATAAGAGACGAGTGCGTTGTGCGGAACAACGCACATAACTGGACGGAACGAAGAGGAGCACCTCTTGTTCACAGGCTTGTCAAACGTGGCTTTCTTTGTCGCACATTTATAGTAGTGGTTAGAGGTGCCATGCAGCACACATGATAATTGGTTCAATCCTACGCCCAAGGTCAAACCAGATCGACAAATTTGCACTGTCTTTGCTGGGAGAATAAAGTCACTAACTTGATAGGTAGGTAGATTCCTGAAATTCATCTTAAAGGACAAAAAAATTCAACGAATCAACGATGCTAAGTGGAGTCGAATGCGTGGATGCTCCTGAGAGATTGATAAACTCCAAAAAAGGGAATAGATAAATGATGCTACTCAAAAATAAAGCGTCGTTAGCGTAGTTTAATGACGCCACCCTGAAATGAAGCGGTCGCCCTAATTCTTCAACAAACAACGAGCAACATGGAGCTGCATTTATTGCAGCTTTGACCTCATTAGTCTCTAACTATGCTGTGAAGGGCAGGAAATAGTAAAGCGAAGCACTGCAAATGCTCCTGTAAGGTAGGAAAAAACTAACGACCTGGACCGTTCCATATACTTCAGCTGGTATCATTTTTCTCCCTAACTAGTAATGACCTAATTCGTTAGTTATTATACTGAGGATAGAGTGAAGCACAGAGTAGAGGTAGAATTCTGATAAAACCACTAAGTACGTAGCTGATGTGGCAGAAAACATAGGACCTTAGAAAATTGCACAATAAAAAGACTATGAAAAACAGGAACCTAATTTTTGAGATGTTTGCAAAACTTTGGACCGCAGGTGTCTATGGTGGGGTACGAATGCGCTATTGTCCTTTCCGGGGAGTAACGCGTTCACCACCACACCATGCGGTATTTCGCTTAGTAACCTGCCATGAAAATTATAGAAGGCAAAAAACAAAACGTTAAACAATCTAATTTTTCTTCGTTTTTCTTCGAAACAAACTTTGCCCAATGACAATGCTGAGCCATCTGTCGTCACATAGTCGTCGGCTTGAATCTTATGTACCGTCCAATTTCTTCTATACCTTTTCCTCTCATTTTCTTCCAAAGAATTATTCTTAATGAATGTTTTTAAAAAATTATGACAAACTCACGTTGTCTTGTAAGCTTGAACTTCACCTCCTTCTCCATCTAAAATAAAAATTATTATTTTTGTCATAGCAATAAGAGAAGTTTGAGTAACAACGAATGATGGCCTTGTGAATAGCAGTAAATGCATTGACGTTATGAGCGATGAAATTATGACATCTTACAGATGCTAGAAGTACGAAAAAGTCGAGTTTATCAAAATTGTGCCCTAAAGCTTCTATTCAGAAGTAGATGTGTGCCATAACATTTATAAAAGTTAACTTGTTTATGCGTTGAGGCGGAAATGAGAAGAATTCTTCATTGTCTTGTTGACATCTGGAAAATGCAGCAATACAGGATGAATCTCTATTGACAACGCAGTCATAATTCATGTGTGCATATATCAGTGCTCAGAGCGGGTTTCATCAACAACAGCGAAAACAACAAAAACAACAACAACAACAACAGCAACAACGAAATACGATACGCACGATGACACCCAGATTCATATAGAAATTCATAATTGAATTCAAATTGCAATACCCTCAATTAGCCGATAATCCAATAGAGGAAGACCCGTGTTGAAATTCCGCCGAATCGAATTCGAACCATATTTCCCTGGTGGGGGCCTCTATCCATCTTATTTTTTTTTGCCGTCCAACGACATCGATTGAATAAGCTCAAATTGTACGAGTTCTATCGTACGATATAGATAGAGCAAGAATAAAAGCGAAATTCTGTATCCACATGATTGGGAGATGGTTGAAATTCGTTGAACTACACTCTCATCAGCAATCCAAGCGAAGTTTTCGTTGTTTTTGTTTTCCGTCCAAATATTCATGAATAACTGCAACGTGTGAAAAATACATTTTAACTTTATACTTTGTGGAGTTCAACCCCTACCTAGCGATTTTCACTCCAGTAAATTTTCCCTGCAGAATTTTTTCTTGGCACAGAATCAGATATGACGATAATACGTTCTTTACATTTAATTGTACGTCTCCCTTTTCTTCGCGAAGAAATTATTTAATAGCACGGTATGACAATAAAAACTGTGCTACTAACGATAGCATCAAAAATAGCAATAGCATTTATAATTACGATGAGAGGACCGAAAAATATTGTGCTAACCAATTTTCCATTTCATTAAGCCTAAGCCTTGACAAAGGAATTAATGCTCAATAAGTACCGCGATCTCTACGAAATCTCAGTATTAAAAGACTCATTTCCGTTATCTATACAAAATAAACAAAAAAATTAATAAGAAAAAAACCTTTCACCTTTCCTAAAGGCTCTGGTCGACCGGTTTCGTTTGAGCGGGTCGAAGATTTGAGAATAGGGGAAAGCTTTCCTAGTCAATGACATAACTTTTAGAATAGTTTCACAATAATATCCATTCGGTCTGTACCATGTCCCATAGCATCTTGTCTTGCTGTTCAAACAATTCCTTCAATGGCTTATCTCCTTGCTGTGGGTTGGAGATGTTTCTGGCTGTCGAACTGAGATGCAGAACAGAGGTCTATAAATATTTGGAACCTCAGATAGGAAGATACTATGTCATAAAGGTTCTGAGAAGTGTTCAATGGTTACTTTCCCACTAAATACAGTGAAGCACATGTCGTATCAAGACCCTCATTTTTTTGTGCTCTTTGTGTGGCTCTGGTAAAACTTAATAAACCTCTAGTACCCCTCTAGTACTTAATAAATGCAATTTAATGGAGCCCTATTGACCTACTAAATCATCATCTGGGCCATAAGTGATACGTTGCACTCAAACAACTTTTTCCTAATTATGCAACATCAAAACAATTATGTTTCAACGTGAGAAAAGGTATCGCACATTTATAATCACCGATCGTCTCGTTCAACAAAGATTACTTTTTGGAAGTCGTTAAAGGTTTTTGATTTCTTTTAGTGTGCCGTTGTAAATCCACAAATAGCTAACTGTCGTCTCGGGAGATAAGCAAAAGGATAGAGCTCTTAGTGTTGATCAATCCCTGAGGGTTACGCCATGCACTCTACTTCATTAAACATCGTTTGGTGGTGATTGAATGCATATCTGGCCTTTACAATGACTTGCGGTGGCCTACCGTTGTATGGAGCCAGTGCTGCTATCCTCCCAAACCAGTCTGGTACCAATTTGCCGACCCCGGAGAGATCGAGGGCTTGGTGGGCCACGGGCGTAGAGATCGATTCCACGTATGTGTTGCAGGGCGCCTCCGACCATTGCGCCACACGGGCCCGTCTATGGGGAGATAAAAAGCGCAAATGACACATCCATTTCGTTTCAACAACTTTCATTTTTTTGAGACGCACTTTAGGGGTAGTAGGACTGTGCCGTCTATGTAGTAAACATGAAAGTTGATGATTTTTGTCATGTTCACAAATCACAGTCATGCCTTCGGCTCAAAGCTTCGGATGTTGGCAATGTTCGCACCATTCAGTGTGAATGGGTATCAAAAGCAAATTTTTTCTCACGATTATTCCATTCGAACTAGTTAAAAACCGACCCTTCCAAGGCAGTTTTAAAAATTGCAAATGATACATTTTACTAAGCACATGCCTGATTGAAGGTTGGTGTAATCTGAAGTACGGATATGGCGCAGCTGTTGGCCAATGAAATTTATTGTCATGCAATTTTAGTTTAATGGTGTTCGGCTGTCAGATTGTCCACGAACGGTCGAATGTGTACCTCCACTATCATCATGAAGTGTTCTCACTAGCAGGCAACGAATCTCCTTGTGAAGTAGCTGGCATGTATAGTAGTAAGAAGTGGCGATTAGGCAGGATTCAAGACATCGGTACAAAACAAAAGAGGAAAGATATGAATTATTGCTTCAGAACAACCAAGGTAATGGAAGAATTGCTGGAATCCGTACATGTGAGGACGGAAGACTTAAGTATCAGAAACGTATAGTGAGGAACTCCGACGAATCCTCATGAATTGTTTTATTGCATGTATATGGGCCCATTTCAGCAAACATTTTTCGAAACATTTTTTGCACACTCGGCTGTCCAACGTAAATTTTGTTGCGAATAACTCGATTACAGCTTGACAGAAAGCAGACAGATTAAGCGATAGTTGTCTACGGCGTAAAGGTCTCTTTCTTGTGCGACTAAATGCTCTCACTAGTATTCTTTGTCTAGACATCAAGCATTCCATCACGCACTGTCTAAGGAGTCTAGGTAATCAATGGAGTTAGGTTGTTCAGATTTCTACATGTGTTTTTGTCATTTCAGGCCGTACTGTCATACTCCTTTTCTTCTTCTCTATTACTACGCTCAGTTTTACAAGATCAGGAATAATAGTAATTTAAGACGGCTTTTAGATTTGGTCCCTCGGTCGACTCTGTCTTTCCTTTGCACGAAAAGAAGAGTTATAAACAGAAAAAATGGAACACAACCTTTTAAAAATTAAAGAGAGCAGCAAAAGACTAAATAAAGGTTTTTTATTTTATTTGATCCGCCTGCATGTTTACTGTGCGGATCTCAGAACGTATCACCTCCAGTTCCTCTCCTCGCCACCATTATCAACGAAGGTCTTCCAAGTTTTTACGTGTGGCTTCCGTTGCTGCTTGAGGATTTTCATTTCATCTTGAATGCCGTAGAATGCTTGTCGAGCAATTCTCCCTGGCGTACTGAGATAGCCGAACAGGAGCGTACCCAATTGAAATGCAGAAATTTTTTGATTTTTTCCCAGGCAAGTCCGGTACCAATTTCCTGAACCCGGATGGATGAGAGGCCTGTTTGACCCGGAGTGGAATCGACATAGCACCATGCTCGTGATGACGGAAATTACTACCACTGTGCTATCCATCTCAACAATTTTTCTCGAATCTTCTCCAGTTAGGGGTCATCCATGGACCCAGTAGTTAACAATAAAACAAGTACTAATGGAAACCATGATTTAGACATTGTTACAGTACCTCCATTATGAGGCTTCGCGTTCCAATTTCTTCCAATTTCTTCCAATTTCTTACACCTTCTGACTGCTTCCTACCGCAAAACCATACCAAAGTCTGCCCCAGGTCTTCACGACCACAGGCAATCGCAGCCCTTATGGATCAGAAAGGGACCTTCCACCATACCACTTTGATATCAGGACGATAGTGGATTCTGGGTTTGGTTTACTCTTAGCTAGGCTGCCTGATGGAAACGCTGGACTCCTTCTCAGCGTGGGAAAGCCTCCCTGGAGACGAGTTCCCTGCTGTACATCGCAGTTCAACACTCAGAAACACCAACCAGCTACGATGCGGCGGTAAACCGTTGAGAGAATATATACATATATATACATAGACACATATATATATATATATATATATATATCACCTGTCACCTGTCACCTGTAGCCCCGTTGATCGTCGACTGACTCAAGCGGACGCCAGTAAATCTTCCATTTTTCCCTGTCGTGTGCAAGAGTAGCCCAGTGGGTTCCGCTCGTTCTAGGAACTCGTCGAGCATCATATCTTTCTTCAAGGCTCATTATGAAAAACTGTGACCATCGGGTCGGTGGTCTTCCTTCAGTAGGGTTGACATCCGAGGAATCCAGCCACTAACGGCTCCTGTCCATCGGTTAGCATTCATGCGCATTACGTGTCCGGCCCACCTTATCCTCGACTGTTTGGTGAACTGAACGGCATCTTTGATTTTTGATCGTTCACGCAGATCGGAGCTCCGGATCCCATCCCTTTCTTGTGTGAAACGGGATACTCCTAGCATCGTCCTTTCGACTGCACGATCGATGACGCTGAGTGATCATCCAACCTGCTTACACAGCGATCAGGTTTCTGACGCATACGTTAGGGCAGGAAGTGCCGTTGAGTCGAAAAGATGGGCACGAAGTAGGGTGTTCTTTGTTCTCTTCACTACATCCTCGATGCTCGTAAAAGCTCTCCAAGCCGCTCGTTTTCTTCTGCTCAGCTCTGAAGCTAGGTCGTTCATTATATTGATTTCCCGACCTAGATAGATATAACTGGAGCTTTCAGAGATATACGTTCCGCTGAGCGTGTATGGGGCAATGGGGCATGCGAAACCAATCCGTTCTTCATGAGCATCGTTTTTGTGAGATTTAGTCGAAGACCAATCTTTCCACAGGCTTTATCAAAGTCGTCAAGCATACGTTCAGCCTAGCTAATGTTTGGTGTTATAAGGACGATGTCATCAGCAAAGCGAAGATGGTGCCCACCGTCGAGTTTCGCTCCCATATTATCCCATTCCAATGTTGGCATGACGTTTTGGAGAGTGGCGGTAAATAATTTTGGTGAGATGGTATCGCTTTGCCTAACTCCTCTTTTGACGTCAATGTGTTAATATCGTTGTAGAATGGTGATATCTTGGTTGTGAAATTTTTGTACAGCTCGCGAAGAATCTTTGTGTACTAAGTAGGGACTCTTTGACTACCAAGGGCTTCCAAAACTGCTTCCATCTCAAAGGCCTTCTGTAAATCGATGTTAGTGAGACAGAGCGGACTTTTGTGCTCTGCGATACTTCAATGAGCCGTGTTACCGTGTTGATGTGGTCCATCGTACTAAATCCTCTTCGAAACCCTGCTTGCTCGCATGGCTGTCCTTCGTCTAGTGTTCTGTCAATCCTCTTTGGGATAACTCGAGTGAAAAGTTTGTAGACGACAGACAGTGAGCGGATCGGGCGATAGTTGCCGATATCTTGCAGGTCACCCTTCTTGAACAATAACACGGTCTTGCTGGTCTTCCACTTAGGGACCTTGCAATCAGACAGGCAACGTGTGATGAGCCGAGCCAGTGTGTTTAGCAAGACTGGAGGAAGGTTCTTCAGGTGTTCTGGTCTTATCCTGTCCGGACTTGGTGCTGTTCGATTTTTCACCGACGAAATGGCATGTCTCGAGTGTTTCTGGAGACGGACGTCTCTTGGTGACTTTCGAACTCTGGGCTTTCATAGAGCTAACGTGAAGGTGTTGAATGAGCCGATCGTATTCTTCGTCGATGTTATCAACAACGGCATCTTCCCAACACCCGACTAATGAATTGAATAAGTCCCAGTTTGTTGCGGTTCTGGGGCTATATATATAT